>VZRH01008206.1:137817-153915 GCA_013397555.1 Urocynchramus pylzowi
AAAATTGGGGGAAAAAAAAATTTTTCCCCAAGAAAAAAAAAAAAAAAAAAAAAAAAAAAAAAAAAAAAAAAGGAAAAGACTTGTCACCAACTTGTCTTCTCCTTTGGGTGACTACAGGAATAGGTATGTGTTACCAGAAAAGCCTCTGTTATTCTGGGCAAAGAGCTCACTCTCTTTGTCTGTGAGGGGGAGGAACGCTCTCGGTGTTTCTGCGAGAAAGGTGGGGCTGCAGCTGTGTGACTGAGATGTTCACGTGGAGGTTTGGCATGACCCAAAATTGCCACCAGGACAAAAACATCCCCAAACAAAACAGAAAACTTCTCAATGGAGTAAAATCCCCTGCTGAGGGCCTGTGCAGAAAGCCAATCTCAGTAATAAGGTGGCACAGCTCCCACCGGAACCAAAAGATTTATGGACTTAAGGGTAAAATGCAAACTTTAAACACCATCCCCCCCCCCAAAAAAAAAATTGCAATTGTTTTTCTTTTCCTATTATTCCAATAAATGTGGTGTTAGGGAATAGACATTCTGGTATGAGGCAGAGCCACTGTGTCACTTGTAAATGGACAAAGTACAGGATACTTTTTAATGTTCTAAACAGGATATCTTGACTTTTGAGCATTGCTCAAATAAAACAAAGCAATGCAGTTTTTTCCCATCATTACAACTGCACATTTCGTTTCATGATTGGCATCTGGGCTGAGCCTGTGTATACTCTAATATCAGAAAAAAACAACATTTCCAGGACAGTAGTGATTGAACTGCCAAGGATGTACCCATTTGTACCAGCTGTGAGCTGGAGGATGGCTCACGGAGTGGAGAGCTGATTTCTTTGCACCTCTGACCCAATCAGCACTGTTCCATTGGTGATTTTGTGTCTTCAGTTTCAGAGATTGTAGAATGATTTGGCTTGCCAGGGACTGGACACTGAAATGACAGAGACAGATCTAGATTGAGTGAAGCACACCATTTTTAGCAGGAAGTACATATTTTTAAATATTGCGGTGAAATAATCAGTGTGTTACAGTAGGTCAGCACTGTCTTGAGGAATCTGGGGGCATGGGCAGTCTGTTCCCCAGTGTCAGTCACAGCCCCGTGTTCATAGTACCTCCTACAGTAGGACATGCCTGTGTCTATATTTTATCAAAAAAAACCAGCTCCAGGTCAGGATGCCAAATTGTTCTTGAAGCAAGTGAATCTGGCAGCAAAGAAAGAGCTCAGGCCATATTCTTGGCCATAAAGTGGTGATGGAAAGGTGAGCAAGACAGATGGTGATTGCTATATCAGACACTTGGCACTGCTAATCCTCAACTCTTCTGTCAAGTGAAAACCTTAAGAGAAACCCCCACTTTCCCAAGTATGTTAGTGAATTTAATCCAATGGGACCTGGAAAAGCCAATCAGCCATATGCCCGCAGTGAACAACCCTTCAGGAGGTGCCATGGCTACCCTTGCAACCTGTCACCGGTAACTCCTCCAACTGAATGGCCACATATTTATTTACATTCTGAGACTTGAATTCATACTCTCACCTGGGCAGTAAGACATGTCTCTTTCTCCACCACTGCTGCTTGCCAGGGAATGCATAGATAAAGCAAGGTGCTCCCTCCTGCTACCAAGGACAATGCGCTCTTATTAGCCCCGGAGGCTGGACATGCTTCTTGTTTCAGCAACCTGGAGTGAACATGGAAAGCACCTGGCTACAAGGGCTGTAAACAAATAGAAACTTGACTGGGAGTTGCCACATAGCACAGGAATTTAAATGAGATACAAAGCCAGGCACCTCCTATTACTAAGGAAAATTCAAGCCGCCATCTGTCCCTGCACGGTTCTGTTTTCCAGTGCCAACACACCCTGACCAGAGACAGTTTGGCATGGAGGATTTGCTGGGCCTGATGCAATGTTCCCAACCTGGGATCAGATTAGCCCTAACCCAGGATCTTATGCAAATCCAAGACTGAAGGAAGCTTAAGAATGAAATAAGAGAAAATCCCCCTGATGAAGGTTGCCGATAAAAGCAGCCGCCTCCAGCCGGTGAGCAGCACCGCCCACAGCCCTGCCCCGGCAGGGCAGGGGCTCGGGTGGCTGATGGCCGTCCAGCACCGAGGAGGAGAACAGGATGCTTCCCATCCCACGCACAGAGCAGCTCTATCTAAGCCAGCAGGAGGCCATGCCAAAACACGGACAGAGGCAGACCTGTATTCCACCGTCTGTGGAGAGTCCTGGGGCAGCTGTGCTGTGATGGCTGTGTGGAGGGGCTGAGTGTAGGCACCACGCACTCTCCATTTTCCTGGGCTTGCTAGATATCCTCTGTTCAGTGCATTATATATCTACTTTCTCGTGTGGACAAGATTTGGGATTTAAGAGGGTCTACAGGATGCCTGTGTTTCCTGCCTGCTTACAGACAGTACACACAGAGTGCTTGTTGTGGTGCCCCTTTAGTAAGAAGGGACCTACTCTAGTTATCCCAAATATTAGGAGTGGAACTAGGTCCCACAATTTGTTTCACACCGACAAATGACATTCAAACGGCAGCAACTTCTCTCCCCTGCTCTCTATGCACAGGGTACACACTGCAGCCAAGTAGAAAGCACCACAGTTGCAGAAACAACTTCTAGAAGCCACTGTGATCCCTGATAATTACTCCTCTTAGGCTCCCCTGGTGCCTTACAGATGCTTGACGGCTGCTCAGCAAAGCCAACCGCGTGTTCTACCTGCGCAAGACTCTTGGTATCTGGTATCAACGTGACTAAGACCGACTTGCAGGTTCTGTCACTTACCATTCCCAAGAAACTTTCTCCTGGAGGCAGTCAAGGCACAGGGCTGCCACAGCAGGTATTTTGCCCAGTTAAGCAAGTGAGCAGTGCTATGTGGCTGGCTGACATTTAGAACAGAGCAGAGGAAGACAGACTGGAAGGAGATGTTGCAACCTTGTTTGTGTTGGCAGTGGATGGGGTTGCGAAAAAGCCCTAAGAGAAAGTAACAAACAAAGGGTGTGTCTTGAAAGGAGGTTGAGTTCAGAAATCTTTGCACAACACGTGCAAGAGCCAGGTGATTCAGAGCTGCCTTTCCTACACTCTTGTGACCTAAATCCCCCAACAAAAGGGACTAGTATGTGCAAATACAACAAGAGCCTCCTGGCCTCTGGACCTGGTTTTCCAGGAAGAAAACCTGGCCCTGTTGTACAGAATGACACACTGAGGTGCAGCACAGGATGTTTTTAGGGTTGTGTTTAGAGACTCAGGGACTGTTTAAGATCAGACTTGGGCGTAGTGGCCCAACATTTTAGTTTCCATGTGTCTGAGTTTCTTCTAACATAAAGCTCCTCTTTACATTGCCTCTTGTAAGTCAACCCTTATATGAGTATTTCAGATTCTTTCCATTTGATTGTTTTGTTCTGGGTTTATTTTCCAAAATAGGAAACAGCTTTTGTTTGTTTGGGGGAGAGGAGGGTTAGCACTCCATGTGTGTGATGCTTTCCTGGAATCATAGAATAGTTTCGGTTGGAAGGGACCTTAAAATCAATCTAGTTCCAAACCCCTCTTCATGTGCAAGGGCACGACCCACTAGTCCAGGCTGCACAGGGCCCCATCCAACCTGGCCTTGGACACTTCCAGGGATGCTTTAAGAAATATTCTCTCAGTCCAGGCCTCTAGAAGAGTACAGCAGGCAGAATCAGCCTGTACCTCTTAGTTACAGGGGAAAATATACATTGCAGCTTTTTTGGAGCTCCAGGAGTGAAGTGCAAGTGTTCCTTGCTCCTTCATTTGAACACACAATATGAATTATTGTTTCATCAGCTGTGGGAGCACTCCCATAGAACACTGCTGTGTTACTGTACAGTAAATTTTTCTGAGCCCATGTTATTTCCTGGGAGGGGTGCTCATAAGGTGACCATGAGTTTTTTAATCCCTTTGGTGACCTGTTTAGAGGTCCCTCTATGCTTTTACCATTATGGGCAGCCTTTCACCCCATCTTGCATTGCCAAGAGGAGATCACACAGTGGTGCTGACTCAGTGCAATGGAGAGGAGTTGTGTCATGAGGCACTGATGAGGCGAGATGAGGCAGTGATGTCAGAAGGGTGGAATCTGCATATCCTGTTGGAATAAACAGATAAATGCCAAGTCAAGCTCCTCCATCATCTCTTGCATTCTTAGATTTTTTCACTGTCTTGTTTGTGATTCAGCCTTTAAGGCACCTGGTGTTTGTATTTTTCCCACCAGTGAATCATGTTCTCATTTGCTCGTTGTCCCTTGCCTGAATTTCCCCAGTCAGTGTCTAGACACAGATATCACTGCTTTGTGAGGAATACAGGTGGAAAAGCATACTTTTATTCCTGAGGATCTCAGAAGCTTTTCTGAGAGGCAGAAAGTTTGCTCTCTTCTTTGAACAATACTATCAAAAATCAGACCACAGCATGGGCAGAGATAGGAACACAATGTGTAGGAAACGCAATATTCAGGTAGGGCGGCCAACACTGTGCTCGTCTGTGTCTTAGTGTCTATAAATCAGCCAGATGTCTTGCAGGCAGAACAGCACAAATAAGGTCTCCAGAAAGCACTCAAATCCAGTGAAAGAAGAAACTTTATGAATCAGCATGGTGTGTATTGAGGTCAGTGAGGAGGAAGGCAGAAGGACATTAACATGAAAATAGTCATTTATTAAAACGCTGCAGCCCTGAGAATGAAGAGAAGGAATTGTGGCTTTCAGAGATTGTGTGCAACAACTGTCAGAGAGGGGACTTCCCTTCTTCTCTACTGGAGTATGACCTCCATTCATACTTAGCTGCTCTGGTTTATATCTATATGTTGTAGCTCTAAAACCCTCAGAGCCAAGTTCGTCTGCAATATTTTTTACGTAAAGCATTTATTTTAACAGCTTCCCTACACGGACTGTGTGCAGTTCTTTGGGGACAAGGCCATTTTTCAAAGTTAGTGCTGCAGAGACAATAAAAAAGAACTAAAAGAGATTAGAGTTTTGACTCTTACTATATATCAGGGAAATCTTACTGGAAACCTCAGACAGATGCACAGTAAAAAGGCTAAGCATGCTGCTTCTGTGATATATTTGCCTGAAATTGCTAGAAGACTCATATAACTTTTCCCTGTTTGCACTTGAGAAACAGATTGCTTCACTTCTTGATCCAAAGTTTGAGCAGTTCATGCTTGAAAAACTGCAAACCAAGGGGCATTGGCTGATAATCATGTAATTGTGCTGCTTTTCTGTCCTTTTTTTTTAGCGTATGTTGACAGCACATAAATCATCGTAGCTTTCCAGATTGTTACATTGGTAGAGCTCTGCTCCCAGGATTTAAAGACAAAGTCTTGCAATATGAGGACTGAACATCAGCTGAGCCATGGCCACTATCACTGTCAGATTAGCTGACAATAAAAGGAGGTTGATCCAAACTGCATCCACTGCAGGCCTGTGTACAGCAAAGTCACACTGGCTTTGTTTATTATGGGCTAAGAGGGAGCACATGGAGAGTTACCACAGCTCAGCTAATATGTGGTAAGTTGCTAAGCTTACAAGCCTTGAGTCCCTATTTTCTGATTCACATCTGACACAGGAAATGGAAGACAATAATTAATGCGTGGAAGAGGAGATATGACTTTACAATAGAGAGAGATGGTGAGATAACCTTATTACATATTTCACTGGATCTTTTACCAAACAGATGATAGACTCATTATAAAGGGTGCACAGAACAAAGGGAACATTGACATTTAAAGAGATTCTGCTCCGGAAAGCAGCAACAGAATTGGCATGATGGGTTTCCGTGACTTTTATGTTTGGCTTTCGGGTGAAGGAACAGCTTCGTGTCTATTAGACCTGCAAAGTGTTGCAATGTGGGAGTTACACTGATTTTTAGTCTGATGAGAATTTGGTCTTGAAGTATGCTTCTGTTCCTTCCTCCACTTCTTTTTGCTTTCTTTTTTCCTTCCTTTTTTCTTTCTTCTTTTTTTTTTTTAACTTCATTTTCCATGAAGACCAGCTAGCAGCAGCTTTTGTTTTTTCTCACTTGTTCATAGGGCAGGGCTGCTTTTCCCACTATGCTTTTGCAGCTTCAAAGCTGCCTTCACACAAGCTGATACCAGCCTAGTTTAACCAGTGTGAACTTTTGCATTTGGTGATATACATCAGCTGTAGAATGTCTTATCCTTGTTCATTTACAAAACTCTTCTAACCAATCAGAGATGAAAAACCAGCTCTATTGATAATAAAATAAGAGGGTCTGCGTGGCCTTGTGCCCTGATTTAGTTGAAATGTCTTAAAGCTGCACACTTTTAAAATAGTGCCATTGAATATGCACTTGATATGTTGGAAATATGCCAGGGTGGTACAAGCTATTGAGTTATATCCTCAGAGATATACTATAAAAGCCTTTGTCTTCAAGGAGCCTGGAAAATAAGAATTAAAATGCTTGTAAGCTTGAAGTCTCTGAGTGCACTGGTGGAATTGAAGAGTGGCAATACTAGAATAATGCATGGGGTAAGAGAAAACTTCATCTGGCTCTGTGTCACCTCTCTCTTGCAAAGCACCCTCGGCAGCCACCGCAGCTCCCTGAATGACTTTGGGAGCAGTGGGTGCTGCCTGGTTGCCTTTGGGATCACTTGGAACATGATGTGTTTAAAGCCAGCTTAAGTCTCATAAAAACCTGTAGATAACACCCAAACAAAAGGCTGTGCTGGGGCCATTTTGGGCTTTCTGACATGTTTCTCAGAATTTGGGCTCACAGGAAATTGCAACTTTCCGGTCTGATTCAGGAAAACATGAAATGTCAGATTTTTCTGTGGAACAAAGATTTCAGCACTCATTCAGCTCAGCCAGCAGGTGAGGAGAAGCTTAACAGTAGCACATGGAGTTAGCGTCTACCACAGTAATCCCTTGAGCAAAGAGCACATGAGGCTGGAAAACTCTGAAAGGGAAGTCAGAATGACCCTAACAGAAAACCTTTCCTAAAGGAAACCACATCTGTTGAAGCTGGCATGGAGGACTGCTCTCAGGAGGAGCGAGATGCAAAGTTCAAGGGAACTGCCTGCGAAGACACACGGTGACGACGCTGGGTTATATAATGTGCCTTGGTGTGAGGAAGCTCTTTGTTCTATTTACAAATCCCTGTATTACTGACAAGGAAACTTTGATGGCTGCCTTCCAAAGACAACAATGAAGAAAGAAAGAAAGGTGGGTTTTTCTTTGTCTTGCAGCTCCCATAAATCCCCTCCTATTCTGAAATGTGATTTTTAAAATTATTTCTCTTTCCCCCATGTGTAATCCCATTGCAGGTTTTACAAGCATAATTACAAAGCAATTAAATGTGGGAGCAGTGAGGAAGACTGCACCAAGGAACACTGAGCCTATTTGTTTGAAAACTCCACAGGTGCTGGTTACAGCTTTGAAACACCAAGGTTATTGTGTCTGAAGAGTATTGTTTCATCCACAAAGAGGTCAAATACCGGAGAACATTCTTGGATATTATGTGAGATTTAAGCGAGACTTGTTCCTCAAAGACTACCTTATAAACCAGTTTATCTGATACAAAAGCTCCCAAACCCTGAGAAAACTCAGGGTGAGATTGGAATACCAAGGGAAAGGATAGAGCAGAGGCCACAAAATCATGAATAATGCAGAGTAAATGGATAGAGAATGAATAATCACTATTTGCTATAGCACGAGAACACTGATTTTCATTAAAAAACAATCACAATCATTTTTCTCTACAGAAACAGGCTTTCATTAAACAGATTTCTCTAAGCCAATCTCTGGGACTCTGCCTGTACTGTTCACTTTTCTGTACTCCTCAGTAAATATTTAGACTGAACGGCATAGAGCTGTAATGTCCTCTGGGAATAACCCTTGGTACCTGTCACTAAATCCATTCTATATATTTGCTGGTGAACAGTTTGGCTGTAGACTAGATGCTGTTCTTGCTATTCAGTGAAAATTTTCCCTGGGTTCTTTGGGGAAAAAAGGCATTTATTTGGTAAAAGCACATTATAAAGAATTATAAGGTAGGGATAGTCCTTCCAAGTTTTGTTCAAACTCCATTTCAGACATCAGGAGTCCTTTATCTCAGCTCTCTATCTAGGAAAATATTTACCCATTATAATGACCTAATCACAGGAAGGGGCCAGGGCCCAATTTTCTCGTTTGCCTGCTTGTCTCATTGTGGGGTGAGGCTTGATGCAGGGTGTGTACCAGTCCCAGATCCCTGTGCAGAGTCTGCAGTTGGTTCTCAACACCAACAGCATTAACCAATGCAGTGCTCTGGGTGCTGGGGACAGAGTCCAGGTGCTCTCAAACGCTGCCTTGTGACATTCAGCTTCTCCATCAGGGTCTTCCTACCATTTGGGCAGCATGGCCACGTCATCTAGGAATCTGCAGGTTGTTGTTCCTACCCTAAGGTAAAGAATGAGTGAAAGATCTTAACTGAAAGAAGTGTGAACCATTCTGCTTAGGACAAAGGCAGAGCGGGAAAGAGCCCAGATGAAGTCATGGACATTCAAAGAGTTGAGCTGCTGTGTTTCTACATGTGAAGTTGCAAGCTGATCCCTCTGTACTAAGATGGGGTGGGAAAGGTTATATAATTAGGTTGCTTGTTGCCTTAAGCCCTCCTTCTCTGTAATGCTAAATAAAACAAATGCTTCAAGGATATAGGTCATTATCCCTGATCAGCTGCCCAAAGGGAGCAAACAGAGGGTGGTAAACAGCTGACACATGGGTGTAGACAGCTTTTGATTTAATAGTGAAGAAAGGTGGTATTTTTCAGTCTATGCTTGGGAGGGGTGAGATGCTGAACAGGTGAGATGGGCCTCCAGAAGTTCTGCAAATGCTAGAACTGTGTGGCTGAAATGTAGACAGGATAATGCAAATACCAATTGAATTTTTTTCCCCTCTTTTCCCTGCAGTAGGTGTGGGACTAAGAAACAAAGGTGGCACCAAAATGTCAGCTTTCCTGAAGCTTTGCAGCCATTTGACTATCTCTAAAAGCTCAGTGCAATTCAGGTATTTGTAAACATATTGCTTCAGGCTCTCAACCTCAGCCAGCCCTTGCTAGGAACCTTACCACATTCCTGGAGATGTGGTGTGTCTGTAGCATCAAACAGATACTTGAAGTGTTCTGAGAGAGGGGACAGAATACACATAGGTGGCTCTGACATCTTAAGGAGTTGCCAAGACACCAGTGAGATCCTAAGGTTTCTCCAGTGCAGCCACAAATTCAGTGTTCTCAGGTTATTACTTTGAAGGAAAGATGGTGCTTCCAGCACACACTTACTCTCAAATTGTCCACTAAATTAGAGACAATTTGGAAGAGATCTATGAGCAATCTGGTTTAGCTCTCTGCAGACATTCCTCTCCAGCCACAAGCAGCTCATGAGCAGTTTGAGCCCAGCCCTGGTGCCAGGGATCTGTCACCTCACTGGCAGCGGGGCTGGGCTGTCTCCTCGGTGATCCAAATTTTTGATGGTGTGAGGAAATGCGCATTCAGGGATGGCTGAGCCCAGGAATACTGAGGTGCCCTGCATTGCCTCTGTGTCCCAAAGTGGGATGGAGCAAATGGAGCAGCCTGTGGGCAGAGACGCTCTTGGTCAAGGTCAAACGTGGGCTGAAATGCATCTATAGAAATTCTTGAGTCAGTCCATACTTATGTGCTGTGTAAGGTATACAGAGTTCTGAGGGCAACTAATGAAGGTAAGGAGTCCATCACTTTCATAGCCCAGAGTGATCTCCCAGAACCTAGGGAAGGGCTGTTGTGTCCTTTTGTTGACGGTGCACTGAGGCACAAAGCTCCAGAGTACTGGGGAGAAACATGCTGGACAAATGTTTCTCATTAAGAAATGTTTATTTGTCAGACATGATTTCTTTCATGTAGTGTGTGTGGGAGTGTATCCATTTTAGCAAGATACTCTAGGAAATGTTTTCTTGGAGTCAGCATGGAATTTCTGGCTGAAATGGTCTTTCGTTGTGGCATGATTATTCCTGGGCTGGCTGGGAGTCTTGGAGCTGAGGTCTTGGAGCTGAGGCTAGCAAGGTGGGGAATTAAAACAGGCAAAACTGATTCTCAGTCACTTCTGGCACTGTGATTTGTTTTTCACTGCATACTTTTTGTCCTTTGTTACAAGGGAGAAAGTCCTCCAAACTGTTGAGAAGTTCTGTTTTTGTCACTGTAGAGATGAGAAAGATTCCAGACTCTCCAAGATATTGGCAAATGGTGGAAGCTTTTCCAGCTCAGTTCAAGCTGCAATTTTCTCCCGAGTCCCACATCTGTTCTATTGCAGAGCTGCATACTTAACCCTGGATTTCTGTATAGAAAATTATGTAAATAAAACAATTTGCTTTTGAAAACTATTACTGCCTAATCACCTGGTGGAGAAAGGGCAAAGCTGGCAGCCAGAAACTGGAGACCTAGCAGCCATATCCTCTCCTTTTGCTTTTATTGTCCTCTGTTTATAAGCTGGTATGTCAGATTGGTTGCAGCTCTCAATGCTCAAGGCAGCTATTTTCCAAGCTAAATACTTTTCTTTACATAATTTTCTTTGTATATATCTTTAGTATAAACCAATTTAACCTGTTGCTTCTTCAAGGCTTTAAATAATTTAGTACCTCTGTAGGTGTTTTGAAGCACCCCACACAGGACACCTCCTGAGCCAGCAAATCCAGAGCTTTGCTGTTGAAAAGGGCACTGGTGGCACCATGGGATTTGGGCTACCTAACAGCCCAACATCCACCTCAAGTTACTGGGAACATCCCCCTCCAGTTACTTGTCTTTGCCATTACCAACTGCACAGCTTTTGATTTCTTAAACTCTTCTCATCAATCCTGTTCTTCGCTCAAGTCTGCCCAAAGGCTCAGAAAGGGAAATGGAAATGTCCAGGGGTCAAGCACAGAAATCAAGTTTTGTTCAGATGAAAACTATCAAGAGAGAATATGCTACCTCTCAGCAGGGTGGCCAGGGGGTCACTGGCTTATTTTGCAGTCTTGCCAAAAAACTCCTTTTTGATCTCTTCAACGCAGCTCAGACTGATTTTCGTTCAGAAGAGCTCTTCATATTTTAATTTTGGTTTCCTTTTTATTTTCTTTTGTTCATTGTGAATTATTTATCCTGTGTTTCACCAAGGGAGTCTAATTTTCTCATCTTCTCCCTTCCTAATATTTAAGATCTCTCTAGGTGTCTCCGCAATACACCCATGTTCCCTGATTGAAGGAGTTACAGACAAAATCCACAGTTGGCATTTTTAGCTTGCAGAGATAATATTTTTTGTGGCTGTATACATTTCTATGCTCTGTAATTCTATTTACTTTAGCAGAAGAGTCCTTAAGATTGACAAATGAAGAAACACATTTAAAATATGTATCTTGCAAATGTGTTAATGCCTATATAGGCTATAGGTCCCTGAGGAAATAAGAAGAGGCATTCTTTTAATAAACAATGGAGTGCATCCAGTTTTTCTTCCTACTTAAGTTATTTCCAGCACATTCACTAAAATGCTACCAGATTCAATAATATTTGTCTTTTTCTTGGCTTCTTACATATATAGCTTTCTTCCATGACAACAAGTCCAAGATTTTTTGGAGCTGAAGCAGGAATGATGATGTGTTTTTGTTGTTGTTGTTCTTCTAACCAGCTGTCTTTGCTCATCTTGCTGTCACTAGGAGAAGACATCTGCTTAGTACATTCAATATTTTCACTTTGATTCTCTACAGGGAGGTCAGAGCCCATGCAAAAATGTCCCCCAAAATATTTTGTTACCACAAATATTTCTTTTAAGACTGGGGTACTTTGTTTATTCAGTGTAGGCTCCATAATATATTTAACTGATTCTCTTCCTGTAAAGCAAAGCACTCATGATTTCTGTGCTCAAATCTGGACATGAGACATTTACCATTAGTGAGATACGGTGCAAGATACCAGATGGTATAAAATACAAAGTCTAGTGGCTTCTGCTTTAATTGTTACACATCATTCTGATAAGATACTAGAAGTTTGTTTTTTTCCCTCACTAAACTGAGACTCAGAGTTAATGAAATTATCAACTTCTTTACAATTCCTTGTGTTAATTTCATCAAAATTCATTAGAAGAAAGGAGTAGTGCTAGTAATTGTTTGGATGTGCCAAAATGCTTCAGGTAGTTCTTTCTGCTAGGCACTAGCAAGTCCCCTTCCTCATTAACCAAAGGTACAGTCTAGCAAAACACTTCAATCCTTAAATCCACCCTGTTCAATGGAATGCTTAAATCTAAGCTGAAATCTCTCTGGGCTGAGATTGGATTTCAGCATGTCCTTAAAATGAGGTATGCTACACTAGCACATTGCTCGACTGTACTTCTCAGCACTGGAATATAGCAGTTTTACAAAACTTTACCATTCCTGAGGCACAGGCTACTATGGCCTAGACTGTAGATGAAGCAGAGCAGGGAGCAGAGCCTAAAATGTTTGCAGGAAGATTTATACTTTCCTGAGCTGCCCCAAACTCACCATGGCCAACAGTGAAATGATATGGAATTGGACAGGACTGATGGCCAGGTAGAACTGAGCATCTTGTGAACCACTTGCAACTCCAAGACGTGCCCTGAGATGGAATATTTGATGATGGTTACTATCTTTGATACACTCACAGAAAACTGGGGAGTTAGTTGGTGACTGTATTTCTCACCAGTGAAGATTCCCTTGGGGTTTTGGCCCAGTCTCAGTTGCTGTCAGAGATCTGTGACTCACTAAAGCCTGCTCAGTACCGTGTCTTGCATTCCTGTCTGGGAGCAAACATACCTGCAAAGTGGGGAACGACAAAGCTTGGCCCCACTGCTGTTTCTAGATTCCTTCTAGCAGGCAGCACACATGTAGATCTCTCAATCAGAAACAAGCACCCTGTTGGGAAATTAATTCAGTCTTGCAGGATGAGTCTTTTCTCTCCCGTCTGCCTAGAATCCATGCTGGTGTTTCCTCATTCCTTCCCCAGTGCCACAGGAATGCTGTTGCTGTGAGCTCAGGTTTTGCATGTGCTTCCAAGAATGCCCTTTAGAGACTGAAGGGTCAAGAGTGACACTGCATGTCTTGGTGGAAACTGGCGTCCTCCTGGCGAGGCGGGTGAGGAGTGCTGTGGTTTGGGGCAGAGGAGTCTCCAGCTGATCTAACACTAATTGCATCTGATCTTTGTCTGTAGATTAGGTGGCAGCTGTCCCAAAAACACATGCTTAGTGTGTTTTCCAGCCTCTTTGGCTTTTACCCACAGAAGAATTAGTTCACCAGGTGGGTGACTTTCCTGTTGTTCTGGAATTGTTGCTAGTGAGGGAATATCTCAGTTCCCCACAATTTCATCTGATTAAGAGCTGACTTGCAGCAAAAGTGACTTGGGTTAGAGATAAAGCAAACATATCCAACTGTGAAGCTCTGGAATGGACCCTTTAGATATTCTTATGAGCAGGGTAGGTGAACCCCTGTCAGTTTAGGCAGTGCTGCTCCTGCTTTATGGCCTGAGTGGTGGAATTCCTGTGGCTTCCTAAGGGCTCTTTCCATCCTGAGTTTTTTCTTTTGTGATTTTTTTGCATATGAAATCTTACTAAAAAGGAGAGACCCAAACTCTGAAAAGCAAGGTTTCACTTGCTGACTTCTGGAAACTTTGCACAGAATGGGGCCTGATAGGAGGTCATGGTGAGTCATTCCCTGTTCTAAACCTTTGCTGTGGGTTTCTAAGGGCTCCTCCAGACATGGGAAGGTGAACTGACTGGTTTAAGTCACACAATACAGGGAAAGTAGGAGCAGAAGCCAAGTTTCCAATCTCCTAGTCATGCACCTTAAACACTAAAAAACTTAATTTCCTTGAATTAATACTGGCCCAGGCTGACTCCTGTATTCCTGCCACCTGACTGGCCTATGCAATGTCAGGCATTTCAGTCTTTTGCTGTTTAATTCATTTTGCTGCTATGGTGCAGGGTGCGGTAGATATTACCAAAGGAATGATTGTGTGTTTGCCAGTATTTTTGATTCTTTCCAGGCAAAGAGCAGATTTTCACAGCCAGGCTCAACACCTTGAATTTTCTACTTTCATTTCCAAAGTGTATGATATTGGTCATGATAGGAAATTGAAAAAAACCCCAGAAAATTCATGCTGTGTTTGACAAGGCAGTGACCATTCTGGGCAGCACGTTACAAGGGTAATGGGCTGCAAATCAAACTTCTGCTGCTGTGCTGCAGAGGATTAGTCACAGTTCATCTACCAGCAAAATGGAGGTAGTAGTAGTTACTATCTCAAACTCTGGAGGCTCAAAGCTTAAAACTTTTGGGATCATTTAAAGGACGCTGCTATAGATGGGCGCAGTATTCTATTTTCTGTTAACAGCACTGGAAAATTTCATAAGCTTGATGGATAAAGGAGCAATAATTGTTGGATATGGGACCAGGAAAATATTTGACCACTGGTTTTGTCTGAAATACTAAATGAAGAACACTTGTCTCTCATCTCAGGCCAAGGGATTTTTTTTAGTGTTCATATACTTCCCCTAGATACCAGCTGACACAAGGGCTGTTGCAGCTCTGCAAGAAAACTCAAAGAAAGAAAACCAAAACAGGCAACAGCTCCTGTGTCTATCTGCCATCAAGAGCTCCACCATGCTGAGATTGACAGACATGGGTGCCAGGAAACCCCTGGTTATGACCACCTGCTCCTGGTGGAAGAAAATCCCGTTGTGACTTATCCTTGGGGCGCAATGCAGGAGCACGACCTTGCAGCCCAGCACTCAGCTGGAAGGAGACAGGCGAACTGTAGGTTCTGCAGGAGGGAACTGAACCTGGGTTTACAGGGCCTCAGGCAAAGGCTTTGGCTGCTCAGCTTGAGCTGGTGCTACAGTCTCTTCCATCTGGAAATCAGCCGTGCCCGAGTCTTTCACAAGAGGCCACGTTCCCAGAGCACTGCTGGCTCTCCAGGTAACACTTACGGCACGGGGCCCGGGTGACTCACGCGCCGTTCAGCTTTGGTTTGGGATCTCAGCAGGGTTTAAACACTAGGTAGGTGGCTAGGACAAGGCTGGGGTATTTCTAGTCACAGTCCTAATGCTCAGAAAACACCTGCAGCCATGACTGCTCACGCAGATTTAGCTGCTGTGCTTCTAAGGAGACAATCTGGCCCTGGCAGGCCTCTGTTCCTGGGGGGAATTTATCACCCCTGGTACACAGGGCCAGCACGGGACACCAAATCAACCCTAGAGGGGGGCGTTTGCACTGAGGACTAAATTTGGGAAATGCCATGCTTTCCCTTCTGAGGGGTCTGCCAGAGTGGGGTGAAATCTCTTGGGGGCTCTGATTGGGAAGTACACAGGTTTTGGCAGCCAGGGAAGCTGGAGAGAGGCTGAATCACCATTTTCTGCTACAGTTTAAGTATTTTAGGCACTGACTGTCCCTTTTTTGTGTCCAAACGAGCAATCTTGCCCTCCTGGGGCTGTCAAGCACTGACTGTAGACATTAAAGCTGGTAATGGGATAAGATGTAAACATCTTCTTGAAAGCACACACCAGAGCCCTTTATTTTAAAAATGAAATAGATTTCAAGTGCCTACAAATTCACCCAGAAATCTCTTTCCAAATGATTAAGGTTTGGCAAGTCTCCCCTCCACAGCCTGAACACAATGTAACCCTTCTGTCTTCCCGTTCTCTTCAGGGCAGATGCAGATACCGAACAGCTACTTAAAGGGTAACATTCCATTATAAAAACAATCACACTCAACATCCCAATTTATTTTAATTGCAGTCCTTAGAAATAGCCACAAACAATCAAACGGAAAGCAATCAGAAAATAGTTTCCCTTCCCCCTCTCCTTAGTATTCGCGACTAGTCTTGTTTTGAATCTGTTAACAGGCAGCTCCTTTGGAACACCCTGCACCTTTTTTACCTCTTCACACCTTTCTTTGTCCCAGCTGGGGAACAACAGATTAAAAGCTGGTTGGAGAAGCACCCAAAGAATCAAAAGGAGCCCCGGACAAAACTTCCCTGCACAAAGTTGGATCCTGCAAGGCACAGGGTGCATTTCTGGGCCTAAGGCTGCGGGATGCAGAGCAGGAAGGTGATGCTCACAGGGTCGGGGCTGCCTCCAGCCGCGCTCCCCCCCG
>VZRH01008206.1:154712-170617 GCA_013397555.1 Urocynchramus pylzowi
GGCGGGGGCTGCCGCAGCCCCGCCCCGCCGACCCCCGGCCGCGGCTCGTGGTTAATAATAAGTTGAGTAAAACTCCGGCAGCTTTTTATATGCCGGGGGAGGCCCTGCCTTCCCCACCAGGTAAGGACGGAAAAGTTTCCCACACCCTGACGTCACCCACGGCGCTTTTTTTTTTTTTTAAGCATAAGATTTTTTTCTTTTGCCCTCCCTCTTTCTTGCTCTCTTCTTTTGAACAGGCAAACCTTGCTCCTTCCCTTGCTCAGGAGCACTCCCCGCGCCCCGGGGCTGTGCTGGGGAGCCGGCAGTGCTCCCGAGGAGGCGTTGATGGAGCAACTCCTGCCTAATTGCTCTGCCGCCTGTACCTCGAGGTGCAGCTTGGCCCTGCCGGTGAAACAAACGAGACTTGGCTTCTCCTGCTTTGTTTTGATTATTTTTTGTTTGTTTCTTTTTTCCTACACCTGTAGGAATTGACTTTTTTAACCCAGTTGTGTTTTTCTTGGGTTAGTTTCCTGTCTATTTCTTTCTGTTTTGCTAGGCAATTGGTACACAAAAGTTTAAGGAACTTGTAGGAGCCATAAAACCTGCTGATGTGTCTCCCTGCACATCTACAACACCTTGGATCCTCTGTGCAAAGGGGTTTTGATCCATGCAAAAAAGGAAGGTCTCACATAGAAGCCACAAGTGTTTTTGGACACATTCCAGGATTTCTTTGCTTCCATGAACTTACTTACCTGTAGAGTTTGTGCTTGTACATTCCAGGAATGGTTTCTGGGGCAAGAGCTGAGAGAGTGGGGAGTGCCTGGGAGCTGGGTGATACAGCAGGTGCTGGCTCACCAATTAGAGAAATGGGATAGTAGGAAAGTGGGAACATGCAAAGCTGGAGAAAAGGACACAGCATTTAATCTCTATGTTAATAATGTGGCTGTGTTCTTGCTGAAAAATGTTGGCTGCTGTCCTTTGTGTGGTTCAGCCTGCTCTGCAGCAGGACAGTTTAGGGATGTGGGGGACTTTCTAATTATTCCCACCATTGCTGAAGCAGGACTGGCCCACACAAGGCTAAATAATACTCTTAATACAAGGCTAAATAAATCGCAGGGAAATGTGATTTCCCCTGGGAAATATGTGTGTCCGTGGATAAAGATTTATTGTTGAAAATTTCTTGCTGTCTGTTGGCTTGGTCTGTCTCATCCTGCCCACCCCATGACCTTGCAGCCTATTGCTCCTAAACTTATTAGCTCTGTTATTCCCCTGTTTCAATTGTTTAGCCTTTGTTGAAGGGTTTTTCCCTTCGGGATGGGCGATCAGCAGCTCATGGTGTGGGTGGTGGCCACAGAGCCACCTGTCAGCAAGCCCCTACCCTCCCTGTCAAATCCTGCCTTTAACTTTGTTATGATGCAGGTGCTGCTAATGGGCCCTTCAGGCCTGTTGCCGTTTTTCCATAGATGGTTTTCCTTTAATTGTTTTGTTCAGGTTTTCTTTCTCCACCTGGCTCAGCTTGTGTGGGCTGGGAAAAACTGCCAGATCAGGGACACCTGGGTCCAGCAGAGTAGCAGCAGTAAGTTGCCATCAGTAATAGTCCTGTAGAGAAATGCCATGTAGTGGGTAGGAGACCTGCTTCCCAGAAGTCACTCCCACCCTGTGTGTGGTGTGGCTGTGGGCACATTGGCTGTGTGTGCCCCATGTTGCCAGCGGTCCTGCTTGGTGACATGCAGCCCTTGTATGCTGTCTGGGTAAGCTCCTGGGTAGAAATGAAAGATATGTCCGGGAAAATGAAGCTAGAACTGTCTCATTAAAGGGTCTTTAGGTGCTGCCCCAAGCTGCTCTGAATTGCTGATGTTCAGTCTCCATGGTGCCTGGGTCAGTGAGAATTGCTGCTTTTCCTGCTGTACAGCTGACTCTGCCTTGCCAGCCCTGATTGCCTGGGGTGATTGGTACTGTTGGGGCAGAGGTGCTGGTGTCCAGCTGGGAGAGAAGCTCCAATTCCATTGCAAAGAGGTGAGATTTTTACCTTTGGAACATGTTTGGAGATCAGCCTGGATGTCAGGGCAGGATGCTGGAGAGCATGCCCATCTCAGTGTGGTTCCAGCTCTGTGAATCCTTTCTTTTATTCGTGTTTGGTGGAGAGTCACCCAGCTCTAGGGGATAAAGTATTGAATGATGTTGTCTATGATGTGCTGTTCTGAAACCAAAAAAAGCAGGCACAAGCCTGGCCCTGCACTGGCAGGTCAGAAGTGATATTTGGATCTTTGGAGTTGTGGTTAGTTTACCTGTCTTATCTCCTGGAAATTTGCAGAGCGCATTGTATTTCTGAATTGGGTTCCTCTGAGAAACACCTTCAGCTGTGCTGTGTTAATGAGGTAATGGGCACAATGAGGAACTGGTGCAGTGTAATTCAAGCTTTCAAGCAGATTCAGGTGTGTATCCTTTACTGAAGCACTTGTTTCTCTAGGATGTTCAGGAGTGAAGCTCCAGAGCTGGACTAGTGGCTTTTGCAAGGTACCTAATAGTGTTGGTTGCAGTTTCAGGTGAGCTGGAGTGCTTTTACATATAATTAAAAATACATACTGATGATAATATAACTCCTAGTAAGAATTATGGTGTGGGGGCTCATGCTCAGAGTGGTGACACCATTCTGTTTTGAAGCTTGGCTGTTGCCTTGTTAAAATCACTGCTTGTGTCCATGTGCCTTACTATAAAACTTAAGTAATACTCTTGTGATCAGTAAAACTTCATGTATGCAGTTTTGGAGCGGGATAGTAAGAATGGCTGGGAGCTGGAAAACTTAAGAGAGTTTTACAAACAGTATTTACTCCTGTTAAAGGACACATGTTAGAAAGGTGTCAGAGAAACAGTGAGTGCTGTGGAAAAGGGATGTTTATTCCTTTGTAAAAATGAAAACCAAGGTGAAAGTGGTGGATTCAAAATGAAGAAAGTTAAGTGCTTTTCAGTGTAACTAATGGTGGCATTTATCATGCAGAATGTTGCTGAGAACAACAGTTGAGCCAAGTCTGAAAAGAAGATGGGATGGTTGTATGAGTGTCAGGTACATTGAGAGTTGTACCAGGCCGTGGTGGGGCCCATTGTATCATAAACATCTAATTGGAAAGAAGAAGCAGTTTCATGTAGGTTTCCATGAAGCATCTCTGGCTAACACTAGATAGACACAGATAGAGAAAGGCAGTAGCTTGGGTGGATGACAAATTGTTCCAAGAACACAGTTTCCGTGTGTCGGTGGAAACAAATACCCTCAGGGTGCCCGCAGTGGTTTCTCTATTGCTCTGCTCATCATGGTTGTGTGAACAATACAGCCTCAGTGGCATTTTGTTGCTCCTCAAGCTTCTGAAACCCTGACCCACACAGCTTTGCCTTTCTCCTACTGAGCTCTGCTCTCCCTGACATGGCTTTGAGAAACACTTGCACACTCTGCTCTGGCTGGCCCCAGATGCTGGGTTTCACCTTTAACTGATTGTCCAGGCTCTGGTGTGCTCTGTGGCAGCCCTGCTGAGCTGGAGCCAAGTCCCTCTGAATGCATGGAGAGGTTTTAAAGATGGCATCAGGATGGTGAAGAAATATACACTGGCCAAGAGTAGGTCCCTTCCAAATCAGGGTATTCTATGATTCTTTAGATAGGTCTGTGCTTTTTAGGTACTTTGTTTTTGATGGGGAGAAACCTTCAGGAAAGTAAGAAGAATTCAAAGTCCATGTGACCCAGCAGAAGTCTGTGATTCAGCATCTGTGTTTGCTGAGTGCACATGTGAGTGTGACAGTGCAGCTCCTGTCTGCAAGACAAGGTCCTCTGCAGCCAGTCTTTCACCCCATGGCTTCCTCATCTCCCTTCGCTCTTGCAGCAGCGTAGTTCTGTGAAAAGCTAGAGAGATTGCTGCAATTGCAGCCAGAACAGAGGAGGAAGGAGCAAAGGAGATGGAAACCATAAATTATGAAAGGATGTGGGTTATCTGATGCACAGATTCACAAGGAACAATGCCTTTAAAGAGTGTGGGTTATACATAGGAAAATACT
Organism: Urocynchramus pylzowi; assembly: GCA_013397555.1. Classification (NCBI taxonomy): domain Eukaryota; kingdom Metazoa; phylum Chordata; class Aves; order Passeriformes; family Fringillidae; genus Urocynchramus; species Urocynchramus pylzowi. Next base: position 158,733 of record VZRH01008206.1, read on the forward strand.
TGAAATAACTTTGCAAACAAGGGTTCCAGAGGAGGGATTGGAGGGAAGATCTTGTGTTTGGTGTCCATGTGTGCATTGGAGGAGAGAATCGATAAAGTTTGAAGAATTTAGCGTTTTCCTCTTTCTGATTTAGGAAGCTCTTTGTTTTGCAAAATAGAAACAAACAGAGAAAAGAAAACAACAAATCAAACCGAAAACCACAGACCAGAAAAAAACCCCACAAAACATTAAAGCTTTTGAGAGCTTATGCCTGCCTGAGAAGCAGAGTCTAACAAGGTTGGTTCTTTTCATTCATCCTGCTCCTGGGCATGGCAGGCCATGTAGGGCTGGCGATGTTTTCCAGTCCAAACATGAAAAAAACTAAAACCTGTTACCCACACTTCATCATTGCAATTAAGGTTATTGGTAGAGACAACTCAGTGGAGATTCTGTTTTGATCTCCAAGAGCTGGTTTCGATCAGGTTCTGAGCAACTGCAAGAGCTGGCATGAAAGTGATAATTTTTTAAGTCACTGTCAGCAAGTCTCTGTCATTTTAGACTGTCAGTATCTGTTGTTGGGATCTGTGGGTGACAGTGACACACACGTGTGAGTCAGAAGAACTCCCAAACTATCACAATATACTCAGGGAAGGAAAACAAACATCGGTGGAGTTGTGGGCTGCTGATAACCTTTTCTTAGACAATGTTACAAGCTTTGGAGTGTTGCAGGCTGTTAGGATGTTTTATGTTGCCCTTGATGGCATAAGGGAACCTTGGAATACTGTGATCCTCAGCAAACCCATAAATTACTTAGGTTGGTATGGGGGCAGGGAGGGATGCATGAGGGTCTCTGGCTTATGCCAGTTTTGCTGCTGGGTAATAGCCCATCAGCCCTCTTTGGGGTTTACAGATCTGGCTGGGAGGGGTCCTGTCTTGTATCTAAGAGAGTTTATGCACATGAGCACCCTCTCAGTAGTTGCTGTTCAGCTCCTGGCTTCTTTCCTCCCCTTGCTCCTGCTGCTCAGTGATGCTTCAAAGCAGGAAAACTTCCGCCAAATCTTGGATGATTGTGCTGCCAGTGGAATAGTTAGTTGAGATTTAATATGGCCATTACCTTTAGGTAATAAAGTATCAGCTAACTTGCTATAACTATCTTGTTTAATGTCTATTAAAAGCCCCACATACTTCACTCACTGGGTGAAATTTAATAGAAGTTCATCTAAGCATTTACTGCTTACTTAATTTAAAAATAAGTTGATCTCAATGTCTGGAGTAACAGGCACTAAGGATTTAATTAACATTTAGTAAACTGCCCTGTTGGCTCTGAATTGCACTGTCAGGTCTTGTTTATGCACCAATTCGTAACTACCCTCTCCTTTTTTTTTTTGCTTTTTTTTTTTTTTTTTTTTTTTTTTTTTTTTTTTTTTTTTTTTGGGGGGGGGTGCGTGTTTTTGTTTNCCATTTTGTAACTCCCCCCTTTTTTTTTTTTTTTTTTTTTTTTTTTTTTTTTTTTTTTTTTGGCCATTTGATCTCATTGTGGGGAGCTGGAGTCATCTTCCGTTCTCCCTCTGCTCCTGATCTCTTCTCACATGGAGAGGCTGTGTCAGAGCTGGGGGCTGGAATATTGCCGAGGTGCCAGGACCCAGCTGCTCAATTGTGAAACCAGCTCAGACAGCTGGGCAAAGGCAGGTGGGATGGAGGAGACTGAATTGACAGGTTGTCCCATAGGCCTTGAAAAAGGATCTGTGGAGCCCCATGGGCTGGGTAGGGTTGCACTGTGTGGTGGATTAGAAATGGTCCAGCTTCAAACCTTCCCTTAAACTTGGCTCTGTTATGTTTAAGTATCTTCTGTAGGGCTTTTTCGGTGGTGTGGCTGCTGCGTGGAATTCAGGTTGGTGAGGTTTGCTTTTTGGATAGAAGACGTTGGGGTGTTGTTCCAGGTGACTTGTGTGTGGTCCTGCTGCAGTGGCTGTGCTGGTTGTACCCCAGCTGGGGTGGTTTCTGTGTCACTAATGTGCATGTGCATTTTCAATGTGTTGTGTGCACATACCCTAAGGAGATCTGTGTTTCAGCAGTTTATTACCTCACCTTAACAGATTTGAATTACTGCACTTAGTGAGGCATGAATGAAAGCAAGGAGTCTCCCAGATAGTGCAGGCAGCAGTGGCTGGGTTGGGAGAGTGATTGAATTAGCAGCTGATAAGTGGTTGTAGCTCCAGCTGCTGCATCATCAGCTGCCTCACTAGCCTGGGTGTCACTGAAGTTCCTGTTCAAGCTCTTTGCTGAGGGACATCAGCTGGCTTGGATTTGACACACCTTGTTGTTTGAGATAGAGACTTGATTTGCTTATCGTGGGTTTGGGCAAATCTTGAGAGATACCTTAAGGTATTAGTGTGGCCAATATAAGCCTGTAATCTGGATATCCCCAGAAAAAAATGGACAGTGATTGTGGCAGCCACGTGGCAAACCTGTAGTTGTTTGCATGCTGTGAACTTTGTTAAAAGAATGGTGTAAAGTTGCAAAGTCCAAGTGCTCCAAAGCTATGAAATGCCAGAATGAAGGTTGTTCAAACCTTAATTTCAGCCTCTCCTGCAATCAGGTTTTATGATATAGCCACTTAATTGCCAGAGCACCTACTCATTGTGTCACGAGTGGAAGGTGATACTTAATAAGCATCTATTCAGTTGCTTTTCTCTTTGTGCAGTGTGTGGCCCCAAGCCTTGTTTACCATGTACTGTTCAAATTCGAGACAGAATGCAGAGTTATTAATTTTCTTTTGTGCTTTTTTGGAGCACTCTTTGCTCTTTCATTGGAGCACTTTGGAAGTTGGAGGAACTAATTTTGTAGTGCCTTCCCAATGTGAAGGAAAATTATTCTTGCCATTTTACTGGTGGGACACTGAGGCTTGGAGAGGCATGAAACTAGCTGTCTCATATCACCCTTGACACTGAAATCATGGAGTAGAAAGGAGTTAGACCAGGGTTGTTCTCTTAAGTGTGCGGTCATAACTGATAATAAAGCAAAGAAATGGTTGGGAAGAATTGTTTGTAATTACAGACTGAAGTTAACATCCTTTCTGCTCAACTCCAGAGATTACTCTGAACTGTTCCTTGCACTTATGCTTATCTTCTCCCATACTTCCTGCTGTACCTGCCTCTTATGCATTATCATCATTATCTTTGAGTGGGGGCAAAGCCTGTACTTACCTTGCATGAATATTAAAATATCTAGCTTAGTGTGGAAGCTGGTCTTTGCCTCTGGCATTTGGAGGCTAGAGCACCTTAATGCTGTTGGAACTATGGTGGTGAGGAGGTCCAGAAATGAGCCACAGAGATGGTCAGGGTCCAGGGGGTATTTATGTACAAAAACATCTTTCGAGGAGTAGAAGTAATGAGGACTTCACATCATCTGCTAGATGCTTCCTCAGTGACTTGTTTTACCATGTACAGTGTGTGACTGACATTTTTCAGGGTTGAAGTTTCTTTTAAAGCTTATTCATCACTTCTGATCCTGCAGGCTATATTTTTGGAGAATGAGAGTTATGTCTTCCTTAGCACAGTTTCACTTTTGTGCTTTTTCAGAGAATCCATTTCTTTTTCGAGTTCCTTGGGATGCAGAGCCGAGCTTGGAAAACACGACGTTGCATCTTTGCCATTTAAGGAGGTCTTGGTGAACCTTCTGCATAGTAAGTTTGAAATTCAAGGGTATGAGTAATCCAGCTGAACTCTGCAGTTACTTGTGTGCCTGAAGTTAAGCGAGTGTTTTAGTGCTGTCCTGTACCCAAATCCTAACCTGTTCCCAAGGCAGATGGATGGGGAACAAATGAAGTGCAGTAGGGTTAAAGTTACCAGGGAGATGGCAGGCTTTTTCTGTAGCATGCAGAGTGACCAGAACCTCACTGCAGTGAAGAGTCAGCCTTATACAGAGCAGGAAATCCTGTTGTGAGTAGTGCAGACATTTGCAGACTTTTAGCAGTGGCATTAAGTAAAGGACTGTGGGGCAGAAGCCTATTTTGGAAGTTAGGAATGATGCCTTGGACCACTGCAGGAATGAGCATGGGGTTCTTGGCATGTAGCGTCTCTTTCTTTGAGTGTCTCCCTGACACTCTGAGGTTTGGGAATGTGGCCAGACCAGCAGGTGGACTTAAAACAATATCAATGAGAATGTCTTTCTAAAGCACTCCACCCACCCAGGTCCTTGAAGTGTCTGGGTGAAAGGATGGCAGCTCACAGAGTGCCTGTGTGTCTCCTTCCATGGCTTGGCACGGCGTGTTTTGCTCTGTTGTGTGGGAGAACTGTGAACTTGGGGTGTGTGGAGGCTGGGGAAGTTAGTTGAGAAATTTTTAAGGACTACATCGTAGCCTGGGAGAAGGAGCTATAAGAGCAGAGCTCATTGCCTTACTACACATGAGGATCCCTGCAGGGTGTGTTCATTTATACGTCATTCTGGATGAAGTTAGTTACTCCATGCCCTCATTGCACACAGCCTAGAGGCAGTGTGTTGTGGGCACTGTTCCTACAGCTGGGTATCAAATTTCTCTGAGGATGCAGGGCAGGTGGCTTGATATCACCTCACCTTTGCTGGGTGTATTGCTTTTCTGTGCTCTGCCCTGGGATAGGATAGAGAGCATTGCTCCAGTGTGTTACAATGATCATCTGTGCTGCTTGTCCCCGCCCTGTCTGGGGTCAGGCCACTCTCTGGGCTCTCGTGCTCAGATACACATCACCCTGCTTCCCTGGATGCCATGGCCCAAGCCTCCAATCTGTGTTCATTTGTACACCTAAGGTGGTGTGTTAAATCTTGGGTTATGCCATCAAGTGCCCGGAGTCCAAGTGAAAGTGATCTGCTCCAGCTTTGTTGGCTTCAGGGCAGCTGTCTGCCTGTGTTGGCTGTTCCCTGTCCCTTGAAGTGCAGTGAGGCACAAGCAACCTGATGGGTTTTTGCAAGAACTCTTGATAAATTTTGTGTGTCTCAGGTGATTTGATTCATGCCTGATTAAGGGTGTGCCCACTTTCATGGGTGGAGCTGGATGTGCAAAGGTAGCTGTGTTATCAGAAAGTCACTGGCTCATCTCATTTAGTTGCAACTCCCTTGGTAGAGGCACCGGCTAGAATGGGAACATATTTTGTGTGTTTTAGTTGTGCAAATTCTACCTGATGTAGAATGAAAGCGATTCCAGATGCTTTTGATCTCCAGAAAGACAAGACCTATCCATCTATTGAAAGACATGAGTAATTCTGGGTATGGTATTGGTATACTCCTGGGTTCTTTCGTCCTTTGTTTTTTGTTTCCATATCCCATAGCCAAGATCTTCTCGTGTTGTACATATTTCCAAATTTGACCAGTAGCATCTTGGGCTGGGCTGGGCCTGGCACTTGTTTTGCTACCTGAAAGTCTGGCAAACAGTGTGCATCAAATTCCTGTGCACCCAAGCACAGAGCACAAGCTGCACCCATGAGCTGACGTCTGGGTCTGAGGAGGTCCTGCCCTGGGAGATGAAGAATGCTGAGAGAAGAGAAGAATAATTGACTTGTGAACATAGTGGCTGATTATGAGTGAAGATCAAAAAGATGTAAAAAGTGCTTGTTAGCAGAATGTGACTAAGATAAAGACCTGATAAGCATTGAAATGTGTGGAGGAAAGGGAAGCAGTAGCTTCTGTCGGAGCAGAGCTGTACATGTAGGATTTTGCAACTTTGTGCAAAGCAATTCTGGGTCATGGGAATGTATGGCTGCTGTGGCTCTGCCACTGCAAGCCATTGCCACTTATGTCCCTGTAACAAATGTGCATGGTTCAATCTGGAACCCACTTGGGCTCTTCCCATCCTTCCTGGGGAGTTCATCTCCCTCGTGGCTGTTTATTGCTGCACTTTCTGAGCTGTGCATACTTGCTGTCTCATTCCTTAGCCCTTACTCACAGGAGGCCTCTGTGTGAGGGAGGGACACCCAAGAGAAACATTAAACTTGTGAAGTCCCTTGCCACGAGGAATTTGGGTGGCTGATCAGCTGCAGCTGGGTGTTTGGGAGCCTGCTGGAGGTCTGTGGGCTGTGAGTGTGATCTGCAGCACTCCAGAGCGTGGGATGGAGCTTGGGGGAAGGTGGTTTTCCCCTGCAAAGGGCACCCCCCATCTGGGGGCTCCTGTTAGAGCTGCGCTGGCCCAGCCTAACTGGCAAGAGTCAGTTGTGCATTTGGGTAAAGTGGAGGAGGGGAGCAGTATGACTCACTGAAGTTATCAGCGACCAGAAGTAGGCTGTAAGCTATAGGGGACACCTCGTGCCTCCATCCTAAAGCAGTGAAATGTGTCAGGGGAGATAGAGCCATATGTGCAAATACAGTGTGTGGGTTTGGGTTTGGGTCCAGCATTCCCATCCATAAATAGGCCAGGCCCTTCCTTACACTAGCGTTCGTGTGCGCTTCTCAAACGTGAACCAGCTAATCCAAACAGATGTTTGGCAGCCTCCAGAGCCCATAAGGAAGTTAAATGTCATTGCACTTTGCTAGGGAGATGCCCAGGATTCCAGTGACACCTGCTAGAAGATCCCGTTGGAGCTGTGTGTGTTGGTGGCTGTGTGGGCTCAGCTCAGCAGGGCACCTGCTGCCGTTGCCTCAGGCTGCTCTGGGCTTCCATTGACATCAAAGACACAACTTCCTTTAGTTGTGAGGGAGAATGGGATTTAGCAATATGTTTATACACTCCCACTTTGTTCAAGTCTAGTTGAAAGGAGAGAGCTGTGGATTTTGTTTGCTGCCTGTTGTTGTCCATGTGCTGATGCGTCCACCTCCATAGGGGTTGTGTGTGGAGTCCTGGTTGGACTGTGTCCTTTACTTGAGTTCCTCTCTTTCTCCAGATGCCAACATTTAGTTGAAAGCTTTAACATCTCTGAGAACAAGAAAGTGGCAATTTATTCTGGAGTTGTCTCTGGACTCTCCAGTTTATGATTCAAGAAGTCTTCAAGAAGGACTGAGGATCATACTCATTTCTCCTGGCCTCTATTTCATGCTCTGGCTGGGTGGCTGTCCTGATTTTTTAGGCAGAGTTGTAATTATAAGGCTGCTAAGTGAAGTGCTTGGGGCAGCAGTAGGATAGTTCTGGATTACTAATAAATCAAGCACTTTCCTTAGGTGTTTCCCCACTCAGTTCTTAATCAGTCTCCATGAAATATGAATGATGGCTCTGAATACCCGCGTGTAGTTGAAACTTCCTGGAGTCTCCTCAGGGCACAGACCCACCAGTTTTTGCCATTCAGCACCTCAAAGACAAGTCTTGGGTGTCTTCTGTGATGACAGGGGCTGTGGGTCGCTTGTCCTGTCTCTCATTGCTCTGAACCTGCTGTAGTTGCTTTGCTACACCAAGTGTGTGCATCTGACTCTAGCCCGTGCTGCCAGAGGCTGCTGCCCAGCCTTTTTGTCTGCATTAGTTTAATTGAGTGAGGAGCTTGCAGGAGAAGCTATTCATTCCCTTGGTAACTGTGCTCGACAATCATAAGTTATTCTGAGGTTGAAGGACTGGTACAGATTTGTTTACCTTGGTTGGGGATCCATAACCCCCAATAGTTTCTTGTTCATAGGAGCTGAGTGGACTTAGTTTGCTGTTAATTAAAAGCCAAAAGGGTACATAGTCTTTTCCAAAATAATTACCATCTTAGTTGAATAGAGCAAAACTCTGCTGACTTCCTTTTTGTTTCCAGCCCCCTTGCTTGTGTGCCCTGTTACTTTGCACTGGCCCTGATGCATGGGAGGGCCCCATCAGGGCCAGCAGCTCCATCCTGGTGCACAGGGAATTTGTGCTTGAATCCTTTGTCTGCTGTTGGACCAAAGGATAAATATAGAAGAAGCACAAGGTTGTTAACAATGTTGTGATGCTAATAATTACATTTGGGATCGAGGATGTGTTTTCTTGGTTGGAAGCCATTCAAGGCAATAGAAGTGAGTGCATGTACCCTGTGTGCCAGAGCGTGTTTTTATATTGGCTTTTAATGGGCTAAAAACCAGCAAGAAGTAGAAAAAGGTTTTGAATGTGTGTGTGTGTGTGCTCACTACCATGAACCCCATTTCCTAGATAGTTTAGTTTCTATCAGTAATTGGTTTCAGATACACATTAACTTCGATTCATGTGTTGAGCTGGGCCTGCTGTTACAGTGGAAGATGCCCCCTTTCCTTTCTGCTTGCCTAGTCTCTGCTTCTATCAAGTTTTTGCCTTGACAGGACTGTACCTTCAGCAGGAGGGAGTCAGAGGGTCTTCTTTTTTGTCTGGTTCTGAGTGTCCATGCAAGTGTTTGCACTCCTTCTGTGCAAAGGGGAAGGGTTGGCTGATGGCACTGCTGCGTTGAGGGCTGAAAGATGTCCAGTCCAAAGTGGCTGGGCTCCCTGGAAGCTGGGCCTCGAGCTCTGCAACTGCTGTTTGCTCTGTGTGTGAAAAGCAGTAGCATGTCTCCAGCCTTCTGTTTATCCTCACCATTACCTCATGGTGGGGTTTGGGCCTCTGAGCTCCAGCTGGGGTAGGAGGAATGGCTGTTTGGACAGCAGTCAGTGGCTGAGCATCCATCCTCTCAAAGGAATGGTACTGGGGTGGGCAGGAATCTCTCAGGACTAAGTTCAGAGGCTAGGACAGGGTCAGCTCCATTCATAATGCTCTGGATGTGTTTGACCTGATGTAGAGGCTGGTGATGGCAGCTGTGCACGCTCATCTGCAATGACCCCTTTTGCTTTTCCACCCTGGTACAAAAGTGAGTTGTGTTCACTTTGCACAGGGAGCATTCCCAAAATTGCTGTGCTCTGCTGTGGCATGTGCAGGGAGCAGCAAAGGGGCTGTTATTTTCTTAATCTGCCTGTTTGATGAGGCAGTATCTGGCTGTGCCCTTAGCAATGGGTTTTTTAATGCAGATCAAGTCTCCTGTTTTAATTGACTAAGAAAAAAGAACTTGAAGAGGGTATGAACCCATGACCTTGAGATAAATAGTTTCTTATTGAGTTCCTGAGCCCCTAAGCCGCCCCCTCTTGTGAGAGTAGCGTGGTTTAATCAAAGGTCAGAGGCTTTGTTGCCTCTGAACGCCTCAGAAAAAGAGGGTGACGTGAGCGAGTTCTCCCCAGTCCTCTGTGACTGCAGTCATTTTTGGCCTGTCAAGTTCCCTTTGAGCTCGTTGTGTTTGTCCTCTGTTCCTGGGTGATGGCTCTCTTGACCTTCTGTGGTCTCTGTGAATGCTGATAAAGACCTGGAGATCAGGTCAGCTGTGTTTCTGGGGGTTGGAACTCTATCTGTGGTGGCTATGGGCAAATGGGTTTTGCAAGGCTGCTGTGAGCCCCTGCGTGCAACGTGCAGATTCACAGCCCTGATAGGACATGGCCTTTGCTTGCCAGCTCTTCCCACACTGCTCCCACGCGTGTCTCCTGTTCCGAGGCTGAAGGCCAAGTGTGGTATCACACACTGCTGTGTGGTCAGTCTTGGCATGTGCTGACTTGTGCTTGGCCACTGATGCCTAAGATGTTGCAGTTGGTCATGAAGGTCCCCCCTCATTTTATTCTATGTTTCCTTCATTGGGTGGTGACCAGGCATGTGTCTGTATCTCTTGTGTGAGGAGCAGAATGTGTCTTTCTGTCTCCTCCTCTGCCTTCTGTTTTCCCGACTGCAGTCACTAATGCTCCTTGAGCCTGGCTGATGGCTGTCATGGATCTGGTCTTGCTTGCATATTGGATGCTGATGTCCTTGATTCTGTGCCAATTCAGTCTTTGAAAGTACTGTCTGGCAAGTCCTGGAGAGATCTTTGGCTCCAAAAGCTTCCACGGTTCCCTTCTGTTTTTCCCCATCACCAAGTAAAAAATATAAACACTTGGCTCGGTAACAAATGCTGGCTTCAAATGCTGGTGACAAAATTCCTGCTGACAAGCTTAATATGGTAGGGTAGGAGTAGGTGAAGACAGGTGTGATGGTTGTGTTATGCTGTTAGGTGCTCCTGTGAATCACACAGCGAGACAGAAGAAGGCTGAAGAGCCCTTTCCTGGCCTCGAGTGGTTTGTACCTTTGGTGTGATGTTGCCATCACACGCTGGAGCGAATGTTTCGAATGAGTAGATCTGAACTCTTCTGGAGTACAGCGCTCAGGTGTAGCAGGTTGGAGGATATCACGTGGCAAACTCTTGGAAGAACACAGAAAATTAGTAGCCAAGAAAACTTTGTGCTGAGAAACCATCAGGTACATGGGAAGAAGTGTGATCTCTCCCTGTGAGCATTGGTGAGTTCCAGTAAGGCTGCTGGGAGATGTATAATTGCTAACTTTGCCACTTTGCAAATTGTGAGCCTCTTCCTTTTCACCGAAGAGAAACAGGAATGCAGACAAAGTGAACCAAATCATAGAGGTTCAGGGATGCAGTTTTGTAGTAATTGTTGGTGCTCTAGGCAAATAATAAAGGAAATGCAGTGAAAGTTCAGTGTATTTACTTCTCCAGGTCAAGGTACAATGCCATGGAAGGTCTAAATCCTTTTATCATCTATTTTTAAGGAGGGTAAAGAAGTGACAATACTTAATGTGCTGAAAAATTGCGTGATAAATCACAGTCTCCTGTTACAAACAATTAATTAAATGCCTTTGGTGGGAGAATATTCCACAGAATTCTCATGGAAGTCTGTGAGTGCTGGTTCTCTTGCACAAGGTGGTGAAGGGGTATCCAGGCTCTGCCACCTTCCCATTTCTTGTGGCCAAGTCCCTAGCTGGCAGGATGGGAACATGTATAGGGCTGGCTGCCAGGCAACTGTGTGCTGTCCCCATCTCTGTCACCTTTTGGGGAGCAAGCCCTTCCCTGGCATGCAGGGTAAGTGTGTGGAGCTGGAGCTGCATGTCATCCTGCAGGCAGATCACCAGCTTGCTGTGCTGGGTAGATGGGTGTTCAGCAGCTGTGCTGTGCTGTGGGACAGCCTGTGCATGGACCTGCTGAGTGGGGCATTGGGATTGCCTTTTCTTCCCCTTGTCTGCTGCTGTGAGTGCAGGAGGCCCTCTCATTCTCCTTTTTTCTAGTTATTAGTGTCAGGCTGGGGTTTGCACACCCCAGGGCTGGTGGTGGTGATGTTCAGATGTCCTTTGGGGAAGGAGGGGGGCAGCAGTTTTGTCTGCAGTGAAGGTCCAGGGCTCTGTGTGATGGTCACAGCAGGCTGTCACACACAGCAAAGTAAAGGACAGCACCTTTGCCTTTGTCCCTCCCCATCCCTGCCCTGGAGTAGGGACTCTGGGAACAGCCCAGTTTCTCCATCACATGGAGGAAAAGCATAAAGCAGAGCCTCAAGTGCTGCCTCTAGTATTTGTTTCTTTTTTTATTCCTTTGGCATAAGGGCAGATTGAGTCGGGAGTCTGCCTTCCGGCTGAAGTTAGGGTAATTTAGGAAGTAAACCACTCTTTTAATGTGTCTTCTGCATGTGTCAGTTCCCATCCATGATGGAGGTGATGGTACTCTTTTGTTCAGAAGGCAGATGCATACACAGGCATCTCTGGCCCTCATACTTTTCAGATGCAATAAGAGCAGGTATTACAGCTTCTCAGAATTGCTCCAGAAATTTTTATCTATATTTGGAATAAATGGGTCCTTTCTCAAAACTGAGCTTTCTGAGGGAAATGTCAGCTTGCAACTCATTTCTTGTAAGGAAAAAAAAAAACAAAACCTTGGGTTTTTCCCTAGTATTCTATTTGTGACGGTAAAAATATTTGTTGAAAACAGAAATGTTTTTATGAGGTACAGTCAGTGGTGAGGCTTCTCCACATGTTGCTGGGTAATTGCCACATGTCCACGTTTACCTGGGCCTCTCTGCTCCATCCAAGCTTTTTCCTTTTATTTTCTTGAAGGAATAAGCTTCTTTGGCCTCTCCCAGCAGCTGTTTGGAAAGGGAAGCAGCAACACTGAGAAAGTTTTGGTTTTTTGTTG
>VZRH01008206.1:170713-183915 GCA_013397555.1 Urocynchramus pylzowi
AGATGGGGGCAGGCAGTCCTGAACCCTGAACTTAAATAACTTTGCTCTTAAGGTATAAAGGTGAAAGAAGATGGTTAATGCTTGGAGGGGCAAGCATTTCTAAACCAGAGAGATTTAGTGATCCTGGTTGATTGCACTTTTTTAAACATCTCCATGGATTATAATGTTTTCCAAAATACCAAGTCTGACCACGTGTGCACAGGAGTGTGGAATCCAGTTATCTGCCAGCTATTTGTAGCTATTTTCAAATGATCTGGCCAAAAATGTAAGCCTTGAACAGGAACACTGTCTGGTCACGAAGGCTCCAAGTTTTAAAAGTTTCTCTTACAAATGGCTTGAAGGACCATGATAAGAAGGAGGACCTGCCACGCTGCCAAGGGTTTCATTGTGGTGGCACCTGAGCAAGCCTGGGAGAAGGTGTTCTCCGCCTTCAAATTTTTGCCATTTAAAACCAAAATGGTTAAAGGAACATTATGCTTTATTATAAAATGTTATAATAAACCCCTTAGACTGGGCACAGCAAACATGTGCCACCTCTGCCCTAGGTGATTTCAGCTTAAAAGTGGGCTGCAGGAGACCCTGGGCTGGGCTTCTGCCTTGGGGCACAGCACTGCTCTGCTCCCTGTGCTCCTGGGCACTGTCAGTGTGTTTTTCTTGACAGAGCACCTTAAACACAAGAGGTGTGTTAGGGCACTGCCTGGGGAGGGTGGCCATTCCTTGGGGAGTGAGGGAATGGCATCTCTTAAGTTTTGGGTTAAAAAACATTATCCATTGTTTGAAACCCAGGATCTGTGGTATTCTGATACTGCATGATGGATTGTCCTTCTTTGATCAAGAAGCTGGGGTGCATTCTAGTGAGAAAGTGAAAGCCCCCCTCTTGCTCAGGGTGTCTGTGACCAGGCTTAGTGAAATGCAGACAGCAAACAGTAGGGGAAAAAGAAAAATGAAAATAAAACTCACTGAGGCTGTTTTGAAAATCTTCCAGTAAGCTGGGGAAGTGTGAGCAGTGTGAGGTCAGTAGTCTGTGCTTGAAAATACAGGATCCAATCCTGGTGTCAGTTACAGACATGTAAATCACAGGCAGTGCTGCTGGCAGTGACAGGAGCTGCTGAAAGGCTGCTCCAGCATGGGACCTGCAGGCTTTCTGGCACAGACATGCTGGTTCCTCTCATTCCTTAGCCACCCTTTTTTCCTAGCTGTCCTTGGGCATTTAAAATAACAGCAGTGCAGCATGGCTGGTCCTGCTTTTGGGCTGGTTTCTGACCATTGTGACCCAGTTGCTCCAGCTCAGGGTGGCTCCTGGATGCTGGGATGCTGTATTTAGGGCTGTCTCACAGCTTCTTTAGCTGCTGTTTAGATCTTTTCTGCTCTGAATGATCTTTTCATTTCCTATAATACAGCAATCTCTGAGGCAGCTGGATGCCATCCCTTCAGTGGAAGTTGGATCCCAACCCTTCTCTGCTGAAGTGTTCTCTTTTCCCCCCTGTTCTCCTAACTAATTTTCCCCCTCTTGTTTTAGTCACGTTCAGTGAACACTGGGACAAACCTGAACATCAAGTGGCACAGCAAAGACAAAAATATGTATCCTGGTCCCAAAGTCTGCTGTGCACTGCTGGAGGACCTTGGGGCTCCCTTGGGGCAATGCTTTTAGCACCAGGCTCTGCACCCTGTAGCACACAGAGACTTCCAGGGAGTCTCTTGTGGGACAACTCTCTTATGGGAGCTCATTGTTCTCTTATGGGATCTGATTGTCCCAACCCAAGCTGATGGTCTGTGCTGTGGTCAGGATCAGCTTTCCTCCAGGACAAGGGCTGGACCAGGAGCTCGGAAGTGATAAGCCGCATTATAGCTAATTTTGACACGTGGGGTTGTAGTGGGATTGGAAGCAGCTCTGTCCCAAGTGCTATCTAGGAGGGGTGTGTGCTTCCTTGCAGACTGAAACTATTCACAGAGTCACTGCTTTTCACCAGCACAGGATCTGACACCCCAAAAGGCAGCAGCCAGGCTGTTTGTGTTGGTGACTCCCTGAGCAGGTGCCGTGCTGGCAGCCGAGCGGGGGAAACACGTCCCCAGCTTTTGTTGTCTCGTGTGATCCTTTTATTAGATAACTTCAGCAGTGTACTGGTGAATTGAGCAGTTTAATTTTAATCCATGAAACCTGAGAAGCACAGATGCTAACACAGAAAACTGTTAGGGCCAGATCCTGCATGTGTCACTGTCCCAGCGTACAAAGATGAGTAACTGTCTATGTATGGCTGTGTTCAGGTGTAAAGCTGCCAATGCATATAAGCTGAATTTTAAGTCAGAGTTGGACTCCAAATTGAGATTTGTGTGAAAGGGGTCTGATTTTTCCAATGTGTGAGAATGTGGAGATCTCAGACAGCTCCCTCAGTGCTTGCGGTGTCCAGAGTGCCTGAGGGTCAGCGCTCTGGCAGTGGAGGAGATAACGTGAGATTTCTGAGTTTGGGAACTTTGGCCAGCAAATAACACATATATTGGCACAGAGTGGGGAAGACATAAAAAGACATATGTCAGAACAGGGCAGGCTTTTAAGTGGTTTTCATTTAAAGTGAAAAGGTCAGATTGAATGAGGTTGGCATCTGGGGAACTGTTCGTGCACCTGCCAATCAAAGGGGGGGACCCATGTCAGTTTGTGCTGATGGGTGACTTGCTGAGAGCTTGTCTGTGTTTAAAAATTGGTGACTGGAACAGTTAAAATGACAATTTTTCTTGTGGCTGTCAGGTTGAACCATCTGCTTCGTGAAGGAATGGAACAAAGGATCCCAGCACGAGGCCGCTTTATCCCACTTCAACTGGTGTTTCCACTTGGGCTTCAACAAGTACAGCTATGCTGATTTAAAATATAATAAAAGTAATAAATAGACTCTAAATATTGGTAACATTTTCCAGTGTAAAGGAGATTAAAAGTGAATGCAGCTTTTGAGTAGTCAGAAAAACAGATGCCATTCAAACCAGGCTGTTCTAGGAGAAGTGTAATTAGCTGAAGTCATTTTCACAGGTCGATTTTTCATTTAAAGGGACTGTGGTGTCTGGTTACTTCCATTTCTACGTGGCCACTGTGGAGTTATGTTAGGGATGCCTGTTTGTTTGAAAGTGCTGACTTCTGCTCTTTGAAACTTGGAATTATTGCAGAGGTTTTTCCACTTTTCCTTCCTGAAAAATCTGAACAATCTAAGAAAACTCAAGCCATAACAGAGGACTTAAATTCAGGTGTTGTAAACTACTGGTTTTAAATCCGCAAACAGAAAAAGTTGCTTTCTGGACTTGTATGTTAAGTTCATATTTATTTTTTTCTTGAGAAGCTTTGGTTCTTACTGTCAGTAATACAGCATCACTATTGTCAGCCAGTGAGTGAATGAACTGCTTCTGATCGTTTTGTCTATAATGGAGTAGTTTGATAGACTGGCTCGGGTGGGTGTTGCTGTGACCAGTCAGGCTGTCTCTGTCCTGCTCACCTGTGGATGTGCTGCCAGGATGGAGTGCCTGAAGTGCCTGCCTGGGCATCCACGGGGTGCTGGGCCCCACTTGCTGCTGAGAGGGTATTTTCACAGCAAATTTTCAGCTGGGTGCCTCAAGGCACCCAGGTGTGTGGTATCCTGCTCACCTTGCTGCAGGAACCCAGTCACAGGTGGCAGGGACAGCCGATGCGGGAAGCAAAGCCAGGAAGATGCAGTTCAACTGGC
Organism: Urocynchramus pylzowi; assembly: GCA_013397555.1. NCBI lineage: Eukaryota > Metazoa > Chordata > Aves > Passeriformes > Fringillidae > Urocynchramus > Urocynchramus pylzowi. The sequence continues at coordinate 174,418 of VZRH01008206.1, forward strand.
CAAATACTATCACTGATCTTGTAAACCTTTTGTGAGTTAAACCTGGTGAGAGACAATCCTGAACCAAGATTTTTTTAATACAGGTTTGGTCTCAAGAATTATTGTCTTAGCTGGAGCTCCTGGAGGGCCTGTTGTGAATTGAACTGAAACAGTGTTGGAATCAGAGGGGAGTGTTGTTGTCTTCTGCCTTTGCAGATAAGAATGAAGGGCATTTTGCCAGGAGCCTGTGGGAAGGACCTAAATTGTATGTAACTCTACATCATTTTAAAATGAAAAGTAAACATGCACAACCATAATATTTGCTTGTTCTTGTCTCCTCGTTGATGGATGGAGAGAAATTGCTCTTTGGCCGAGTTCATCAGCAATAAACCTCTGCAGTTACTCATCTTCATCCCTGCAGTGAGAGGGAGAGGCCATTGGAATTTCCAGTTGGTTTTGTCCTCATAACATCTTAGGGGAGCTCTGGTGGTCCTGGGGACTTTCAGACCTGCCTATCCCTGTGATGAATCAGGGCTGGGTGCTAGAACAGGGACCATGGGACTGAGCTGGGTCAGAATGAAGCTCAGTGTGCTCTTGTGGTGTTGGCCCAATGGACATGTGCCTCAGCTTGGGAGAGGCAAAAGCCCTGTCCCTCTCCTGGCTGTTGTAGCCTCAGGCATTACATGGGGGAGGGACAAGGGGTGTTGGAAGGGCAGGAAGCCATCTCACTGTGTGACAGGGAAGAGGGGTTTGGACCATGAACCACCAACACATTTTGCTCCTTGTTTGTTGTAGATTTGTGGGCTCACATGCACCATCATGAACAGCACAGGTACAACAAAGAAGTCTGAACTGAGCTTTTCCATAGTGACAGCAGCAAAGAGCAGAAACTTTCTCTGCTGAGCTGCTATGATAGGCTTCTGCTTGTCATGGGCAGAGATAGGGCTTTAGAGTGACCAGGATGGGGCTGGGATGGGATGCTGGCCAGGGGCTGGTGGGGACAGGAAGGAGTGTGTGCTTCAGATGCTGCTGGGCTCTGTAGGATGCACCCTGACATGTGTCCTGGCATGTCCCATGCAGAATGGTGGCCACGTGGCCTGGTTGTCCCCTCTGCTCTAACTTCATCATCTGCAGAAGGGGAAAACACAGCATTGAGCAGGTCACATCAAGAGAAGGTGGTGTCTGCTTCTCAGCTTCAGCAAAGGGTGAGATAGTCCCCAATGGGAATTGTACAGAGCTCCAGAGAGAAAAGGCTATGCTGAGTTGGGAGGGCTGGTGGTGTAGCTCTGTTCACAGTAATAGTAACTCCATGAGCTTCAAAATGCTTTAAATGGCACCTTCTAGCTCCCTCACTCTGCCCAAGGCCAGAGGTGAGTGGTGATTCACCCTGTATTCTTATTTTATGCCTCTTTTGGCATCTCCTTATCCCTCTCCCTTCTCAATGGCATTAACAGCAGTAAAGGAGTGGTGATGTGAGGAGGTGTGAGTTGTTGGCCAGACTCTGGCAGCTGACATTTCTGGTCATTGCTGGTCACTGGCCCAGTTCAGGGTAGTGGGTCTTGCTTTTGAAGTGCTGAAAAGAGTCCAGGAGTATGGACACTTCTGCTTGAGAAAGCTGGGAAGGAAAATGCTGCATTTCTCAGAAATTGTGTGGGTTAAACTGCTGGCTTTGGAGACAAGCTGTTGGGAAGCCCATCCAGTGTGCATCACTCAAGTCTCTCTCTTTTCAGGGCTGGGAAAGAAACCTGAAGTCGTGAGTCTGGTGGGGCCCTGCGTGTTTCCAAACGCCCTGCTCTGAGTTCATCCCACCAGTAAGGCTGTGCAGCGTGACAACTGGTATGTAAACACAATTCACAGGCACAAGGGACAAGAAGGATGTCAGGCTTTTCTGACTGTGGTACCTTGTTCATGGCTCTTGAAGTTTGGAGGGAGAGTGGGATCACTGGAAAATACAGGACAAACTGATGGTTCCCTGGTGGTGCTTACACCCAGAGGCTTTGGTGAGGAAGGGCTCAGCAGTGAGAGGCTGTGAGTGTCCAGAAGTCATCCCAGGCTTTGGTGCTGAGGCTTTAGGCACGCTCTGTGGAGAGATGTGTGGTGTCATAGCACGCACGGAGAGGCAACGTGGGGGTAATGACAAATGCACACACCAGAAATGCATACACACACACAGACACAGGCTGTGCAAGTGTAGGCACATGGAAACAAAGATGGCAATGCATATATAGTATATACTATACAGTGGCATATGAGAGCTTGGGGGTGTATATACCAAATGTCTTTATATACTATATATGGTGATTAAAGAATGCATATGCATTCATGTTCACTTTTTTTCTTTCTGTCTCTTCTGTCTTTCTGTGGAGCTGTTGCAAAACTACCAGATTCAACCTCCTGGGAAGCCTTTCTGGCCAAGGTTTTACAAGCCAGCACCTGCTTTGCCTGCCTGACTTCTTTCTATATTTATTGCTCTGCACCCGGTTTTTGCCTTTGCCCATGGAACTGTCACACACATTTGTGCTGGCTTTTGACTGCACAGGACTTCAGCTTGCAAGTCCTAAATCTGCCTTTGTGCATGGTGGAGGAGCAGGAGTTTGTGTGCATGGTTGTGCATCTGTATGTCTGAGCATCCCTGGTCCTTTCTGTCTGCATTACATGACCTGTGTTCCTGTGATTCTGCAGCAGTCCCTCTGTTCTCTGCCCCTTCAAGATGTTTTTATGAATCAAATATTCTCAGTCATCCTGCTTATGTAATTTGTAATTTTTCATTTAAATTAGCCACCCCTGACCCAGTGGCTGCTTTATAATGATCTGTACTGCCGTGCAGGAGGCTTAAGTCAGATTTTATTCCCAGGCCCCCAAGGTTTCACTTCCCAAGCTTACTTCTGTGGGAAGGAGGAGGATTTGTGTTGCCATGTAGGAGTGAGCTCCTGGTTAGGCTATGGTTGGACATGGATGTGTCCATCCCTCTGGTTTCTCTCCTCTGTGTTGTTTGGGGTAGAACGTGTTCTGAAGCAGAGTCGCTGAACACAGGTGCTTAGGTGCCTCTGTTTAAAGTGAGCACAGTAGCAAGGGAGAAGGTACAAAGCCATTTCAGCTGGGAAAAGGAGGAGAGATCCTAGTGCTGTCCTGGGGAAAGTCATGCTGGGGGAGTGGCCATATTGTGGGTCTCCCATCAGCAGGTGCAGCCCGGAAGAGCCGTGCACTCGTTCCCAGTTTGATGGGTATAACTTGCACACACTGGAGAGCAGTGCTGGGCTGCCTGCCAGGAGCTGGGGAATGGCTTGTCCTCATCTGCTCAGGCCCCTGTGCTCCCACCCGTTCTTAGCAGCTCTCTTCACTGCTGAAATGGGAGTCCCTCTGAGGTCACAAAAGTGTTAGTCCCACGTTTCAACCCCAAGAGCCATAAAACGTACCCTGCCTGACCCCTCTTCAAAGGCAAAGGCAGTGTGAGCAGCCCTCACTCCCCTGGGTTTCGTGTCCCTGTCCCCACCATGTGTGCCCCTGCAGCCTGCATTCCTCTCCCATTCCGTAAGCCCTCTGCCTCTTGCTCTGACACAGCTAATATTTCTCTGCTGGCAGGGCGGGCAAGGTGGTGGCATTTAACTCTCAGGGAGAACTTTGATCTGTTCGTCTCTGGTGGGTCACCAGAGCTGTAAGGGCTGGTGTGTGCCTGTGATGGGGTTTTTGCTCTTCCTGGTGTTCCACATCCCTTTTCTGCTGGAAAACTCGCATCAGAGTTGGTAAAAATGTGCACGAACCTGACACTTTGTACATTGGTTTTGAGAGTATCTCCTGTTTGTGACCATGGAGTGATCTCCAGGTGACCCTGCTGCTGGCTGGGGCACACAGCTCCTGTGGGAGGTTTTAGTGGGCTTTTGGAAAAACAATTAATCAGCTATCCATGGAGAACTGGTCCCAGCCTGCAATGCACTGAGGTTGTCCTGGTGTACCACTTAGTGCCACTTGGACTGTTGCCTCTTTAAAGCTGCCTTTATGACCACCACTGTAATGAACGTGTGCTGGTGCTGCCTGGCTAGGTTGATTTTTTTTTTTTTTGCAGTGGTAGCAATGGATCACTGAGTTAAATGTGGGTGTATTCTAAAAAAAGGCAGAGAACTTTTTTACCTTTTAAAGCAATGGTTTACATGTTTTCTGTCACCTGTGGGTGCTAAACTCTTGCTGCCACAAGCCCAGACCACTGCTCAGTTCCTGGACGTAATTGCAGAGCCTCTGTCATTGCAGGATTTCAGCTCCTTCTGAAGCCTGTGCCTCAGTACCAGTGAAAGCCAGATGTACTGTAATGTCGCTTTTTTACAGTTTGTTTTGGCCATACATGGGCAGAGTCAGCTCTGGAATTCCTTCCCTATAAATTCAATAGCATCTTGTGGGTGGTGCCGGGGATTCACTCTGGTCTGGTTGGATCGCTTTGCCTCTGCAGCCTGTTTGCCTTGAAAATGTCCTGCTATGCACATTCCTGAGAGGCTGCCTGCCCCTGGAGCCATGGCTGCAGCTACCAGGAGGCTGCTGGCCCATGCTGGCAGGCAGAGTCAGCTCCTGCTGCCTGCAGGTCACCCTTTGCTCCTGAGGACTGATGCTTGTGGCAGTGCTGGCATGGGGATGTTGCTCTGGTGTGCATGCAGGCTCTGCTGGGATAGTTATACTCTCTAAGAAAACTGCTGCTTAAACTTGATTTGTGTGTTTGAGCATTGACACTCAAGTCCCTTTTCCAGGGGTAGGGAGGCTGGGTGCTCCCCAGTTCCCACCTGACATGGGATACAGAGCTGTGTGTCCCAGCAGGGATCTATGGGTGCTGCCATCCTGGGTCTCCTTGTACCTGCAGGGATCTTGTCTTTTCCTTCAGTTTGTGCCTTTCTGCAGTGCTATCTTTTATTTTTTATTGTTTTTTTTCCATAATGCAAGTTCAAATACATGCTCTTTATAAAGCACTAGCTTGATGGGCCAGGTCAGGGGAGATTCCCCTGTGCCAGGTGAGCAGCCAGTGTGGGATGTGGTGTGATTGATGGTTGAGCCTGTGTTTTCTGGGCCAAGCTGATGTTTCTGTAACCACAGCCTGAATCTGCCTATTTGCCTTCAGAGGACACTCTAAAAAGTAGTTCTAGGAGGTTTTCTGATGGTGAGTTGAGGGATGAAAGAGAGGTTTGTTGCAGGGGTTGAGCAGCAAGAACTCCTGGAGTTGCTCCCATTGAATCTTCCTGTGCATCCCTAGTAGGAGACAGAGATGCAGTGTCACCCACCATGCCAGGAGCCTCTGAAGCACAGCTGAAGGTGATTATGTGTGGCCCCATGTCCAGGCTCTCTGTAGGTCAGCAAAGGCAATGTGCTCAGCTCATGCTTCAGAGGGGCAAGTCATCCCTGTGCCAAAGCCAGGGAGAGAAGGGTGATTTTTTTTTTTTTTTGACATCCTTTGGAGTTTTGATCTCCATATTTGGAAATGTTTACCCATTGCTCTGATCTATTGCAAGGGAGGGGAGGTGACTCAGGGTCTGGTGGAAGCAGGATTTGAATTCCTGTAGTAAGGTTTTTTTTTTATTCCCCCCCTTTCTTGTTTTGGAAGCTTGTTGTGGTCAGTTTTCAGTTCTCTCTTGCTCCTGGACCTTGTTCCAAATTTCATGTGCTCGAGGGGGAAGCATATTAGCAAAGGAGGTTGCCTGAATGCTGGTAAGTGCATCATTGCTGTTATAGCAAGCAACTTGGGATTTTTTTTTGTTTTGTTTAGTCAGATGGATTGCATCAAAGTGTGTGCATTGCTGGTGGAAGCAGGCATGTGGATCAACAGCAAGGGACCCAATGAAACCTTCTGTAGCAGGGAGAGTTGGCTTAGTGGATTGGTCTCAAAGGCAAAATGTTTCTTCAGGAGTAGGTATAAAGATAATTTAAGCCAGCTCCCATTTAGTTACGCTTTTCCTTCTAGTTTCACTTGTTAGTGCAGCAAGGCAGCAGAGCACTATAGAGTAAAGAAGGATATATTCATGTGGTCAGTAAGGAAAACAGCTTATGTATGATTTCTGTCTCTTAAGCAAGAGTGTATGTTAAAAGGCTCTATAACACATGGATATATTTCTCTCAAATGTCAATATTTAACTCTGTTCTCTTAGTTGAAGTTTAGCTACTGTAACTGGATAAACTTTGAGTGTCTGTTTTTTTCCTGTTGTTCTGTATTTTCCCTTAGTGTTAAGTTTTTACTCTGTCTGATATTGTAGATGGCTGCTTCTATTTTTTTTTTTTTTTTTTTTTTTTTCCCCTTCCCCCCCACCCCCTCCTGCTCTTTCCTTTCTATTTCCTGAAAGGAAGCTGTAGTTCATCCAGACAGTCAGGGGTGTGGGGGGAACCTGGAAGATGCTCTGCTTCCTGTTTTATTCATGGCAGCTAAAACCATGCTGGGGAATCTGGAGCAGAGATCCACCATCCTGCATTCCTTTTGTCATTTGGAGCATGTAACACGTACAGAGTGCTTTTAACACTGCTCTGGGGGTCATGGAGCAGCCAGTCCTGCGCCTCAAATGGGAAGCACTGCAGTTCATCCTTTTACTTTGGAAGGGCCATTGGTGAAAACCCTTTTATAGTTCCCAATGCTGGCTAGTAATCCATGTATCTTCTCAGCTAACTGGTATTTTTAAGCTTCTTCAGACCTGTTGCTTCATACTCTCCATCTTAAATTTAAGACCTTTGTTGGAAAAGTAAACCTCTTGTCGATTTTCATTTGGCCTTTCAAACAGGGCTTAATACTCATTGGTTTTTCCAGAGGTGTGGATTTGCTGCAAGTCCTTGTGGTACAAAACTGTCTGTATTGTCTTGAACAGGGAGAGACAGTTAGCATGAGGATGGATGTGTGATAGAAAACACTTGCCCACAAAAAGCAGTGAAGGATTGCTGGAGCCTTTTCTGTGGCTGAGACGTGCTGGGGTTTGTGGAGTTCAGCTGTATTTTAATCTTTGTTGTTTTAAAAGGCTGATTGGATTACTGCAGCTTTTGGGGTCAGGGCCTGGCTGGGCTGAGCTTGCTGCAAAGGAAAGAACTGCTGTCCTAAAGAGTGCCCAGCCTGAACTGGCAGGGGAGAGGTGATGGCTTAGGAAACAGGGCCCTGGGGACATGTATGGAGCTATCAGAGCACCTGAAGCTTCAGCCCAAGGACTCCCCCAGCAGACACTCATCCTCTGTTGTGCATGGTGGTGCCAGGCTGTGGAATTGTGGCAGTGGGACCATGATCTGTGCTGCTCCTTGTGTGCTGTGCTTTGCCTCTGCGTGTGCACACGTGCCCCTGTGTCATGGCCGTGCTTCTGGTGGCACGTGGATGTGGCACATCCAGGCTTCACCAGCTGCCTGTGGCTGAGCTTGGAGGTTTGGGAACAGCACGGTGGAACTGGAAATGATGATGTTCTGTTCCCCTCGCAGTTTCTTCCCTTTCCTGCTCACCAGGACGTGCTGTTTGTTGGAAGATAAGGATGAGCAGTGCCTGGGTGCCGTAATCCAGTGCTCCGGGCAGGGCTAATCTGGCACGTCTGGGAAGGCGCTTTGTGGCTCTTAATGTTCTCTGTGGGACACCTCACCCCTGCGAGGACGGGACTTGAGAGCTGGACAGACTGTGCAGGATGAGCTCCCCATGTGCTACGTGTGCCCCCTTTTCCTGGTGGGTGCTGGCAGAGCTGGGGGAACTCTGGAGGACGAGGCAATGGCCACGGCTGGGACTGCAGGCTGCCAGGACTCTCCATCTGGTGTTTCTCCAGGACCTGAGCAGATTCAGTGACCACTGACACTATCCAGGATCCACAAAGGATTTTCTCCTGCTCCAGGAACAGAGCCATTAAGGGCTGACCTGTAAATTAATACAGCTGTCTAAAGATTTTTTTTTTTTCCCCTCCTCTAGCCTGGCACCTAGGAAACACTCCAGCCTGAGAAGCCTTCCATGGCACTGGTCCTCAGGAGCATTCAGAGAGCTCCATGCCTGCCTTTCTTAAGCTTCTCTCAATCTCTTTTAATGCTGTGTTAAATGCAAAGGACTTGCTTTAGCTCCCATGTAGGGAGGTTTGGGTTCACAGCCCATCCTTCATCCTGGCTGTTTCCCTGATCAGTCCAGGGCTGGCACTGCATAGTTGGCAAAGGGGTTACACCAGCACTGTGATTTCAGTGCTCTGAAGGAGCTCAGTATGCACTGAGGGCTGGGTGTATGTGCCCCACAGCAGGTAAGAGAAGCTGCCCCAGATAGCACGGGACTGGCACATGTGGGCATGGAAGGGGTGAAGGTTACAAACCTCTGCACATCTTATACTTTGTGTTTCTTTAGGCAAAGGTTTTGGATCCCCTAAGTACTAAATTGTGCCTGAATGCTGAGGAAAGTAGTGTTATTGTGGTGTGTGGGCATAGAAATTAGGGCACTGGGTAGCAGATTAGGGAAAAGTGCAAATCTCTGTATTTCATGTGATGGTTTGTGCTTAGCTCCTGCAGACAGGTGAGTGCTTTGTGGCCTCGGGCAGAGTGATGCTGTTAAACCTATCTCTCTTTCTCTAATAAAGTCATACTTTTCTGAGCACAAAATATTTCTTCATCAGTTGCTTAAAGGTAAACCAAGAGGCATTGAGTATTTCATAAAGTTGATCTGTGGTGCTAGTGTGTGACATGATCTCAACATGTATCATTACATTAGAAATTTCCATATGGCACCTCACCTAATTATGCAGCTGCTCTTTCCTGGGATCTGAGTGGAGTGCAGGCTTTTAAGAAATGTCTGTTGTTATTAGCTTTATCATACACGTTCTCCTGTACCAGCTGGTCACACAGCAGGAAGTCTCAGTCACAGCTTAATTCTTCAGTTAGCTTTGGGGGGGGACTTTGCTCCTGTGAGTTAGGTATTTGCATTTGGGATGAGATCTCCAAGTGAGAACAACTTGTTTGCCTCCAGTGAGTGTGTTGGTTCAAGGACTAACGTGCCCAGGAGGAGGGAGGGGGTTGCTCTTGTTGCTTTACTGATGTCCTGGAATAGTTAACCGTGCTTACTGCTTGTCCTGGTGGGGGAAGACAATGTTTTAAAGAAATATCAGGTTTCAGAAGCCTGGCTGCCTGTGGTGGAGAGGAAAAGAATCCTTGTGCTGTGTTGTCTCACACCCCTACTGCAAAAATATCAGAGGGACAAGTTCTGGTGAAGCTGCGTGTTTTTGGCAGCCACTTCCCTCCTACATCCTTGTTCTTCAGGTAAATCCCTCTTCAACTCCATTTGCTGTTCCCCTTTCTTCCCTGAAAAGTCATTATCATCCCTTGAAATTAAGAAAAGGACAGGAGGAGGGAATAAATGGATGTTAAGAAGTAGAAAACAATCAATTAAGTAGTACATAGCATGTAATTTTGCTTGGAAACTTACCATGAAATTGAGGAGCACTTTAACAACTAGTAATTTAAATTGCATTTGAACACTGCTAATGAGTTGTTTGCATAGGAATTTTGGTCATTTCACAGCAGGTTGTTGTCTTTAGTACCCCTTCATTCAGTTAAAAAAAAAAAAAA
>VZRH01008206.1:183924-305707 GCA_013397555.1 Urocynchramus pylzowi
CCCCGTCACTCAGCTAAAAAAAAAAAAAAAAAAAAAATTAAAAATTTCTTGATGAGGAAGATGCTGTAGTCTTCTGGTCCAACTATTGCTAGTAAAAGGTGGTACCATGGAAATCCTGCAAAGCCCTGTTAGATTCAGAATCATTTACATCCTTAGCATCAGCACTTCCAGTGTTAAATACATGGGAATTTGATGCTTTTTATCTTAAAAAGCTTGTTATTTCTAAAAGATATGAAAATAATATTGTCACTATTGCACTCACCAGCATGATAGAGTTAAGGAGGCTGAAGAAGTTCCTCCAGACTCCTCGGGTTGGGGTTTGCAGCTGTGGGACTGACCCAGGAGTGAATCTCTTGGCTCAGTCCTTATCACCTCAGACAAATCAAAACAGTGCTTTGGGATCTGATCCTGACTTGCTCCACCTTAAGAAGAACAACAGAGAGGTGCTGATTGGCTTTGCCTGTGGGGTATTTGTATTTAAGTTATTAGTCTTGTTTTTCCAGTGTTTAATGTTCTCCTCCACCACTATTTTACTTCTAAAATGCCAACTATTTTCAGCAAAAGGCAATATCAGCCTAATCATGTTGCTCCTTCACTGCTGGTTGTGCTGGGAACAGACTCTATAGGAAGGCAAACGCAAGTTGCTTGTCGCCTGTTGCTGAATGAACATCCCATTTTCAGAGCAGGATTTTTGCAAATCCGTGGGTATGCTTAGCATATGGAAGGGGGTTCCAGTATCAAAACAAATCTGGCCTCCTGTTTCTGAATGTGTAGGTTGTTTCTTAGAAGATGGAACCTTTAAAATCTGTCCCTGCAAACATGGCTGTTAAATCCTGCTATTTCTAGAGGTGTGAGGCAGCTGTCTGCACTGAGATAAGCTATAAAAAGGCAATATTTTCCAAACCCAGCTTTTTTAACTATACCTGCCAGACAGCTTGGCCAGCAAGAGTTCACCAGGAGTGTCACCACTGCTGCCCTTTTATGCACAGGTGCTGAGTGGTGTAAAAACTTCTGGGCAAGTTTCCAGGGTAAGTATTAAGCACCAGCTCTTCCATCCCTATTGGGTGAAATGCTGCTATGTGCATTCTGTGTGAAGGAAGGGATGCTTGTTGGCTTGGTCTCCTTGGTCTCCTGTTATTTGGAGTGTGATTGTTTGACTTTTGTTCTTAATTTTCATTGTGTCTTGCTCATTGCTGGTTTGGTGACCATGTCTAATCCCAGGGGATCTGAATGCCCCCGCTGTTATTTGCTTGGAGGCATTCCTGTTTGCTGTGTAGTCTTGAGGGTAGCTGGTGAGTTCAGATGAAACCAGTAACAAAAATTGTAATTTTCCTGTGGATCTGGATGAGGTTTTGCATGGCACACTGCTGTTATCACATGGGCTTCCTGACACATGTGGTTCCTGCTTTGTTAGTTATCAGCTAATTCTCCTCCAAGATGTGTGAGGGTCAGAAAACTGCATCAGATAACCTTGTAGAGGCTGTTAGGGCTGCAGGGACGGAGAAGGATGTGGCTTTTGAGCATGTTCCCAGTGATGGATTTCTGAAGGCTGGGAGGGTACTGGGGATGGGTGTGCTGCAGTGACTGGAGCAATGTCCTCATGTAGGTGAGGAGCTGGTGTGTGCAGGGAAACGGGATAAAATCCTTGTGGTGGAGGAGTGTAGGAATCTAGAGAGTAGAAACCCCAGACACCCTAGGTTCTCATGATGCTAAAAAGCTGGTTCTTTATCTCAATTCAGTGAGCTGTCTAGCAAGTACTTTTGCCCTGTTATTTTAATTGAATGAGCACCTTGATTCTTGAGAAGTGATTCCTGAGGAATCACCTTGATTCCTGAGAAGTGCTCCACCTGTTATGCAAATCTCTCATCTGGCATAGGCACAGCTGTGGTTGCCAGCCAACCAGCCCAGTTCCATGCATGGGCTCTGACATGGTGGATTTTGTTTTCCCTCTTGTGATGTTTTTATTCACCGAAGTCCAGGCTACCTCTTAGTCACCTCTGAATGCCCTGTGTGTTGTGGGTAATCTTTTCTCTGTAATTTCTATTTCCTTACCCTGGTTTTCCATTTCAATAGTCCACTCTCCTCTTTTCCAGCTTCCTTCCAAAGGCAGACACGCACTCAGCTGGTGGAATTGGATGTAGATTTGATAATTGCTCCCTGAGCAAACAGCCAGGTGTGTCTGCTTGTCCAAAAACCTACTGAAGACTGAATAGAAGTGAGATGTGGGGTTTGGAATAATGCCGGTGAGTTATCTTCTCACTTCTGGCTGTGGTCTGTCCCCGTGGTCCTCCCACAGGCTCCTCTACATCTCAGGGTTTGAGCTGAGGTTGAACTGGGCTGGTAAAGGCCCTTGTTTCCACACCTCCCTGTCTCAACTTTTTTTTGAAAAATGCAGATAAATTCAAGTGATAACCTTCTAACAGAGATAAGGAAGAAAAAGTCTTACAGGTAGATTAGTTTGCAGTGGAGGGAAGGCAAACACCAAGGGAACCCACGCTGAGCTACCCTGAAATGCTGAGGTGCCTTATTTATCACTCATTAGCCCAGTAAATGTATCCTGTGCTTTACAAGTGGGGAAGATGACAATCCTTGTCCTAAAGATTCTGCAAAGCAAGGCAGACAAATGTGCACTTGAGGTCTGTGGAAGGGTTAGCACAGGTAATTGCTGGAGATCAAACTCCAGATAAAGCAGATTCCTGGAAGAGAAGGGCTTTTGCTGTGGGAGTTGTGGGTGAAGGATTTTTCAAGTGCTGGAGGAGTGGATCGAGAGAGGAAGGTAAATGGGTATGGAGGGAGGTGAGAAGACCTGAAAGGAAAGAATGTTGAAGGGGAGGGAAGAAAGTGAGAAAAGGAGTAGGAGGAAAAAAAGAGCAGCAAGTCTGCTGTGGGAGGGGATGGTGTAGATGAGAGTCAAGATGACCTTAATGTCTCTTCGTTGTGTGTTAAAAGCTATGCCATAACTCAGCTACTGCAATTACTCATCTCCCAGGGTTTGAAGTACCAGTTTCTTCTCTGAATGGAGTGTACTGGTCCTGGAGTCCAGTGCTGGAAGATTTTTTGGTCAGGCTTGAATGCCCCATGTGGTGGGGTGCTGGGTGGTCACATCCTGGCTGTGTCCCACTGCCAAACATTAATAGGCAAGTGCATAAGCAGCTTGTCATCTTCTGCTTTATACCCTCAAAGTTAGCTAGTCCCCTAGAGACTCAGACAGCAAATCAGAGATTGGGATGTGTGTGTGCATATGTAGAAATCTACCTCCAGCTTGCTTGTCTTTTTCTGGGGCTTGTGTCTGATCCCCATCTATTTTTTGTCTCCTTTTACTGTTGATCCTGTTCAGCTGTTCAGCTCTTCCTTCTGACTCCTCATTTCTTCCACAAAGTAGTCTCCTATCCTTCTGGTTCTTTCCTAATTGCCCATTAGTTAGACACAATTCTTTTGTAGCCGGTGTACGGCGTGGGAACATGTAGGACTTCTCTGGAGCTCGGTCCGTCTACTGTCACGGCATGCTGTTCCAGCAGGAGAGAAACCTGAGTTCAGAACATCTGAAATTGCCCATTATCTCTGCTCATTTCTTGCAGTCCATAATTTGGGAGTGGGGAAATGAGGGGAAGAGGAGGCGAGTCACTCTAAACATGACTCATCCCACAATGGATCGATACAAAATGTTCCATTACATTTTCCTTGTCAAAAATTACTTCCCTCTCCTACCCCTCTTCTGTGAGGTGCTGCAGAGGCTGCTTCACTTGGCTTAGTGGTGGTGGCATGGCCAGCACAGCTAAAGGTGTCTGAATTTTGGTTCAGACTTTACTTTCTGGGTGGGCTGAGGTTGAGCTTGGTGGAGGTGACCTGATTTCAGAGGGGAAAGAGATTCCTGGCTGCTCTCAGGAGATTTCGTGTTGCTCGAGGTGTGGAGCAGACCTGTTTGACAAGAGGAGTCACTCCCAGCCCTCCCCTTGGGGAGGGAGGGCAACAGATGTGCGAGATGTAAGGCAATATTAAAGGACATAACAGAAAGTATTGTGGGCTATCTGCCAGGAGCTCCTCTGGGCTGGTGCCACAGATTGCTCCCTTGGGCTCGAGAGGCGTTTCACTGGTGTGTCCTTGCTGAAGTTTCCTGCTGTGTGCAGTGATGGGGTGGAGATGGAGCTGCTGGGTGTTCTCTTGCCTCCAGGTGTGTTTAGGGCAGTGATTTTACAGTCTCTTTACTGACCAGGAAGGGTCAAAGCTCACCCAAAGCTGCACAGATGTTGCCAGGTGTATATAAACATTTATGTGTAGGTATGTATATGGTAAGACAAAGAATTGATCCAAGTTTTGTGATTCCATTTGTCCTGTCCTCCTTCTGGGCGTCTCCATGAGCAGCTTTATGAGCAGCCCTGCTGTAGCAGTTGGTCATGATCCTATTTGTGCACAGGAGGCTCTCTGCCACTCTTGCCTGGCATGGGATGGGAAGTATTGCTGGGCTGACCTCAGTGGCCTCTTCAAAAGGCTACAAAGTATTTGCAGTTATTTCACATCTTCCACCTGCCACAATCAAGGCCTTGATCTGCAGGTAAACTTGCAACAGCACTTTAACAAACAAACCCCACTGCCTGCAGGTAGGGTTTCGTTGGGAGAGTTTCAGCCTGCGAGGGAGCAGGCTGAGGCTGTGAGCGTGTGCTCCTGATAGTGTTATCTGTTAGTACAAATGGCACCAACGGCATCTTCTGCTTCATCCCCTGCTGGGGGAGGTCCTGCCAGGAGCTGGGCTCTGTGGGGTTCTGCATCATGGTGTGCTGTGATGGCAGGGGCAGGAGCCAGGACATTCAGCAGTCCCTGGTGAGGTGTGTAGGTTGCTGCTGCTCTGTTTTGGAGCTGCTGTTACTGCAGCAGAACGTTACAGGATCCAGGGTGCACACAAATGTGTTTACAGAGCAAATAAAGGCGGGAGAGAAAAAAAGGAAGAGCCTCAAAGTGGCTTTGGGTGTTTTTTAAGTAGTAAAGCTGAGAAATTCCTGAGCATATGCAATTAATGTCTGTTTAAACAGAAACTTCTTTAATAGCTGAAATATCAGTTCCTACAGAAGAGCTTTCCTGGTGGGTCTTTTTCATCTCCAGCTGCCTGCCCTGCCGGGGGGTTCAGGGGGATGTCTCCAAGGGTGCTGGGCTTCGTGTTTTCGGTTGGGTTCGTTAGGTGTTTGCAAAGGGCGATGCCGCCCTTCTTTCCTGGCTTGCTTCCACTTCTCTGACTGTGTGGAAGTAAAAGTGGTAAATTCTTATGAAAACTCACCCATTTGGGTCATGAGGGTCCCATGCCTGATGCAGTTTGCTTTTGTGAGATGTTATTTACTGGGATCCTGGAGGAATACGATGCAGAATAAGCTAAAGGGCTTCTCTCCTGCTGGAGCTGTGTGTGCTTTGCCTGTGAGCAGGCTGCTCTCTGAGCAGCAATTCTGGTGAAAGCTTGTGAAGTTCTCAGAGTAAAACCACTGGGGAATGGGGTGCGTTGCGGAGGCAGGAGAAAGGGTGGTAGCAAAGTCTTTGTAGGCTTGACCTGCCTATTAAAACTTCACAGGGTCTTACTGGCTGTATGGATGTCAAAGCAGTAGCCTGCTGCAGACATGATGCTGTTTGTGTGTATTTTGCTTGATTTAAAAAAAAAAAAAGTCATGAGGATGTTTTGAACTGTCTTGCTGAGCACCACTGTCGCCCTTCTCATTAGCTACAGCAGTGACCTGGGGCTTTCTTCTTGTGCTGGAACTTGCAAAGGTATGCTTTTTCCCTTTTTCTTTTTATCTTTTCCTTTTAAAAACACCATTGAAGTTCCTCTCTTGTGCTTCAGCAGCAGTTGCTTCAGCCTCTGCTGTTGTCCGCGTGCTTGTTAGAGGCTCCCTTGTAACTTTGACACGTAGCTAGGTGTGAGAAGTGGTCTGCAGGACCTGCTTCCGTGGGGCTACACCACACCTAAGCTCAGTGATGCAGAGGGCCAGATCCTTAGCAGGTGTGAATGGCAAAGTGTGGCACCTCAGCCTGTTTTGTCAAGGCTGTTATTCTCTGAGTATAAAAAAAACATGTTGAACTCCTGGCATTTTATAAGGCTTTGAAAGCTTGACATGGACATGATGTTCCTCTCTGAGCTGTAGCTGCTGGATCTCTTGATGCAGTTCATTTGTTGCTTCTGAGTGCTGGAAAGTGTTGTGCAAATTCTGAAATGTTTGAACAAGCTGTGCTCCCCTTGTTATATCTTTTTCCCTGGAAAAACAGGTGGAGATGTTTATCCCTCTCCCACTTTGCTTCCTCCTCCCAAGCTTGTCGCTGTTGTCCCACTGTTGTGGATCACTTGTGTCATGCACCAGTGTAGCATTTGTCCCTCGAGAACACACCAGTCACTGCTGATTTACCTCAAATCATTGTCCTTGCAGTCCTGAATAATACCCACATTAAGCAGGTGGAGCTGATACAATCACTTCCAACGCAGCTGACAGCAGCTGGGTCAGAGTCTTTCTCACTGTTTCCTGCCAGAGGAGAAAATAAAGCACACGTGAAGGCAAAATACATGAGTTTTCCCCTTTGTCTCCCCTCCCCGGCACCCAAGTCATGCTTTCCACAACAATGAAGAAGTCTCAGCTAATCTGTTTCACAGAAGAGGCTGAATTTCTTAGAGTCAACATTTCCATGTCTGACAAAGTTAAAAAACTTAAAAAAAAGGCAGAAAGGGCAGAGAGTCTGCATGCGGTCTGGCAGGCAGCCAGGCAAGGAGTGCTCTTTAGGGTTATTATTAGGCAGATAACTGTATCAAGAGCTTAAACATCACCCTGGGTCTGACGGCTGCGGTGCTCCTTGTGAAGTGCTGATGCACATTTCATACTCCTGAGAGAATGTATTGTAGGACCTGAAGCCACTTTTAAAAGCAATTTTTATTTTTCCTTTTCCCCTACAGTAACTAGGGTGCCAGCAGAGTTCCTGGGAAGCAATTACAGGTGCTCCGTGGGGAGCTATGGCTAGTTTGGAGCTTGCAAATTCTTTTTCCACTAGCACCTCTGTATTCCTGCCTCTGATAGGAACCATGCCTAGAGTTTGTACATGTCAGAGGTGTCCCTGAGTGAACTTGACTGCCTTGAAGATTTTCTAAGCTCTTCTCAGGACCTGTAACAGCACAGAGGAGGTTTTGGGGCCCATGGGCTCTGGTTTGGAAGGTGTGTGTACAGAGGGTGCGCAGAGCTGTGGGGAGACTCTGCCCTGTAGAAAAGGGGACACGTAGGGGGGCAGGCTTTTGATGATGAGAATTGAGATGCAGCACTTAACACACTTGAGGAACAGAAGTGATGGAGAACTGCACAGGGTGGGATGACCCGGGTGGAGCTGCTGGCTGGGAAGTTTCTTCTCAAGTCCTTGAGACGAGCAGAAGAATGTCTGTTTGTAATGCTGCTAGATACCATGTATCTGTCTGTGTTCCCATCTATAGATGGTATGTGCAGGGCTATATATAAACGCTGTGATGGCTGGTATTTTGGCTGATACACTCACAGTTTTGTGCCACATTGAGAGATTTAAAAATATCTCCCTGTTCCAGGAACATCTATACCATGGCAGATGTCATCTGGCATGGGGAGTGGCTTCTGTAAAGGGAGCTCAGCATTATTACTATGAGCCTTAGTAGTCTATTAGAATATTTATTGCTTCACTGCCACCACAAGACATGTGAGGTGTGTTATTTCTGCCTGTCAGAGTTTTTTCACACATGCAGGCAGGCAGCATCTGTCACTGCTCACTGCGAGTCACTAGCTTTCACTCTCAATGAACTTTCTTTCCAGCTGGAAGGAAGGCAAAATAAAGGCATCAGAACTGCAGAGTTGATGAGAAGGGAGTTAATCAACATTTATTTACCTAGGAGTTGTACATCTGAGGACTGTCTTGAGTCTGGGTCATTCTTGGCCAAGGCACAGTCACCTTGTGCTTGCTATTGTTTGATTTCAAGGAGAGTCTGTCGACCTGTTGTGTCAGGCCCTGCGGAAGCCTGGTATGAGTCAGAAGTGTCTCTGTTGCAGGAGACAAAGAGTAGGATGGGAAACAAGTGAGAAATTACGTGCTCAAGACTTTCTTTTGGGAGGAGCTCTCAAGTTCCCCAGGCCTCAATTCATCAGCCGAGGGCCTGGCAGCACTGCCCCATCCTCAGTTCGTCAGAGTGTGAGCAAGTCCTGTTCTTGTGTGTCCTCGCAGAACTGTGGTGTTTTTGTGGTGGTTGTGAAGCATTGGCTCTGCCAGCCATGTTGTGATGGAAGTGCTCAGAGTGTGAATGCTGGCATCACTCACCAGCAAGCTCTGCTTGTACACACAGGGATAATTCTCCCTTGCTCATGCTTAGGGCAGGGTTTGGATGGAGTCTTTCAGACTAGAAGGACTGGGGAACATGTTGAGGTTTGGCCCTCCATTGTGGAGAGTTTCTGGTCCTGCAGAGAAAAATGAGGCAGTAAAAACCAAAAAGGAAACAGATGTGAGAAGTCACACCTGAGCCTTGACCTGGGTCTCTTGTTTTGGGTTGCCCTGTGAGGTCTCAGTGCTCTGTTCAAATTCTTCTCTGGGAGTTGGCATGAGATGCTTGTCTGTAACTGGAAGCAAGGGAGCCAAAACTTTCCCTTCTGTGCTGGATGAGGATAGATGTGGATTCATTCCTCATGTTCTCTAGTGAAGGGGGAAGAATGATCAGTAGAGCAGCAGAGGTGTGGAAAGTGGGATTAGGTGCTTCACGTGAAGATTGGCCAGGTAGGAAACATCCCTGTTAGGCTCCTTATTTATCTGAGCCCATAAGGCATTCCATGTTCCCTCCCCACTTCCCAGTTTGCCTCTTGTTTGTTAGGGTGTTGTCAGCAATGGCCAGATGTCTGTCTGCTGGCTCTTCGTGGAGTCGAAATGTTATTTGGAGGTTTGCTGCAGAGGCTGGAGGTAGTCTGGAGCTCCATGGAACTGGCCTAGTGAGTCACCATGGTCACAGCACTGGTGCCTTGGCAGGTGTTGAACAGCCAGAGGGCTTCTGCTTCCTGGTCAAGGACAGTCCAGGAGAAGAGTATTGTGGGTTTACAACTGCTAGAGGCACAAGGGGCGCTTGGGTCTGGACCAAGGTAGAACTTCACATTTTTCTGTCACTTTAGGGATGGACAGAACAATGTCAGAAGCAGAAGGCTTCAGAAGTTTGTAGGGTTTTTCTGTAGATCTCCTGTTTCTTGCATCTATCCCATAGTTCTGTCCCTGGCCAACTCCCTCATGCCGGGCCAATGAACACAAGTGATAATTAAAATGAGAATGAGTCTGGTACCTCCTTCTAAGCTGGTGATGGACTTCCAGTATTTTCCTGACTGAAGAGGAATGGGAGGAACATGTCTCGGGGATGCTGTAGCTGGGGATGGGGCTTATAGCAGTGACCTTGGGTTGGTTCAGACCCTGTCCATCCAGCCCAGGGCCCACCTCTGCTGGTGGCCAGCAGAGAGGCACGACTGACACTGCTCACCGCCCTTCCCGCTGTGGCATTGCAAAAGCCCTGAGTGTGCCCAGCTGGCAGATGAAACACAAAATGCACAGAAAGCCTCGGAGGTGTGGGCGTGCGTTGGGAGAGCAGAGAGGAGGGTGTGGAAGAACATCTCCGGTGTCGCCTCCCTGGGTGCCAGGAAGTGGCCCAGCACTGGGGTGAAAGATGAGCAGGTCGGCAGCCCCGGCGGGGCGGCACATTCTGTACATTCTGCAGCCTCGGGTCGTGCTGCCAGCCATCCTGGTATTTCTGTGCCCTCACACCCGCTAAGCCTCGCTTTCTGCCCTTTTGTTCCCCTCCCCCTGCCCCACTCTGCCTTTAACTGAGGTGCACTTGTTTATCCATCGGGCTCTACAGCCTATAAACAGGATGTCTCTCTGTTTCCTTTCAGCCCGGTAACTCTAAACCACTCCGGGTGCAGATAACGCTTTAGGAACCCTCCTGCTGGCTGAATGAGCCTTGTGTGGGTCATGGCCAGCTTAGATGAGACAGCACATGCCTGTGTGTATATATATATATATATGCATATGCATCAAATAGGGATGTGGTATGAGTTGGCCACGGTGAACAAATTCACGTTGCTGTAAAGGAAGTAAGTGCATGTTTTAGGCAGGGTGGCTGAAACAAGACACCGATTTCAACCGGATCCTGAATATACAGTTTGTAAAAACAAGCTGTTGTATAAAACCCTAAGCCTGTGAAACCTTTTAGGGGAAAAAATTCTGCCGTTTATTTTGTTTAAATGATGCTTCCCAAAGATTTTCTCGCTATGCTGGAGTCCTGGATACTGAGAGCCTGATAGTGAAACAGAGCATGTGGAAAGGCATTGCGTTAACTAGTACTTGCAGTGCTGAGTGAAATTTTGAATGGGGGAAACAAAATTCGGAAAGAAAAATACTAACACACTATTTCATTAAAATTTCTCATTCAGAAAAGCAGTGTTCAGGCTGTGTAAAAGCAGTGAGGATAAAGGTCATTCTTCTGAACCACTTTTTGATCTGAGACCTTGCAATCACAAATGATAATAAGCAAAATGGAGCTTTGAGATATTCAGTGTCTTAGCTTTAATGTTCAATATGTTCAGTGATTTCTATTGATTGTGGTCTTGTTGTAAGCTCTGCTATAAATCAAGCCCTTGCCAGCCCCTGCTTCCTTAAATCTGTAATTTCCTTTGATATCTTGTCTTCCATTTGAAATAAATTAAGGCTCTGGGCCTTGTGGTTGTGTAGGAATGTTTTGGAAAAAGAGAATTTCTTTTCCCAAACAGGAGGTGAAATTTCAGCACAGTAATTTTTATTGTATTGGTTTTTAAGCTGGTCTTACCGACACTGGGGCTGGACTGATAACTTTTGAACACTTGAAGATGCAAAGCAGGTCTCTAGAAAAGAAGTGAATGATGTCTGTTTTTTTTTTTTTTTCTTGGATCGATGCGCCCTTACTTCAAGGGAGTTGTCAGTGAGAGCTCATGCTTTTGTAAAAGTTTTAAGTTTCTACCCACCACTTCAACCAGGTTGTCAGATCAACATGTCTCGTTTACAGAGATGTACTCTGGATCTGTTACTGAGACGTGGTTCAGAATAGCTATTGAGGAACAAGTTGTTCTGCCACAGCTCTTCTGTGAGCGCTTTGTGTGCGTGCAGCTTCATTCCAAAATGAACATGCCTTTCTTGACTAAGTTCAGGCTATTTTGGAAGGTGGAGTAAGCTAAAACATGGAGGGGGGGGAAAATTCTGTTCTTCCAGAAATAAATTGATTTGCATTGGGTGTATTTTCTGTGAGGCTTTTGCGTTCTGAAGCCACTGCCTACCTGAGCGGGTGGATCCCAAGCCGTGTGGCTGGCCCTGAAAGTTTTGCAATTCATGTTATGGTGGCAGAGAGGCCTTAGGAGATCAGCTGTTTTCTATAAAAAGCTGGATGATGGTGTTTTTAATAGAGGGGTCAGCGTGCTTGGCACATGATCCTTTTGTGTGAGCAGGCTGGGTGAGTGACAGGGCTTATTTGCAGCGGTTGCGTAAGGATTTGACACAAATGGATTGGGTGACGAGGCTGATGGCACCTGCCATAAGATGCCATTTAAATAAAGATGTCCCCCTGATCGCAAAAGCATTTACCCATCACAAGGGCTGGCAGTGCTGGGTAATATTTAAGCTGTTTTGCTTAGCTCATGGAAAACAGGAGTGGATTTCAGTGTTGCCTTTCTGGGTGGGCAGTGTGACATTGCCAGCGGTCACAGGCCCCTTGGGCAGTGAGAAGCCCTGGTGGAGTTTGTGGTCAGGGGAGCAGGCAGGGCTGGAGGGGGGTGGCTGATGCTCTTCTGCAGAACCTGGGCTTGTGTTAAGGGCCTGTCCCTGCAGGCTGCTGGGACACTGGGGAATGCTGAGATTGGGTTTTGCTTTGCCGTGGTTCTGTGTCACCCCTCCTTCAGTGTGGCCAACTGTCATTGTTGCTTTGGTAAGGTGTTTGCATCCACCTCATCTCGTGTTTCCCAGGAGAAAGTGGAGCCAAATGGTGTGAGATCTGTAGCTGGGCTAATTGCCTGCTCGTGTTGGCATGCAAATCAGAGAAAATGCTGGATCAGTGGCAAAGCTTTCTCTTTCCTCTTCCACACCTGGGTGCTGCAGCAGGGCTTGTTGCTGCTCTCACACAAGTAGTGTGTCACCTCTAGTGTGCTCCCCCCTCTTTTTTGTTCTCCTTTTAAGAAAGGGGCAGAGTAGGTCTGAAGGGGAAGGGTAAAGCTGGACTTGATGGTGAGTGCTTAAAATGCTGATGTGTGCTGCAGGAGACAAAGCAGCATCTCTTTAGAAACTTCTGCGACTGTGAGGACAGCTCCTGAAGAGGGAGGAAACCAAAGTGTTGCATCCATGTGTAGGAGATGAATGTTAGAACAACTCCTTCACTTCTCCCAGCTAAAAATCACTCTGGATGTAAGGTGGTTCCCCTTCCTGTTTTCTCTGCATCCAAGCAGTTGCTTGCTGTCCTGGCCACCCTAAATAGTCTCCATTGTTGAAGCTGCTCTGTGCTCCATTCATTGAGGCCAGGAGCTGTGTATTTCCCTCTCTTCTATCATGTAGGGAAGTTCACTTTCCCCACTGCTCACTTTGGCAAACCTGAGGTGGTGTTCTCTGACAATAACAACCACTGTGTGGTTTGTGCTTGAGCAGGAAAATAAACAGTGCTAAAAATTATAACTATTGTCATTGGTGTGCCTGGGAGGGGACAAAAATTGCCTTTGTCATGTTTCAAACATTTTCTGATGCTACAAGGAGCTTGAGGAGGTGATGTGGCACTATAATCCCCAAGTGCTCCTACCTTCATTGGGTTGGTGGCTGACTTTTGTTGACAACACAAGGTACTTCAAAAATTTTATTGCCACATCTTGCACTTCTGATTTCTGTGTATCATCCTGGAGTGGCTTTAGAGGATTTGTCTGATGTGTGTTCCAGATGCCTGAGCTGCTCTGTCCCTTGGGTCATTGAATAGCAGTAGGGACATGGTATCTCATGTGAATAAGCTTGGCAAAATACAAAAGAGAACAGCTATTTCTGATGCATTCAACAATGGTAATTGACAGGTGGTGGAAAATAGAGAATGTATAGGCTAGGCATCTCAGTAGGTAATTTCTCTGCAGCATTTAAACATTTTGGTGAAAACTATATTTGAAAAGTGCTGCTGCTGTGTAAGAGTAAGGGCAGTGTTGCATCAAACTAGAGGAGAAAGATGAACTGATTAGTTTGCTCACCACATCCCCCCCACCCTTTGCTAACATTTAAAGTGGAAAAAGTCATCTGGTTTGAAAAATGTCGCTTGGTAAAAGAGAAAAAACAACCAACTGAAAACTCAAAGCAAGCATTTACTATGTTGCATGTGGGTGGGACTGTGGGACCTACACAAAAGTAATGATTATAAGCTGGCCTGGCCCAGAAAGGAGTGGAGGGGAGCAGTGTGCTGGGCTGGATGTGGCAGAGTCAGTGGTTCTGTTGTGCAAATAAGGTGGTGCAAATGGTTCTTCTTCCCAAAAACGAGGTGACCTGATTCAGTCCACTGCTTAGTAATATATAAGAGGAGTAATAATTAATTTGATGGAAAAAAATGAAAGCTAATGTGAGCAGAAGATTAATTTGGAGTCTGGAAGAAGGGCATTTCTAATCCTTGACTCTCTGAATGGTTTGGGTGGAAAGGGGTGTTAAAAATCATCTAGTTCCATCCTCCCTTCCATAGACAGGGATGCCTTCCAATAGGCCAGCCTGCTCAGAGCCCCATCCAACCTGGCCTTGGACACTTCAAGGGGTGATGGAAGTCTGTCAAAGCACTTATAACCATCACTATCAGAACAGAGGCTGTTGCTGTGCAGAGTTCAAAACTATTGCCTGGGTGAATAATGGGAAGTCTTTTTGCACGGGGGGAAAAATTTAGAAAGAACCCCTGCCTCCCTTAAAATCCCCAGGCCTTTCAGGATCTGAACTTTCAAGCTTTCTAGTACCTTTCTGGTGTAGAAAAAATAGTACAACACAAAGCTCCCTCCCCTCCAAAACACCAAAATATTGAGTAAAAATTGTTGTGCACCAGTGTTGTTACTTGGTGGTGGGAGATAAACAGAATATTCCCTGAGAATAAATGGATGGTGACCTCCAGGTGCTGCCTGCAGTTCAGATGCTCTCTGCTGCTCCACAGCACTGTGTGGGTTTGCTGGGAAGAGGTACATTAAGTTTCTTGAGGATTTTTTTTTTTAATCCTGGTGGATGCTGTGTAATCTGTATTTTAATGTAATTCTCATGGTCAGTTGTGCCAGTTCTGTATTTTGGGAACCTAACAGTATTTAGCCTTCCTCGGTGTTTTTATCCTCCTTCTCCTCTCAGTTGCATAACTGGGTCATTCTGTCTGGTTGATAACCCCTGGCTTCAAGCTCTTTATGCTTTCCTGCTGACTTAAGGTATCTCCTCCTCTTCCCTCCCTGATTTTCTTTTTGCCTGCATCCTGCAGACGTGCTCCTGAGATGCTGGGTGTGGGTAACAAGTTCTTGAGAAAATCTGTGGGTAAATAATTAACGTATTGTAACACTGAGTCCCCCCTCTCCCCTCCCTGGGGCAAACTGGTGACAGTGAATATTCACCTTCTTAGCTTGTCATGCTTGTCCCAAAGAGCAGATACCCTTGATTTGGTTCTCTCTCTCTCTCTCTTTTTTTAAATTTAATTTAATTTTTTTGGCTCCTCTTTATGAGAGAAAATAATGCTCAAACTGAAGAGATGTGGAATTGCAGATGAGGAGCTAACTTCTAAGTCTCTGAGCTGGTTACATCCCTGATCCCTGCTCAGCAAGAAAACAGCTTCTTGTTTGAAAGAAGCTAAAGTAAGTTCTGACTGAAACTGGTGCAAGGATAAAGGCAGTCTGTGCAAACAGGTACATTTCATTGGGGTCTGGTTTGAACTTCAGAGCCAGCTTGCATTGGAAAGCAGCAGCTCCCAGACCTCCATGGTGGGATGTGCCTTGTGTGCTCACCTTTCCTACCTGCTTCCCCCTGACCCTGAGCAGGGTGAATGCTGAGAAGAGAAACAGCACTCCAGAAAGTCTTCCATAACCAGCCTGGGCTGGAACAGAACATTGCACTGGGTGAACAGCTCTTCCTCTGGCAGGGGCACACCTGAAAGTCATTCTGGCTGCTGTAAAGCATGAGTTTCATGAGTTGGACCTGAGATGGGAAGGAAGGGACAACAAGCAGGGTTTGAAAGCTTGGTGGGAGTAATGGCCTGTGAAGAAGTGGCTCAGTAAGTTTTGAGGTGGGTGTCCCTGTGCAGTTCAGTGCAAGCTCTTAGCATGAGGTGGTGACAAAAACCTCCTCCTGGGTGTTGTACAGCAGTTGCTCAGCCAGTAAGCTGGGCACTTACTCTGGCAATGGTGGCTGCAGAAACATGTGCTGCTGGTGAGACTGAGAGGAAGAAACTGGGAAATACACAATGTGTCTGCAAAGAAAAAGAACCCAAAGAGTCCTTTGATCTCAAGTTTTTGTGGGTTTCTCTTTATTTAACTTGTTCATCCTCCTTAGAGGATTTCTGGAGGAGCTCCAGAATTCAGCCTTGGTGAAAGCCACCTTCAGACTTGCAGGCAACATCCCCAGTGGGGCTGAGTGTATGTGGGGAGAGGTCTGGCCGTGGGGCAGGCACTGCTGTTTCTCTGACTGCTTGGACCAGTTCCTAAAGTGAAGTACCAAAAACACGGCCAGCCAGATTAAGTGTTTCCCCTACCCAGTGGTATTTGTTGTGATGTAAAGCTGGAATGGTTCCTAGAAAGCATTAAAACACAAATAATATTAACCAGGACTGAGAGAGAACAGCCAGTCACTCGGAAATGAGAAATACGTTACGGTGTGAGCAGGTCAGTAGGAATGAGGCCGTAGGGTTTTTACTACTAAATCTGCTACTCAATCCCTTGAGAGCCTCAGTGAAGCCTGGTCCAGCAGGAAAGGGCATGAGCAGGGTGCTTGTCTGTACCAGTTGGGACTGGGAGGCTTCAATTGCAGGTGTTGCTGCTGAGCTGGAGCATACTGGGCAAGGCTGGCCCTGCCTGAAGATTGTGATATCCTGGCTGGGTAGTTGATCCCTCTGACTCAGCATATTTGCCTCTCAGCTGGGACTGATCCAGCCCATCCACCCCAGTAAGGCTTAAAAAGAGCATTTCCTTGTTTGGCATTTGGGGATCCTGGTAGGTTTCATGCTAATCACATGCAAAGTGCTGTGCATCAAATACTCAACTGTTTATTGAGATATTTACCTGGATGATAACATCTCTTCCCCTTCCCTCCAATAAAACGTGCTTGGTAACTCACATGAGTGCTTGTAAGGCCAAAGGGACAGTCAGCCCTTTTAATCTGTGCTGTCATGAAATAAATAACCCACTGAGCTAATTCCCTCGAGCTTGTCCTAATCTCACCTCACCCTCATCTTTGTTCACATGCGCAAATGCACTGTCAGCAGTGTGTAATGTGCTTCCCTTGCAGCTTAAACAATAAATCCTATAAGACCAAAGCTTTGGAGATGGAAATTGCATCGTGTTGGTGGTCTTGGGCATGTGATTCAGGTGACCGAAGGTCAGCTTGAAAGGACAGCACTGACTTCAAAGAAATGTGTTCCCTTCTCTTGAAATTTCACACTATAATTTGGGGAAAAACATTTTTTGAGTTTTGCTTCATTCTAAATAGATATGTACAATCACGTTTGTGTTTTAAAGTATTTAATTTCTGCCGTGGTTTCTGAAAGACTTTCAGCAACCATGGGATAAAGAAACTACTGAAAACCACTGGGTTCTTTAAATATTTTTTTTGACATACTGAAAAGGTTGGCAAGGGACTCAGCATAAGTGTAGGTACTGAAAGTACCTGTGTTTTTCTCAAATCTTACCCTTTGTTGATACTGAAATAAACTTGATGGTAGAAAGAGTTTGTTGCTTTGAAGTTAGAAGTAACAGCATCCTGCAACTCCTCTCCTCCTGTCTCTTTGTCACTTCTGTTTTTATTATATCTCTTGTCACTTTTGGAGGAAGATGATGTCTTTCCCTGCAGGGGCTTAGGGAGGAGGGCAGGCAGGCTCCTGGTGTGTTTCTGTAACAGAAATCCATATTTAAATGACAGGCAGTAAACTTTTTTATTTTCTTTTTGCTTTTGGATGGTGCTCTGTTTCATATGTTGGGATCCTTCACTTCCCTGGGGCAGGCTTGCAGCAGTGGCTCTCCTCCCTGCAGTCACTATGTGGTCTCTGTTGCTGTAATTTGTCTGATCAGCAGATATTTTGACATCCATGTGTTTTGAGAGGGGAAGACAGGCATTTAGCCTTCAGTTGGAACACGGCTCAGCACTACTGTACATTTCATATTCAGTGCAAGACTCCCATAGTGACCCTCCAGTTCAGATCTGCTCCTCTCCGTGTGGGAGTGCATGTGAGACTTCTCAGCTCCATGAGCCCCTGGGCTACTGGAGATTCAGAATTCCCTTTCACAGGGTGCTGGAGGCCCCAGTGTGGGGGGAAAAGCCCTGAGGTTGGGTTGCAGTAGGGAACAGTGTTGCTTGCCCTCCTCACTGCTGCCTGGGTAAGCAACACCTTTGGTCTTGGCTTTTTGCACAAAGCAGGAGGATCAGGCATCCCCATTGTTTCTGGAGCCTGTTCCACCACTTTGGGGAGAAGTAGTTTTAAAGGCTGGTGTAGCTTTGAATTAGACACCAATCTCAGGCATAGAGAAGTTGTAGGTGTGCTAGGAGTGTGTGGTTTGCTGTCCTGATCCTCTCCTGATTCCTGGCAAAGGGCTTGATCTTCAACCTTGATATCTTCAATCTGGAGAGCATTTCTCGTCATAATATTTTCACTGGGTGGCATCAATAAGAAAGAGGAGGATTTCAAGAGGTAAAATACAGTCATCTTGCACTGCTGAACTGAGCTGAGTTTTGTTCAGCAGTTTTGTTCACTATTTGGGGCTTCCCCAAATAGTGGGATGGCTTTAGCTATTGGGCTGGTGGAATCCAAAACCTGGTGCACCATTTGATGTCTTGCTGTGAAGTGCTCCTTCTCCTGTGCCATCTTCAGCACGGAAGAGCTTGATGCCTCGTTTGGGCTGCATAGTCTTTGAGAGAGAAGGGAAGGTCCAGGGCTTGGAAAGGATAGTGTGCATCCCTCTTTTGGGTGAAACCCCAGAGGTGGGTGGATGTGGGAGCAGCTGGACTGTAATGTGGATCATTGAGGAACAAGGAGTGGTGAGGCCATCTAACCTAGAGGGGTTTGGGCTCTGCTCCAGGCTGCCACAGTAATTATCAGTGTCAACATCTGGCACAACAGTTTTTCCATTAGAAACTCAGTTCTTTGTGGGATTTTAATATCTTGGCTATTTCAGATCACACTGAGAAACAGCATGCCCCTGTGCAGGCACTCAGGATGCTTTAGTTGTTTGCAAAGACTCCATATATAATAATAATTTCTTGCACTGCCTTGAGAATAGGCAAGATGGGAGAACCAAGCCCCTACATAGCAGGAGTTCTTTTCTATCAACCAAGCTGTAGGAACAATGTGTTTGCAATTAATTCTAATAGCAAGAGAGTAGCTGGTGAGGGGAGGGGTTGGGCAAAGGGGCTTTTTTTGGCTGAGGTTCTATTTGGAAACATGAGAGCTCCTTGGTAGTAGGGCAGGTTGGGGATAGTTTAGCAGCTGCCCATGCCCAGTGAGGTAGAAGGCTGGGGGGAAATCGCTGTATTCCTCACAGGTAACGTGGAGAGGTGTTGAAAGCTGGTGTCCCACTTGATGCTGAGAGACTTCTTGCTTGTAACTCTGTATGTCTTCTGTCATGTGGACAAAGGTTTGTGGTGTTTTGAGGCATAACCCCACCAGGAAAAGTGATTCAGAAGGGACCAGTGAAAGGTCCATCTGATCTCTGCTGTGCATTCACAGCCTATGGCTGATCCACAGTGTGACTTACAGCAGATGGAACTGGGTCGAGGGAGATTTTCTCCTCTTGGAAACATCTGCAGCTCCAGTGTGTTGTAGGCTCTCTCATGAATTTTAGCATCACTTACCAAGTCTAAAACTGAGAGCTGAACTGTCACAAAGTCCTTATCTGAGATAAAGCACTTCCAGACTTGAGCTTTACTTAAAGCTCTGGATGAAACACTTGGGTCCGTAGTGAAGCACAAAATTCAGGCAGTCTGGTTTACAGACTTTTTCTTGGGGGCATGAGCTGCACGTGTGTGTGTAGCAACCCTACAAAACAGGATCTGACTTAGGAGAGTATTTCTGTACAGGAAAGCACCTAAGTATATGCTTAAGTCCTACGGAAGTCAAAGCAACTTAAGCACGTATTATAGTTAATCAGGAGCTTAAGTGATTTTCTCAGTTGGCCTAGATCTGGAATGACACATGAGGCTCTCCTGAGTTGGGATTCACAGCCCTATTCTGTAGTTCCTTATCAGGGAAAGCGCTGATTTATTTATTTATTTTGAATTCTTGCCTTAAAGAATGGCCTGTTTGGGCTGTACTCCTTTGCAAGTTATTGGAAAGGAAGGTGTGAAAAGGTGAAGCACTCTGAACAACGCAGTCCTTTTGAAATGACAAAGAAAATTTGTACCATTAATTTCAAAAGGATCCCGTGCATTAAGAATAATGCTGTAACAAGGATGTTTCACTGAAGGATACTGTTGGAGTTGAAATGCCATCTGGTGTGATCAGAATGACAGCCTGCCTGGAATTGGTGCTGTGTAATGTGCTGCTCTAGATTACTTCCCTTTAATATAATTTTTTTTTTCCTTTCTGAAATCTCTTTGCTTTGAGTGGGATACTTGCAGCATGGATTTCAATTGAATGCAATGTTGTGTAATAAGAACAATAAGCAGGTGCATTGTATAAAATTTAAGTGGAAAGCTACTGCCTAGAAGGGAAAAGTAATGTGGTTACTGCTGCATCTTTTTCCCCATATGAGCATTGTTCCCAAGCACTTATGGGTTTCCCAGTGTGATAGGTTTATTTAAGGTAAACTCCTATTCAGGTGAATGGGACACTGTGCTTCTCAATTGATTTTTTTAGTACAACTTTTTATGGTTAGAACAATAGACAGTGCTAATATATAGGTTCTTTGTAAGAAGACTAACGTTTTGCCTGGAAGTAACAGGATCATTTGATGAATGCTTGAGTGTTGCTAATGAAAAGGGGTGGGAGAGGAAATTACCTTTAATAAGGAGTTTAAGTGACATTTTTCTTACAGAATGCCACTGCTCTTGATTTTCACAGAAGCAAGGAACTCAAGGTGTTTGTGAGGCAGGTGTGGAGCAGCTGGGTGCCTGAAGACTTGCCTTGGCTCCCCTGTTTGTGCCTCGGTACTTACCCCATCCTTGCTCTTGAGCAGGTTGATGCTTCCTGGGGCACACCAGTCCTGGCCAGCAGTGTCCCTTTCTGTCTGAGGACAGCCCAGGAGATGCAGTTCTCCTGGAGTTCCAGTCCATGTTTGCAGAGCACTGTCTGTTCTTGTGTTTCATGTCCCCACTCAGCCTGGCCGGGAATGAACCCTTGTCTTGACCTGCAGCATCCTCTGGCAGGAAGGCTGCCAAGCAACTTCCAGCTGAAAACACAGTTTGTTAGGAAAGGGAACAAGTTACTTTTTGGCTTGTCTTTTGGACCCCTGGCCTCCAGACTAGGCAGATCTTCTTTCTAGCCCTTACTGTAGTTAATCCAGCCTTGCCAAGACCAGCAGTGACCTTGGGTGCTTTTCTGATCAAGTCCTCTCTCCAATGTTGGCTAGAGCAAAACCTTCCAACTTTAGGTCACCCTGAAGAGGAGGTTTGTTCCTGTGAATGTGCCTGAATGACCCCCTTTTACTGATGAAAGTTTTCAGGTAATGTTTAAAATCCACACTAAGTCAAATTAATACAAATAGTACTTTAGAAAAAGGAGGACAGGATCTCAGGGCTTTCAGCTCCATGTATGATGTGGTGCTGAAGGCTTGTTTGTGCTGTGCTGACATCTTCTAGCTGGACTGCTCCTGTTTCTTTGCAGCAAGGGACCTTTATATTTTTATTACAAAAATGGGCTTGTCAATCTAGAAGGGTCGTAGACTGCCTTTTGGGAATCCAGAAAATTGGCAGAAACTGGGAAGTGCCAGCTTTGAACTACTGGGAGCTGTTGTTCAGGTGTGTCTGGTGTCTCTGAGAAGCAGCAGCTCATAGGTCCCCTTGGTGCCTCATGGCGTGCACATGCTAAAATGGGAACAAAACCCAAAGCTTGTGGTGTCACCCTAGAAGGGTGATTGGTTCCTCATTAAAAGGGGAAAGGCTTGGGTTCTTGGGAGTGTATGTCTGTGATTTTTGCCCCTGGAAAAAGGGGCAAACCAGAGTTCTTTCCTTGACTTTAGAACTTTGCCTCTCTGCCAATCCACTCTAAGTGCCCAGATTTCCTTCTCTGGAAATGCAGTTACAGTTTATTGTTAATGACATTTGTAACGGACTTGTTCTTGCGTTGTACAGGTACAAAGTTTAAGCCCTTTGTGATTTTGAGATCTTGGCATGTTTAACCTAATAAATTCCAGTAGCTCTCCAACGTAAGTCTCAGAGCTGTTGGAGTTCATGGGAGCTACTGGTTCTGATGTTGTTTCCACCCTGAGCTGCAGTGGGTTATTTCAGTGATATGTTGAAGCTCTGGAAGTTTCTCAGGGTGTCATCAGCAGCTCAACTATTAATGGAGAAATATGGGCATATGTCAGAGGAGGTGAGGGAGAACTGAGTTTGAACCAGATACATTTTAGGAGAAGAATATGCAGATGGCCCACTGTAATTCTTTCAGATGTTAGTAAAGCTTTTAGGTAAAGGCACTGCTCAGCACTTGCTTGATTTTGGCCATCTGAGTGCCCAAGGATCCTTCTACTGGAGCTGGAAGCAGTTTTGTTAGAGGAGGAGCAGTCCAGCTTGATTGACATCAGCCATAGCATTGGTCCCCATCTGCCTATGCAGGAATAGACATTACTTGCACTCAGAGGACTGTGACATGGAAGGTCACAAACTCTGGGGTGAGAAGAAGAGTCTTTCTCAGTGCAGTCCTGTGTAAGAGAAAAACTCTAGCATCTATTTCTAAGGATGAGATCTGAATAATCTGATTTTTTTTTTTGCTTTTTTTGCTATGTCTTGTGGCCTCAGCACCTTCCTTGCTGGCTAGCACTTCCTCAGTTCTTCCTGCTTCTGT
Organism: Urocynchramus pylzowi; assembly: GCA_013397555.1. Lineage (NCBI taxonomy): Eukaryota > Metazoa > Chordata > Aves > Passeriformes > Fringillidae > Urocynchramus > Urocynchramus pylzowi. The sequence continues at coordinate 206,123 of VZRH01008206.1, forward strand.
GCACTTCCCCCAAGCCACAGCCTATTTACCCACTGCCAGACTGTACCTGGTGCAGGTGTCATCCCACATCCGTCAAACATCCCCTTCTTTTCCATCCAGGAGTGAGTGTGTTGGGGCAGTGCAGCTCCAAACTTCATGTCTTGTGTTGTTTTGTTTTTTTTTCTTTTTTCTATACTCTTTTCGGGGGGGTTTGTTGTTCTGTGTGTGGTTGGTTTTGGGTTTCTTTGGTGGCTGCTTGTTTTTTAGCTTCCATTTCTCCTGTCTGCTAAGCAAGGGGTTGGATATAATGCTTTCCATGGTGGGGCTGTGAGGCTGCCTGGGGTTGGTTCATTCTCACAGCTGAACAGTGGCTGTGTTGTGTTGGCCACGTGTGCTCCCGGCCTGCTGAAAAGGCAAGGCAAAGCCCATTAGCTGAAACCACCAAGAAGTCATATCACCCACATTTGTTAAGCCATGGTGACTTTTGGTTGCAGTCACCTTGGCACTTAGAAAGTGCTCTGGTGTTTGAGAAAGTGTGTTGTGGGGCTTGTTAGTTTTAATTTAAATGGTTTTGGAATACTGGAGACTTCAGGGTAACAAGAAAGGAGATTTTGGTTTTCTAAGATACCAGACCTGCCCTGGACATGGTGCAGAAGCCGTGTGGCTGCTGGGGACTTGCTGCCTTAGCTGTAATAGTTTTGCAGACATGGTTTCAAGTGCAGTTCCGTTGAAGTCCTTTGTACCCTCCAGTGAAGGGAATTGCAAAGGGTTGGCACAGCCTGGCTTGAATTTCCGAGCTTGTGAAAGCGAATAGCGTAAAATGCTTTTGGCTGGCTTTTGAGGGCAGATGTCTGAGCACTGCCATTGTCATATAATGATGGATCTTCTTTATTTGGGTTGGATATCTCTGTCCTTCATTGCAGCAGCAAGAATTTTTCTGAGCCCATGGTTCTGTCTCCAAAAATGGCAAAGATTTTTTCTGTTAACTAATAGCTTCCTTGACAGGGATGTGACTTTAATCCCTTATGGAAAATGATTCTGCTTTCATCCCATAGCAGGAACGGGACTCAGATCTGTTGGGTGTTCCCAGCATTGCTTTTACTGCTGGGTTGCAGCAGCCTTGAGGACCAGATTTGTCCAGTGTGTCCTCATGGGAAACACTGGAGGAATCTGGATCTTTTGTGCTGGTCAAGATGACCATCATTGTGTCAGGAGGTTGGCTCTGGAGCATTGCAGCTCCGTGGTAGATGCAGGAATTTGCCCAGAGCGTATCTCTGGGAATGTCCTGTGGTCCTTGGGTTAATATCCACATAGTGCAAAGGCGGCGGCTTTAGTGGATGGGCCAAGTTTGGATTGCTTTTTGAAGGCCAAACCTTCTGCAGTGGAGAAAGAGCTGTAGGTGTGGCTGTGTTTGTGACAAAACTGATGCCTTCCTGCTGTGCTGTGGCTGTGCTCTCTTTCTGTTGTTGGTCAAAAGCAAGAGCAACCATGAAGTAAAAGGAGTAAAAGAAATCCCAAACTCCAGAATTTCTGGTCAGCTGGGCTGACCCTTCTTATAGCCCCTGCTTTGCAGACAAGAGAAATGGAAGCTAAAACCTGTGAGGACACAGAGCAGAAACACTGTTGAGAAAAAGCAAGTGTGAGCTTGGCCCTGAAGGGACTTCTGTCCAAGCTCACACAGTGAATGTAGGTGATTGCCCTAAAGGTGATGTTGCCAGGGAATGCTTTTATCAGGAAGGTGGTGAAAGAGAAGGGAGATAGTCTTCCTCTTTCTTGTGAAGACATTGCTTTTAATTCTTACAAAGCAGAAGGAGTAGGTTCAATCTCAGCATTACTGGCCAAGCCCTCAAAGGCAACGACTGTTGTGTTGAGACACAACAAACTGAGGTTTCCCAGTGGCAGCTTATGCCAGCTGGTGTCAGAGCAGGTGCCAGGGAATGAGTGGTGAATGCCTTCAGGAACCCTTAGGCAACCAGCTCACCTCCAAGAGACATGGGCATGCTGTTTCTCAGCTCTTCTGAGCTGCTCATTGAGACTGGTGCCTCCTGAGAAGTTCAAGGCACATTAGTCATTTGTTGCAAGACTATTTTCTTTCCATTTTTGTTCTTAATGCTGTGTGGCTGTGTTATTTAGACAGCAGGAGTGAGGAAGTTTCTAAGCTGTCTGCTTGGAGCAGGGTGATTGTAGACCACCTATTCCTGGGCAGGAGGTGACATCCTTGGGGAGGCTGATGGTGGCTGGTACTGAGCCACAGGGCGCTGGGTGGTTTCCCACAGGTGGGGGACAGATATACTTGTAAGGGACATGTGTGGGCCTATGTAAGGAAGGAAGCATTCACTCATGCTCCTCACAGCACACAAGTGTTTTTTGCTAATCATTCCAGCCCGCAGGAATTTTTTTAGACTGATTTTTGGTGGTGGTGGTGGTTCTTTCATTCAGTCATTATTTTTTTTTTCTTTTCCCTCCTTTAATTGTTGAAGCTGTTTTTAATCCCTGACCATAATAAAGCCACACTGTTAACACAAGCAGCAGGGTAGCTGAAATTGCAGCTGTACTACAAGCTCTGCTTTTAATTTCAGGCTGTTATTAATGATGCTAGAAACTTTCCCTTCCCCCAGCTGAGTTTCGACTGTGTGTCTTCATGTAAGCCACTTCATTCTGTGCTTCAGAGCATCCCTGACTCCATCTGGATATAACAGGTGAAGGCAGAAGACTGTTTTCAGATGTCGTGAAGGGGTTTCTGGCCATTGTCCTTCCCTTTTCCTCATGCAGGCAGCTCTGTGGAGGTGGAGGGTTGGGAGCAGGCAGCTGCAGGGGCTGCAGGGAACAGAACCTCCAAAGAGAGGGTGGCAGTGGGGAGTTGCTAGTGCTGGGAAGGAAAGCAGCCCAGAGTTGCTAGTGCTGGGAAGGAGATGGAAGTTCACATGCTTGACAGAGGTGGGAGGGCAAGACAGGGTGGTTGGATGGGTTGGGGCTGCTTGTGAGTTTCTGCCCCTGTACTTTGGCTCTAGGGCCAAGCATGAGGGGCTCTTGATGGTTGGTATTGCCATCCCATGGGGCAGCACCCATCACTCTCCATAAAGGAAAGGTTATGTGGTGCGTGTCTTTTCCTCTCCTTTTTGCTTCTGCAGTGCCCTGGGTGCCCACAGGAATAGTCTGTTGTTTACAGAAGAAGCAGTAATGGCAAAAAGGTTTTATGTTTTTGGAAGGTAATATTGTAATTGCATTTGGCATTCGGAAATCCCAGCGTGTTGCTGAAATTGCTGCAATAGACTTGAACTTAGGGATTGTCAGGACTCTAGGAGAAATTCCCAGCAATTTGCATCTCTAAAGTGCAATCCCACACTCCTGTTTATAACCTGTGTGTGTTAGAGAGGATGCATTTCTCTGTGGCCAAAGGCATGTAGTCCTCCCAGCCCCAGGTGTGTTCACTCCAGGCCAAGTTGGCTTTTATTTCCTGTGCAGGTATTACATGAGTACTGCAAACCTGTGAAACAACCCTTTAGGACTGTAGCTGCAATAGTCCCTAGTTTTTAAGCTAACACACCCCCCTGCTCCCTTCCCTGCAATGTAATAAAGGTAATTACTGCCTGTGCAGTGCATGTGTTTGCAGCTCTGCAGGAGCACTTGCTGGGCTGGTCTCATGCAGCTGGCTCCTATTTGGATCCTGCATCTCCAGACTGCGGGGTCTGAGCCTGACACTCCATGGCATGTGCACTAGCCTTTTTCCTAGATGGATTTATTGGATTTCCTCTAAAGACAAACAAAGTCTGAGGTCTAACGGTGCTGAGCAGGCAGCACTGCACTCACTGGTCTGGCCTGCTGTGCTCAGCTCCTTATACGGCCAAAACAAGGAAGAGGAAAAGAGGGCGCAGCGTGAATACCAGACATACGATGCATTCTTCCCAGCTGCAAACTTGGAATTTGCTTTTCCCTGGAAAGTGGGCCCTCTGTATATCCATTAATTCAGGCTCTGTACTGTTGAGCAGGAAGAGGGAAGCCAGCACTGAGCTGGCTTCGAGCAACACACAATTGTCTTGTGTAAAGGAATTTCTTTTCTGTGAGGTTTTTATTTTTTTTTGCTTTGATGGGAGACAGAGGTGGGACAAGGAATGGGAGAGGGGGCTAGGTTCTCCTGAAACTCATTCTGACGTGGCAAGCTGCAAGCAGGTAGACTGCAATTACATCTATTTTCTTCATCTAAAAATCAATCCGATTCATCATTAGCCTCTGCCTTTAAATTATATTTTCCCTGAATAGCATCTTCCGGTTAGTGGGAGGCGGAGGGGAGGTAAGGTAATCGATTCTCTTACTTCATTCATCATCTGGCTTCAGCCTGTGTTGTTTGAATCACTGTGGGCGTGAATGGCTGTGCTGGGGCTGGAAGTACAACGCACAGGTTCTCTATCTGTTGGATATGGGCCCTGATATCTCCAAGTGGGCTGGGGTTTCCAAGCACTGGTTTGTTCTCTTGGGTTCTGCAGTCATTTGAGAGCTTGAATGAGGAAGGTCAGGTCAGTCGCTCCCCTCTCCTGGTCTGTCAGTGGTTCAAAGAGTGCCAAGGCACTGGGAGCTGAGCTGCCATGACAAGTGTTGTGGTTTTTTAGATTGTTTGGAAGCCCCATTTGGAGCTGGAAGCTACAGCAGGGTGAATCCTGGTGCTACCTGTGCAGTGGTAGCTTGCCTGCCTGCCAGCACCTGTGGCCATGTTAGCAGGGGCACCTCCAGCCAGCCCTGTTTGTGCCTGTTACCCATGGGAGAGCTTTTCCAAGACCACAGATGTGGCTTGTGCTTCTGTGGATGCTCTCTGTGTTTCATGGGGGCCAAACAGGTGGGAGAATTGGGCAATTGTCACTCAGCCAAAAGGCATTTGAAAAAAGCAGCTTGACAACCTTGAGTCATGTTTTACTGCCTTGGGATCAGAGTGCCTGGAAAGCAGTTCTCTATTGTCTCTTCACAGGCCTTGTGGAGGTGATGATGCTACTTAATTTCACAAGCTCCTTTCATCTAGCTCCTGCACCGTGCTTTCCTATCTCAAGGATGGGCTGTGACAGCACTTGACTAAGGCAATCTGTGCAGCTTTGTGAGGATCCCATCTGTTTCTCTCCTTGACAGCTGGGTTGTTCCATGTTACTCGCCTTCTTTCTTTCCTGTAAAAGCCAGCACGTTATTAGGACCCAAAATAGTGGCTCCTCTGGGCCATGCTGTAATAGGAGGGTGTTTCATGATGACAAGTTCCAGCACTGCATGAAGGCAAAGCCCTTTTATACACGCGGGGAAATAGCAACAATCTGCTTGTAGGTCATGCATGGCTCAGCTCTTTGAACTTCTACATTGTCATGTGTTTGCTGTCTCTGTTCTTAGAGACTGTACTTTGCAACAAGCACTGTAAATTATCCAACAAGGATAATAAAGGAGTTTGATGGTAGAAAAAAGAGGAATGAATGGCAAATCTATGCTAATGGAAACATCTGTTGGGTATTCTTGTTACTCTTTCCCTATCTATCCCCACATGCATGCAGAGGTTGTTTAAAGCCAAGTGGAATAGAGACTTAATTTTTTCCTCTGAGTGGACCTTAGGCTCTTGTGTCTTGGTTTGGGTTAGAACTGACAAGTGGGATTTTTTGGCACTATTTCATGTAACTCTTGAGCATTTTGCTATAAATGCGACTTAATGGTTCTCCTTGTTCATTAGCCAGAGCTCCACAAAACATTGGGTAGTGGGCTTGGTGAGTGTTGGATTTGGGGTCCCTTAATGTTTAGACTGTCTGAATTCTTTGTGGTGGTATTGATGTGGATGATAGCTGCCAGTTGAGAACAGGAGACTAGCAGGCTGGTAGGACTCCATTCCTGTGTCCCCACATGGGTGTGTGCTTGCACAGGGCTCTTGGATGCTGCAGTTACCTGAGCTGTGTCCATGGTTTAGGACCATCATGAGTTTTGTGGGTGCTGCAAAGTTGCAGCCTCTCTATCTTGCTTCCATTTCTGCTCATTTTAAATGGGTGTAAATTTCCACTGGTTGTTCTTCTAATGCAGTGAAACAGTGAACTGGTGGAGAAGGAGGAAAAGACAGGTGACTGGTAAATATTTCTTTAAAGCTGGAGTGGTTTTGTTTCCAGGATGTTGTCTTCTTGTTGGGAAAAAAATTTAATATAATAAACACAATCCACCCTCCAAGTGTAGGGGAATTCTGTGCTTCTGTTCTTTCTATATTTTTTATTTTTGTGGTACTGCCTTGAGGTGTCTTACAAAAGTATGGGCTGTCATTATTGGAGTATCCTGTAAAACAGTTGTAATAATTGCACAATGTTCTTTATTCCTGTCAGGTTTATTCATAGACTTTTTTTTCTTTAAGACACACGAGGGACTGTCTCTGCACACATCATTGATTTTGCTAATAAAATCTTATATTTTGATGGTACATTTCATTGGAAAATCATTAACTGCTCTATAAGACTTACAGTATCGTGGGATGGGAATGTTTCCTGTTGCCTTCATGGAGAGATTGATCTAGATGGATTTCTTTGATTTCTTAACAGCTACTGGGAAAGGGCACAGAATCATATGCCTCATCTCTGCTCCAGTTTCTCTCACCAAGGCTTTTCTTCCTGCAGGGAGTGAAGAAGGTGCTTAAAACCTGTTTGAAGTTATTCCAGTGCAAAATGTGGGGAGAGGACACCTGTTGGATCGTGGCCACCATGTGAGGTTCCTACTGGCAGCTGTGACCATAGATCAGCTGCTCAGGTGGAGGGCATTGTTTCCATTCAGGCTATTCAAGGACTGGGAGGAGGTTAAATTGCCTCTGTCTGGTATCAGCCAGGACATGCTTGAAAGCCTGAGGTTGTTCTTGCTGAGTTCTTCAAGAGCTTGGATCAGCAGCACATGGTTTTAGATTCCACTGAAGCCCAGAGCCCATGGAAGGGCCCAGAGTGAGGTGAATTTGGGCACTGCTCTGGTTTATTTGGCTGTTAAAGGGCTTTTCCCCTGTAAGGGAGTGTTGGACTGGCAGTCAGAGAGCCACCACTGAGCCAAACTCCAGTCCTGTATTTAGCAGCAATTAGCAGATTTGAGTGCGTCCTTCATTCAGCCAAAAAACCTGGGAGATGGCACAAGTCTTAACTTTATTGTATTCATTAATTTAGTGAGTGTGTGTGTTGTGTTTGAGGGAATGTTTAGTGTTCAGGTTTGCAGAGCTGAATCTGATTCCATTTTACAGGAGACAGCCCAGTTGTCCATAGCAACCTGAAATTGATTTTTTCCCCCCCCCTGTCTGCTGAAAGCTGTTCCCTCTTGAATCATCCCTTTAATTTAATACAGTGAACAGGATGTCCCTGCATGCAGAACCTTTTTTTTTTTAACGACAAGTAACCTAGGCAAAAAAAAAAAAAGTCTTATTTGAACAACAGCCCTGCCTCTGTCTTTATTGCCACTTGGCATTAGTCCTTGCTGTGCTGCTTCCTCGTGCTTTGTTTCAGGTACTGGAGGCCATTATCAGTATTGGTTAATCACTGCTGCTGCCACAGGGGGATGTTCCCCTGCACGCCCTGGCCAACACGGCAGTAGGACCCTCTTTGGCATGAAACCCTTCAGGCTGCCCTGCTTTGTGCTGAAAAATCTAGTTTTTTGTAGTGTGTGTACCATCAGTCCTGTCCTTTCTCTTGATGTGTGGTGGTGCCCACATGAGGCACTGGCCATGTCGTGGCTCTGGCTCTGACCTGCCTTTTTTTGTGGGTCTTTCCAGTGCAAGCAGTGCACTTGATTCAGAGGAGGCTGGCTGGAAGGTTTTGAGGGTAAAATGGGAAGAAATGCCTTGCTGTTTTGTTCCTATTTGCAAAAGAAATCTTTGTCATCTGTGTGGTGCCTGAGGACTCCAAGGGAGTGATTACCTTGTTAGAGGAGTATCAGGGATGAGGAATTTGGGACATTTGTGCTTTTGCTACCTGGAAGAGCACTTGACTACTTTTTGAAAGAATGACAGCTTGCGTGTGGTCAGCGCAGAATGCAAACTCTTTCCATGTTTGCTTGCCCCTGGATTTTGCATAGCATGGCAAGACAGCAGAGATTTTTTCCTGTGTTTTTTGTTCTTGCCCTGCTTGTTGTGAAGCCACTGGAGGAGGAGGTGTTGCTGGGCTGGGGCAAGGTGTGCCGTGGTAGCAGTTGTCCCACCAGACTTGTCCCTGTTGATTGTTCCACACAAAGAGAAGCAAGCTGCTGCTTGCATCCATGCTTGGGCCATTAATACAAATTGCACCAATCTGTGCTGTGAAATGTCTGCCTTTTCCTGGCTTGTTTTATGAAAAGTTAAAGGGGTAAAAAAAAAAGCACACAAAATCAGTATGGCAGAGGCTTCAGTTGTGTGTTCACCTGCTGTCACTGTGAGATGAAGCCATGTCACTTGACGTGCCTCGTGTATGGCACTTGTTGAGAAGTTATTTCATCGCTCTGGTTTTTTTCATGTCAGTCAAAAAGTGGTTTGTTTCATGTGCATCATCTGAACATTGCACTGAATAAGCTACCCAAAAAAGGTTAATCTCCAATTCTGTACTGCTTTTACTGTCGCATCCAACTGCTTCAAAGACAGCAATGAGTGTATCTCTAATGATGACTCCCAGATACAGAGGTAGCATAGGCATCTACTTCTTTCAGGTGCCAAAACTGACTTACAAGGCCTGTTTTTTCAGAACATTTCATGTTTTTTAGTGCTGTACATGGTTATACTACAAGCCTTGCTTAAGGGTTGAACACAGAATCTCAATCCCTGCCTGCTAGTTCTTGTCTCTTCTGGACACAGTCCTTGCTGTGTCTTTATTCAGCCACAACAGGCACAGCAGTAAATATGTGGGGAATTTTGATATATGTGACTTTGCTCTTATCGTTCCGAAGGTTTATGGTAGAGGCATAAACAGGATCTAATCTTTCCAAGTGACGCTCAGCTGCCAGACCACAAAGCTTCCTTTCTCATCTCCCTACCACTGCCTGCCTTGCATGCTCTCCCTCTTCTGAAAACTGAATGAGGGGGAGGAAGCCACCGTCCCACATGGCTGCAACCTTCTTTTTGACATGACTTGGCTTTCATGCACCAGCAGCATGTAGAGTGGACGTTGCTCCAGGTGTCAGTGAACTTCTCTGTGTCTTGTTGTCATTCCTCCCTTCAGCAGGAGTACTGCCTGCCTGAGAGCTGGGTATGGTCTGGCTGAGTTATGCAGAAGTTCCTCAGCTGTTGTCTGTAACTTCTGTCAGTGGGATATTTGTAAATTTAAACGCTTCCTCCCAGAAGTATCAAAGGAACTGAGGCCACTTTTCAGCATGGACATGAAAGGCTTTTGCGCACTGGTGCAGCCAGGATTGCCATGGAGAACAAAGGCTTTTGCTAATCGCTTCTAATGCCTTTCAAGTTTATGCCTCATTTTTTCCCCTTTTTCAGATGGCCTCCCAGAGTACTGAGACTTCACTGACTGACTCACCAAATAATTACCAGGAGGAGGACTCAATCTCTGAAACTTTTGAACACCTCTTTTAATTTTCTTGAATAAGCCAGCACTCTGGCCAGGATCCAATTTGTGTAATTACATTTGACCTAACTTAATCCCTTGGCAGTTTCAATTGCATGTGGTAGTTGTCTTGGCTCCTTGTCCTGGGCTGCCATTCAATGCTACTCCATGGTTTTCAACAGCTGTTGTAATTCAGCTGTACAAATGGGTGTATTTTCTTGGTGGAAGCATTCCTCATATCTCTATCCCTTGCTAAACATCCTTATCTCACTAGTATTTTGGGAGGTAACGTGTCTGATGCTGCAGATGATCTTGCTGAAGTCCTTGGAGCTACTTTCACCCTTAAAGATGGGCATGCATTTAGAGTCTTTTATCGGTTGTCCAACATACATTTTGAGATTGCTTTGAGTTTTTCACCTTCAGGCATTTATTGTTCAGTCTCCTCAGCTACTTTGTGGTGCTTTAGGGATGTTATTGGTGCAGGTATTCCTCTTTAGCCTTGGAAACAGCACTTCTGCTGTCCAGTAAGTGCTAAACAGGAGTGTGTCGCCTTCCTGTGCTGACAGCAGTTGGGCTGGCTGGCTGTAAGTGTTGGCATTGCTATGAGTGCAAGTGATGAAGGAAAGCAAAAGCCCAGGACAGCTGGGTAGGATTACAAAGGATGAAAAAAAGCCTCCCAAGCAGAAACTTGGAGATGGACAAAGTGTAGTAGCCAAAAGTACAGTCAGATGGATAATCCATGCAAAAGACAAGACACTGAGTTCTTGCGTTGGCACATCCTCAGATGTGCAACAAGCATCTTGTTTTCACAGCAGGTGACAAATTGAGTGTTTCTTGGCTTCAGCCATTGGAAAAGGCGTATTTGTTACAAAGCCACTTGATCCTTTGGGGGCAGGAGCAGCTCCTTCTGAGGGGAGACAGGAATTTAGATGAGATGGGGTGCGAAAGGTGCTGTTGTTCCAAATAGTCTCCTACCATCTAACTCTGTTTTTCTGAGAGCCTCCAGAAGTAGGATGGCAAATGTATCATTGCTGCTCTCCCTTGTAGCCTGTTATCTTTCATGAAATTTGGGATGTTTTTGTCATTCAGAACTCTCCCCTGTGTTTCTGAGCACTGTTCGTGTAGACCCTTTCTCTACCTTTCCACATTGTCACCAAACACTTGGGTTTGTGAGAGATTTCCTTCTGCTAGGTAGAACATCCTGAAAATCAGGAGGTAAGGAGTATGTTGTGAATACAAAAGCCATTCATAAGACCTGACTTTTGCCCTCTGGATCTATCCCATAATTACACACATTTAAATCTCAGAGTAGACTGGAAATCTTGCCTCTCTTGGTTTCAGTGATGCTGTAAATAAAGTCACTAGCGGTAACATTAAACTTTGTCCTCTGTCACAGAACTTAAAGGTTTGGAGTCAAAGCCATCTAATTTTGACATGTGCTGGGTATTGCTTATACCTTGGCAGAGCTTTCTGCAAAGTCCATGAACACTTTGTTTCCTAGAACACAAATCTATCAAACCCTTATGGTGGTTGTCAGAGAAAATGTGGCCAACTCCGAGCGGTGGTGCATAATGTACCTACAGTCAGTGATGTTGCTTTTGAAGATCTGTTTGCATGCTAAATAATGGGGTGCAGAAAATTGCACTTCAGAGTTGCTGGTTTTTCCTTTGCTCCTGGACTGGACTCTGCCTGCCATCCTGAAGACAAATCTTTTATTTTTCTTGTTTCAGAGTACTTTGTAACTGTGTGTGCCTGAATGCATCAGCCTTTGGAGGTGAGCGTCTTGCCTTGAAACAGCCTCGTGATATCCAAGTGCCTTCTCTCTTGGGGTAAGGAAAGACATACACATGCAGAGATTGAGAATGTGCTGTGAGCAGAAGCAGAATGGGCAGAGGACAAGCAGCACTGCCTCAACTTGTAAATTTTGGAACTAGTGAACCTGTCATGGAGACAGGGAATAAACTAAATCTGTCCCCTGTAAATAAAACAAATTATAAACTTAAGTTGCAGCAAGGAAATGTAGCTGAGGTGTCAGTGAATGATCTGGAGTAAGGATAGCTGAGTGCTGGAGTGGATCCCTCCAGGAGATTAGGCAGTTTCAGTCATGGAAAGGTTTAAGAACAAGTTGGAAGAGCAGTAGCAGTGCTTTTAGGAGAACTGTTCCTTCCATGTGGTGGAAAAATAGACTAGCTGACTTCTGGAGAGTTCTACTAATCCACTGATAATTAGAGATGGGAATATGTGAAATTCTTGTCTTAACAACCTTATTCAAAGCTGATAAGGAGAAAGGCAAAGCTGGGTATATCTGTGCAGAATGAGCTGCATGGTTTGGTGAAGAATTGATGCAACACCAATTAACGCCGGTGCTCAGCGTCTTTGTTACATGAATGGTGATGTTATTGTGGAGGGAAGTATAAGCTCAGGGGAAAGAAGAGGTTTAATCCTCTGTTGTAGGCATGTAGTGTAAACTTGTGGTAAAAACAGGAAGTTGTATCAATTCTGGCTCCTTTGTAGTAACTTTCTGGGAGTTTGGGGCTCTTCCATGTAAGGGTTTTACTCTTACTCTTAGGGGAGTAATCTCATCTGTTTTATTGTGACATGAGAACACAACGCTACAAATATAGGTATACTGAGCAAAAACACAAATATCATGTGGAACACAGAGAGTGGAACCAAGTGATTACTTTTCCTCTCTTCTTCCAGGGCTGATGAAGTGGAGGAGAGTTTCATTTTTCTTTTCTTGCTCTTCTGTTCATGTTCTCTATTGTGTTTCTTTGTCTTGTCTTGACAGCAAACACAGCAGGCTTTTCCTGAGTTTAAAAATGCTGGCTCACCAGCTAGGTCTTGAAATTATGTCCTGAAGATGTCTGCTCCTTTAGTTCCCTTGCTTTTTCCTCCTTCATCCCTTCCCTGAGAGTTGCTGATGACAAATGGAGCCTGGGCTCAGGTAGCCTCCAAGCCATCATATGACAAGAGGGGTGTTCAGGTGCTTTGTCTTCCTTGGTCCAGTGAAGAAGATCAGTGAGATACCTGTCTTATCTTGTAGGACATCTGGAATTCAATGGGAAGTTCTTCAACCTCTTGTTGGACTGTGGTTTCTCTAAAATTTACATTTCACCCATAATGTCAGCGAACACTGGTGTCTGCTCTGGAGTTACACCAGTGTCTTATTGTTCCTTATCGTCTTCTGCTTAGCAGAGATAAGCTGCTGTGTCTCAGGCGTACAGGGACATGGGAGAAACTTGCAAATAGCTCTAAGAAATGCAGATGGTGTCAAGAAGAAAAAAAGGGATGCTTTTCTTAAGTCACCTTTGTACGTGTTTTTTTTTTTTCCCTCTATTATTTTTTCCTCCTCTTGAGCTTTTCAGTTCCTGCAACTATCTGCTCAAATCTTGAAAGCAAAATGCATTCGTGGAAAGATGCAATTTACTGTGTTCCCCCATGATCTTTTGATCTCAATCAATCAAATAAATCCAAGACCTTGCAATTCACCTTGTTGCGAGGACGGTAAATAAGTTGAGGGGTTGTGCCAATGGTAGTGATGGTTTTCCAGCCTGGTACTTTTTTTTTTTTAATTGTTATTCTTTTTTATGGTTCTGACCTTTCGGACTGGTCAGGGTAAGATTATTTGCAAAGAATAGTCCATAAATCTGCCTGTCAGGACTGGAGTTAACATTCGAGCATTGCTGCTTAGCAAAAGAAAGCAATATGCCAAAGTTCAATTTAGATTTCCCTGCAGGGTTGAAAATAATGACAAGACTCACTTAACATGGCAAGGATGAGTCCTGCCACCTCTGTGGGAGTGGCTGCTGTGTGGTCCTGCAGCACTTTGTAGCTGTTGTCTGCTTCAGTTGTCTGCTTCTGAAATTTGGTGTCTGGCATCTCGTGCTGGGGCTTGCTTGGGGTGGAGGAGCCCTGGATGCATTTCCTGGCTCTTTGAGGTGCCAGCTCAGTCAATTGGTAGATTCCCTTGGTTTAGCAACTGTTTTTTTTTTTTTTTTTTTCCAAATGCTGTACTTCTTGCAATGCAAATGAGGGTTTGTGGAGCTGCTCTAAGCTCTGTCCTGCAAAGCCAACCTGTTCCCATCTTTGCACTCCATCCTTGCCTTCAGTGCAAGCCAGTGTGGGCTGCAAGCATGGCTGAAGAGAGCCCACGAGTGTCCTGTGGTGTTTTGAGTTATGTCCTGTGGGTTACCTGCTGTGATCTCTGAGCCCTTTGGGAATCCCAGATTTCAATGGAAAGTCATTTGGGTTTTCCCTGCTGTGACTATTCATGAAAACAGTTCCTAGATATCTCCCACCTAATGTTTGCCACCATGGAAGTGTGCATCATCCAGTGGTAAGAATCTTGCTTTACTGTTAGTAAATATCTGAGTGGTTATTGATGTTTCTGCTGTTGTGTCAGCAGAATTGACTCCTGTGGGTGAGAGCAGCGTAAGGAGTGAAGCTGGAAACCAGCAGCTGCTATTTAGGCATTAACCTGCAGCACTTGAAAGCTACACAGTCCATTGTGTACAAATGGTCTCTTTAGAGCTGGATCATGAATGTAAGTATAGTTTGTCTGAAGCATGTGGCTCTCTTGAGTTCATTTTTTCTTCCTTCTGGAGATGAGAAAGTCAAGGTGCTGAAGACCACTTGAATTTTATTCACAGGAAGTTCATGGCAGTGGAGCCCTAAGGCTGGGTCTGAAACCCATGGGTTTGGCCAAAAATCCCCTAGAAAAAGCCTATATGTGGTGGAAAAAACGATGCCATCAGTTGAGGAAGCAACTCCCAGCAGACTGGGACTAGGTGGTGAAATAAAGGTGCAAAAAACAGTGCAGCTTGTGGAAAGTCACAGAGAACCACCATGCCAGACCCCTGCAAGAGCTCAGCAGCTCTTGGTCCGAATCAGCAGTGCTGTAACTTGTGATGAAGCAGATGGGTCTGGTTCCCTGTCAGCACCGGCTGAAAAGTTTTAGAGCAATATAAATAAATTTGTCTTTAGGACCATCTTATAATCCAGAAGTCATTTCTCCAGCAACTGTAAATAACTGAACATAAAAGGAGAGGATATGGGAGAAATAGGTAAGAGGGTGGCAGAGCAGAACCTTGTGTCGTGCCACACCCTCACAAGCCTGGTGGCCATGCTGAGAGTTGGGGACAGCTGTCCCCCTCCTCACAGCTGTCATCCTCCAGGTGGCAGAGGAAAAACCCTCCAATGTGCAGGAGTTTTGCATGTCCCAGAAGGCAACACTCTCGTTTCTTATTCCAAAAGGGACTGGCAATTAGCAGCAGGGGTAATAACCACCTGGAATTAAATTCTGTGGAGGCATGAGAAATAGTAGGGTATATTTGGAAATATCTATTGCATATATATATTCCTCTTAAGAGAAACATGTTGGAGGTGCCATATCCATAAATACTAATAAGGCTGTTTGATTCCAATTTTCAGGTAAGATTAACATTTTATTGAGTATTATATCTGTCACATTCAATGCTTTAGTGTACCATCCTCTCAGGCTTATTAGCATAATTGCAGTGCTTAAGCAACAATAAAAAATTCAACAGTAAAATAGCGGTTAGCACAGGCAATTTGTTATCAAAAGCTTTTACTTAAGGACAGCTTTTGAGCATATTTATTATCCAGTTAGGGCTATACATTATTTTTATTTAGAAAAACAAGAGGGAAGCAATGTAGGAATGCTTTTTCTCTTTTGGTGTCTCAATCAGAAGGCCTGAGAATTGGTCACTGCCTTTTTCTCTTTCTTAAAATCACCCAGCAAATTGACTTGGAGTGGGGAGGCAAGATAACAAAACAGACTCTGGTCTGGAGCAGGGCTGTGACGTTAATAACTCAGCAGAACAATCCCAGTAAATTCTGATGCCAACTGGAGTGCCCTTTTAAAATTTCCTCATTGCATCCTGGGCTTTGCAGAATACTGCCTTTTGTCTGTGGCTGATGGCACTGTCCCTGGGGCAGTGCAAGGGCAGGGGTGGCCCAGGCTCACACCCCAGAGGTGGCTGCAGCCCAAGATGCAGTGCAGCTGTTGGGGTGATGCTCCCACAGATGAGTAGAGGGACTGGACAGGACCTGCAGGAAAACACTTTGATATCAGTGCTGGTTGTCTCTGAGGCTGGAGCAGAGGAGCATGGCCTGTCTGTGACAGTGCTGCACACCCCTCCTCCTTTCTTTTCTCTGAGGACTCTTAGGGGAGCAGTCCTTTTGCTGAAAAGCTGTAGTATAGATGTGAATGCACCTGTTTGTGTGCCAGCACTTGCTCGTGCATGTACAAAGTCTCTGTTGCCAGCATGGCAAGATTTTGTGTGTCTAAATTTTCTGTGTGTACTTAAAATACAAAGTTGTACCTCATAAATAAAGAAGTAAATAAGTTTTAAGCAACTCAAGAAGTCCTTAGACTAGGAGGTCCATCAAGAAAAGCACATGGAATTGGCAAGAGGAAGACTGCTGCTGTGATTGCTTGTGATTCCTTTGCTGGTAGAGGCTTCTTACAGACCCTCTCTTTGCTTATGTTTGCACTTCCAACATCCTTCAGCCTTTGCTTGAGTTGTTGTCCTTGTTCCCCAGATCTGTGGTCACTTTCAGCATCTTCCCCGTCACTGCAACTTTGGTGCTTCTCCTCTCATGTGTTTTCCTCATTTCCTCCCTTGTTCTGGGAGACCTCCTTTGCCTTCTGCTGCTTTTTCAGAGATCACTCTTCCATCTTCTTGATGGATGACTTAACGGGGGCCTGTTGCTGTGTCATTTTGGTGGTACTCAAAGCCCATGGTGAGGATCTGCCACAGCCCTGGTGATGCCTTGATGGGGCTCACGATCTGGATAAGCAAGACATGTAAACTTGTCTGGTGTTTTTGCTCCTGTTTTGACTGGTGTCTGAGCTCACTGTGAGGAGAAGTGAAGGCAGTGCTGCTGCCCCAGGGAAGAAGCTTGTGTTCATAGCGAAACAGGATGTGCAAGCAGGTTGTAGGAATTGGGAAGGGAGCACATGGAGACAGGTGAAACTAAATTGGGCACATATTAGAGAAGTGATGTGCTTGTGGGGTCCTCTTCACAAACACTCTCTTCTGTCTATGTGTGAAATTTGAAAGGAGCTGGTTGTTTCAGATCCCCTTTTTTTTTTGTTTGGAAGGGGTAAAAAACCCAATGTTATTCAGAGATAAGTTTTATGTTTCAGATTCTGGGGTAGTTGTGAGTCTTTTGTTGGTACACAGCTCACTCTCATGAAACTGCCCAGCACTGCATGGTGTTCAGACTTTCTGTCAACAGAGAACTTGGTGATACTCCTGAGATTGTGAATACACAGAAACTGACTGTGGAGAGTTAAGCTTTGTAGGAACTTTGCTCTTGGTAGAAATTTGACTGTGATTTGAATTGCAGTTGAAATATGTGCTCTCTGCCTCCATGATCATCTCTAGGAATGGGGTCTCGTTGCTGCTGTCTTAGGAACAAGCAGGTTCATTCACAGCCCTGCAGCTCCCCACTGTTGCTCTTTCTGGCTCAGCTCATCTGGCTTTAGTAGCCCCCAAGGCACCTGACTATCTCCTGCTTGCATTTGGCCTTGTAGATGGGCAGAACTGAGTATCTTCTGCTCAGGGAAGCACTCTTCTAGCTCCTGTGCACAGCCAGGGAGTTCCACATCCATGGAAGGAGCTGAGGGACCAGGGAAGGTGTTTTCTTGGGGTGTTGACATGGCCAAGGGCATTTCTGTGTGGCTTCTACCTGAGATCTATAATCATCCCACAATTTAGGCAGAAAGGGTCATGCAGGGCTTCTGTGCAGCTCCTGGCTCAAAGCAGGGTTGGCTTTATGGTGGGATGAGTTTGCTCAGAGCTTGTCAGGGCAGTGGTGGCCTGCTGTGGCCTTGAGGGATGATGATAGTGTATGCCTTGGTAACAAAAGACACTTTATGGAGGGCTCTGCAGGCTGTACTCTGGTGTCAGGGTAGTGTCACTTTTCTGTGAGAGGGTCTGTGTGAAGGATTGGGAGACAGAGCCTGAACATTGACACCGTGATTCCTACATTAAATTCCCCTTGTGAAGTGGGGAACAGCGTGCCCAGCTCTGCTGGGATCTGGCTAACACTGCAGCTGCTGGTGACACTGCACAGCTCTCCTCACTGCAGATGGGGAGGGCTGCTGGGAGGACAGGGTCTGTGGCTGGAGACCAGTCCACATGTGAACATGTCTTCCCCAAGGAGGAAAGTGCCTACATGCTTCTTGTGGGGAAAAATATGGCTGAAAGAATTTAGCTGTGATAAATGTCATAAAAAATACTTATGCTGGAATTTGTAAAGCCTGGAACATCTGTTCTCAACAGTGCTTTGATCACGTTGTGAGGCTTTTAAAATGATACTTCCATGAATTAAGTGAGATCCTTATGGCTGCAGGATTCCTTTCAGTGCCCTTTTTTTCATGGAGCAAAAAGGCAAATTTCACAGGGAACATTACATGACTTGAAACACATATTTTAATGGTTAGTATCAACCAAACAATGTTTTATTAGGTGCTAGAAAAATGTTCCAGTTCCATACCCCAGGAAGCAAAGCACTCGCGTTTACTTTTTTAGCTTATGGGAGCTGTACTTTGAAAGAAAAAAAAATCAAGAATTCATTGCTTGTATGTTACTGTATTCAAAACCAAACCAAACATGGTGAAATGAGCTTAAACATTTTGGAGCTGTTGTCAGAAAAGGTCCTTTTTGGGTTTTGTTTCCAGGCAGAGCTGCAGACAAGGCAGAGGATCGGTGTTCTCTGAGGGACCCACAGCAAAGAATGGCGAGGCACTGATGATTTACTTTCCTCAGTGCACTGCCTTGGATTGAGCAGCTTTTGGTCATTTGCTTTTCTCTGAGGACTTGTGCTTTCCCCATTCCTGGTTGTTTAGCAGGCATCTGCCTCCTGCCCTTCCAGCAGCTGTTTGGGGCTGAAATGTTGTGATGCCAAATGACTTTGGTGATCTAAGGAGTGTGGAGAGCCCTCATGGCAGTTCTTTGCAGTGTCACACCTGGCAGGAGGACTTCTGTTCCTCTGCCTTCCTGCTACATGTAGGGAAAAGAATATCTCCTGGGCTGTTTGCAGAAAGAGCCTGCAGGATGTGGGGGGCAGCAGGAAGGAGGGAGAACCTAAGGAGGAGATGTGGAACTAGGGTTGGTCTCCTCCTGTGCTACGTTTGTGTGTTCATACTTGAGAAATCCTTTCCTGCTGCTGCAGCCAGCAAGTCTGGCAGCTCCCAGTGGGATGCTGGGCAAGGCTTCTTGCTCCCATCTCCCTTTCCCTCCCTGGGATGAATGAATGGACCTGTGTGTGACCCCACAGCTCTACCCAGCAATCAGAAGCCTGGGAAACTTCATTGTTTCTTCATTTAAAGACTGTTCAAACTGTGAATGGAGGAAAAGTTGTGGTCAGAAATAGCAGAGAAGGAATATGGATGGGCTTTCTAGTAAGGTTCTGGGTGTCAGGGGTTAATTTACAAAAACTAAATTGTTTAATTCCTCCAGCACCCAACAGGTGAACAGGCGGCTTATTGCTGTGACATATCCATTTATAGCAGTTTTCCTTTGCTAACACCTGTGACTCAGTTCTGTTACATACTTATGCTGTCTGTTAATTATTTACCAGTGATTTACAAGTACAGAGTGCAAATAAAATGCTTTTATGCAGGAGACTGCATTGTACGCCCAGGATTTACACTGGGAATTAGGGCACTGTACTACCGTGTACAATCCCATCAACATCCCTGGAGTTCTGATGGAGGAGTCCTTGTACGTACCTGATGAAGAGGCAGCTTTTTGCTCTCCAGAACTGGCACTCAGAGGGGCTGTGGTGTTAGTGAAGGGCTTACTACACACAGGGCTGTGGTATATGAGGGGATCTGTGTCTTTTGCTTCCTTTCAGATCGATTTTTGCCATTTTAAATTACTTTCTTCCCCCTCGACAAAGGCTCATTCTTCTTCATAAGTGATGGTAGCAGCAAACTGTTTTTTAAAAAACCCCACAGCATGATGGGCTTTTTTTTTAAAGAACAAAATAGTATAAAAGTCAAGTAGCAGATAGAGTTCTGACTCAGCTCATAACTTATGATCCTGTGCTATTTCTGTAACATTTTTAGCTTATGACCAAATTTTTCTAGTATTAGGACATTGCCATAGAAAGTGTGTCAGTCCCTGGCTGCCAGAACCTGTCACTGTACAGAATATATACACTTCCGAGCAAGTGTGCCTGAGCAGGCCAGTGAGTTGTTTGTTGTGGTTTCAAATTGCTGAAAGTTTTTCTTTGCTTTTTTTCCTTGTCTGTCTGTTTTTGATTGTTTTTGTTGATTCGCTTAGCAAACAGGGTTGTGCAGAACAACATAGCTGCTTTTTATTTCTCACGCAGTCAGGCACTGAGCTCCCATCCCCAGCTGTGCCTCGTGCAACTGCAGTTGCTTTGCTGGTAGATTTTTCAGCCAGTGCAAACTGCTGTAAGTAAATTCAAGCTGTATCAACTGTATGGATCTTATGGAAGTTGAGCATCTGGTCATACAGCTCGTGGTTTTAGTGAGGAAGAAGTTTGGGAGGTGGTTGTCCCATTCTAGGCAGGCAAGAAAGTACATGCAAAGTTTCTCTAACCTCAGGGAAAGCGTGTGTGAACAAATAAGCATCTGTGTTGCAGAGAATGCAATTACTGAGGAAATCCCAACGTTTACAAGTAGGATTTTTTATAGGTTCAGATCTGCTGTGGTTTCAGACACTTAAGGACACTTAAAATAATGAAACTCCAGACAGTCCAGCCACACATACATGACACACAGCAGCAAAGCCATCCTTCTGTTTAGCCCTGCTGATCAGCTCACTAATGCAACATCTGCTCTGGGAGTTTGCATTTAATTTTTGTCTTGATAATAAAGAGGAATGCAGGGCTAATGATCTGTGTCCTGTTTCCCTTCAAAGTGCTTTATTTACTCTTTGTGGCTACTTTTCATGGTTCTTTGCAGCAGCCCTAAAATGTCAACTGACCTGAAGAAATTGACAATGGATCCCTAAAAAAATCCAAAAGAAAAGCGAGGAAGGATGTTGCTTTCTAGCTTTTCATGTGAGCACCTTGTAATCAGACTCCCTTTGATTAAGTAACCAGTGAAGCCTATTCATGTGTACTCCAATTAAAATTTAATGAAGCAAGAGGATGTATTTGTATATGCTGACTAATGCAGGAGGAATAGATTCCTGTAATTCGGCTCTGCAAGCCCTTTCCTTTGCCATCAGGGCTGGATTTACTAGAAAGCTCCTCAGCAGCTGTGGACCTCCCCTGGCATGAGCAATCCTCATGTCTGGGCTCTTGTGCTCACAGCAAGAGGTGATGATGTCCTGAATGTGGAAGAACACAGATCGTTTGTAGGGCACAGCCTTATCAATGAAGCCCAGCTTGGCTAATTGCAAGAGGTGAGGCAGGGCTTCTGCTCTAATGTACTCCATTGGAAAAGGTCAGGGAATTGCTGGATGTGTGTGCTGTATCTGTCTTGGTATCAGCTGGATGAGTGGAGCAACACATATCAAGAAGGAAAGCCCTGTGTGCTGTGATTTTTAAGCAGGAAACGGGTGTTCAAGAGGAGTCTGTATGTCAGCTAAGCTGGTGTCAGAAAATAGCCAGGCTTTTAGTGCCTGTGCCTTTGCCTTGGGTTTATTGGGCAGTTGCTTTGGTGCCTGTGCTCCCAAAGGGATATGGGCCTGCTTTGCAGAGCAATTTGTTTCTGACATCACAGGGAACGTACAGACTTCTCTGTGGACAATGAAATGACCTGCTAAGAGGGGTGCAGAGGCTTGTTTAATTTGCCACTGTCTCCATCTCTTCCTACGTGTTTCTACCTCTGGGGCAGCTGCAGAACTCCTGCATCACCTTGCACCCAGGATAGGGATTGGAGAAATTATATTAAAGGATCTCACCTGCTCATGACCCAGTGCCCTGTGAATTCAACTTTGTGCAGGGACTGATAGCCCTCCTCTGGAGTGGAATGTGGCAGTGGGGTGATGCTGCACAGCTATGTTAAATGCCATTTTTGGACAAGCAGTGAAGGATCCTGCTGTATCCACTCACAGCAATGGGCTGGGAGACAGAACGGAAATGCCGTGGTGGAATTTGCCTTTGCTGCTGACCCTTGCATGACACGCGAGAGCTCCTCATCACCAGACCTTTGTTCTGCCTTACCCAGAATACAAAGCAGTGTTTCATTGGCATGGCTGGCTGCTTTCCTTCTGTCTTGACTCAGTGGCAGAACTGCAGCAAGCTTTCCAGAGACAGGCTGAGTTTTCCAGTTATCATCTGCTTCAACCCCACATCCGTCCTGCCAAGGCTCTCACTCGTGCTGCTGCAGTGAAGTGCTCAAGAAGCCTTCAAAGGGAGATGCAGCTCTGGAGCTAGGATCTTGGCCTTCATTTTTGGCCTGGAAAGCTGCTCTTGGAACAGTAAGCATGAGATTTCTCTTGAAACCTTCTTTGTGTGCCTTTCTGAAGAAATAGCTGGAAGGAGAAGACCTGTCAGTTGAGCTCTAAAAGAAAAACCTATTGGCTCTGAATACACTGGGGACATTATTTAAGGTCAGTTGATCTGTGAGAAGGCACAACTTATCTAATGCAGCCTAAGGTTAGTTATGCAACAGACAGGCTGTTCTTTGTTGTGAAGAACAACTTCAGTGTGTGCCTGTGAAAATCAAAAGTCTTGCTGAAGGCGTGTTGTGTTCTGGCTGGAAGCTATTGGGTGTCTTTCTCTAGTGATTTTCCTTCTGTAGTAGATTAGCATCACGGAAAGGTTTCCAGTGGGAAAGGCACTCACCCAGCAGGCTGCAGGGTGGAGCTGCCAGCAGATGTGAGCTCTGGTGGGTGCTGGTGCAGCACCACATGCATGTGGTATTGTTTCAGACCAGCATTTACTTCTGTCTGTTCTCCCCTGTGCATCTCTGCATCACAGACCAGGTCACTGCATTGTCTAGATGCCTACACAGGGCAGTATTTTAAAGAAAACACTTTATGAGGAGTGTTTTCTGACTTCTAAAGAGAGAGATGTGATAATATGTTGTTTATATTGCTTTGAAATACAACATTAGCAGTGTGCTGGCTACATGGCACTGACATCTCCTTTCTTGGAGAACCTTTCTCTCCCCATCATATCTTATTAAACATGCTGTCCTGCCAAAGTGCCATTATGTCTCCAGAGAGACTCAGCAAATAGGAGAAAGGGTATTTTTTTCTTCTAAAGTAGAATTGGTCTCCTGTGCCTTGTGGAGTAGCTAAGAGTGAGCAGTTCTGGGTAGGTATTTTTGGGTTTGAGTCTCTGTGTACAGTGAAAAAAGCTTTATTGCTTATGCAAAGGTAAGCATAATACCCAGCAAGACTGCCTGATATGCTCGTGGATTGTCTTCTTTCTGTGCTTTTGATTTGTGTGGTATGTACAGTGAGGTTTAGCATTTGCAAAATGAGGATATTTTATCCAACTTTGCACAAATACTGGTCCTACATTGTTTGTTAGATGTGCATTCCTGGGCAGAGCTCTGGAGTGGGGGAAATAGTCAAATACCTTAAGTTTTTGGGGTTTTTTTTTAGGACTTTATATAAGAGACGGAAAAATTGAACCTTAAAAGGAAACAACCAAGGTGGATAGTCATAAAATGCTGTTTTTTCTCAAAGTTCAGCTTTATATGTAGACACCTTGATGAAACCCATATTGTTTGTGATGGACAGGTGATGGCTGTGATGTGGTGTGACACTGCAGGAGCACGCTGGAGAGGCTGCAGCAATCCCTGCTTTGGGTGCCTCAGAGATGCAGATGCTCTGAGCTCAGTGGGAGTGTTCCCATCTCCCTTGATGCAGCTTGGGATCAAAAGGGTTTTCCTAAGTTGCCTCTTGCTCTGAAAGTTTTTCTATTCTTGTAAGCTCCCTTTGAAGTACACTCAGGTGTTGCAGTTAATAAGAAATTTCCTCTCTTTTACAAAGATCAGACTCTGCATTCCCCCTTCTCAGCATCCAAAATGATTAGCAGTACATGTGAATCCAAGCCTATGGATTTTATGAAGACCCCTGACAGGCAGGGGTGATTGTGTTCTCCCTGAGTGTTTCCTAAGCAGGAGGAAATCAATGCATGAAGGGGCACTGTGCCTGACATCTATTAATTACACTGTCCTCTTACATCTAACACACTGGCAGAGGGTCTGAAAATCAGCCCCCTATGCCCTGGCTAATTGATAGAGAAACAAATTGATACAAATGAATTGAACTGGTTCCTAAAAAAAAGAAAAAGAAGAGAACGTTTATTTGGTAGTTGAAATTGGAAGGAGCAGTTGCAAGCTCAAGTACAACATACAGCAGTGGGAGACACTTGGTTGCAGCAGCCCCTGTGAATGGTCCCAGCAACCCCACAGTGCCCCACACTAAACGCTTGGGGATAAAACACTTCTGCTGTTAATGCCTCATCAAACGAAGGCACTGTGGCACATGCCTGGGGCAGTGGGCTGGGGGATAATTACTGTGTCCTTCCTTAGATGAGCTGATTTTGAAGCTTTACCATCCTGGCTTTTGCAGCACACATTCAGCTGAATATGACATCAGTGTTAAGAGCTGTGGCACTTGTGGTTGCGGCCTTGGGATTCCTTATATTTACTTTCTAGGGAACTAAAATTCAAAGCAGCTTTTATGGCTGTCATGACAATACCATCAGTTTCAAAAGAGGTGGCTAAATGTGCATTGACCTTTAACTAATAGGCCATATCCTATTTTCTGTGTGTTTCCAATTAGGAGAAGTATGCTACGAATTTTTGAAAGAAATCGCTAAAAGAGAAAAGTTACTTAACTGTAAGACTTCTGCTTTTTTCCCCAAATAAAAATAGTGAATTTTTGTCTTAGTGCAGAAGGTTTCATACGACTACTATTACAAGCTGGAAATCAAGATTTAATAATAGCACATACCATCTGCCACCAGTGGTGGAAGAACAAGAATGAACTCTTGACTGCTGTAAGCACTTTTAATTTGCAGCTTGGAGTGAGGTCGCAGGGCTTCACATCCGTCCGTAGAGGAGAGGATGGGATTCTTGGTTACCACTGCTGATTCTCTTCCTGAGCTGTTGGGATTTTAACACTGCAAATTGCAAGTGCAACATCTTGTTCTTGCTTGGCGTGGTGTTGTGCCTTCAGAGTAAAATAAAGGATGGTGCTGACTATGTCAGGCTTGACCCAGCTCTTTCTGAAGCCAGCCAGTTATAAAAGCTGGAGCAGCTCTGTGGGAAGCCCGAGATGAGTTTTTTCACGTGTTTTGATGGTGGTGGGAGGTGTTGGGCACATCTGGCTGAGATGAAGAAAGGCCTCTCCCTCTGCTGCTTCTTAGAGGCCACATCCCTCCTCCTTATTTCCTGGATGTACATTGCAAAATAATTTAATATCTTTGTTCATAAGACTTGGGCTCATTTTCATGAGCCATGGTGGATCTTTTGCTACCTTAGAAAAAGCAGAGCATATTTTTCCACTTTTTAAAATGTACTTTGCCAAATAGGTATTTTTGTCAAATTGCAGTTTCCTCCAAAACATAATTCTTTATATAGAAAATGGGATTCCACCTCTCCTAGACCTTTGCTAACAGCTGTTCTGCTAGCTAAATGTCACTGAATTAAAAAGAAACAAAAATAAGAATATGATGGCTTTGGATAGATTTTAGTTGACTGTTTCGGTCCTAGGTAGAACTAATCCTGCTCTCTTCTGAATGTGGGGGATATTCTGGGGATTAACTACCCTGCTATTTTACCCTGCAGAGCACTGTGATAGAGCAGCATTTCTGGAAGGCTGGGGTACGTGTATAACATGTACATGGCTTTTGCCAGCCCAGAGAAGTGCTGGGACAGCCCTGTGGACACTCGAGAACTGAGTGTGCTGCTGATTTTGGCAACTCAGCCTTTAGAGCTGACCTATAACAAAGTTGATGCAATGGGATAGTTTCAGGTTGGGGTGTGTAGGAAAAGGGGACCCGTGCCAGCCTTTTGAAGGTTGCTTTGATTTGTTGCTGGGCACAGTGAGGACTCCTGGGGTATTATCTGAGGATTAAGTGCAACATTAAACATTGGAGCTTGCTTGTCAAAGAAAGGGCAGGTTATCAAAATATGATTTATAACCAACAGTTTACTACTAGCTACAGTAATTAATATGGAACATGATGGGGCCCATCATTAATGTGCTTTGTTGTCTCAGCTTGCATGACTGCTGCTGGCAAGGCCGGCTTCTGAGGCTAATGAGGGACAGGGAAGAAAGAAATCTGTGCTGCTGTTAGCTGATGGTAATATCTCTCCAGGTCACACACTGTGCCGTGCATTGCATCTGATCACAAATCTCAGCCACACATACCTGTCCAATAAAGGCTGCTTTCCCAAATTCTTGCTTAGAGAGACAAGAATTGCTGTTTGTGCCAAGGTCACTCAGAGCCAGTGACAAACTCTGTTAGCGTTCGATGGGGAGACGCTGCACAGGCTGGTCTGGAGGATGAGGAGAAATCTTGTCAGTGGTCCAAATCCTACTCAGGTTGTCGATGAGGGAAGGCTGTTAATCTCCAGTGGTGGTGATTCGTGAACTTGTCTGAGGGAGGAGAAAAACAGAAGAGGCTTTTCCAACATTTTCTCATGGCCAAGTGCCCAGATGAGGGCAATGACTGGTGCTGTGCTGCTGATGGGAATCTGTTGGCGAGGAGCTTGTGGTTGGTTTGAGATGGGTCCCACTTCCTGATAGCCCATCTCGAGCTGCCTGAGAGCCGTGTGACTTCAGCAGAAGTTTTATTATCACGCTAGTTTCCAGAGAGATGTTTGGAGCCATTCCCAGCATTGGGTTTAGCTGCAGCAGCAGCTTGAGCTCCTTTCTGATATTTTGGTGGAGGGTAGGGCAGCTGATGGCTCTCCTGAGGTGTGTCAAGAGTTCATGTTAAAATAAACAAAGCTGTTCCCATGATCTGTTTGCTATGTCAAGTCCGGGTTTACCTGTATTCCAGAGACAGATCCCGCAATGTCATCCAAATTTGAGAAATACCTGAGGCTAGAGGGATGCAGGATGCAGTCAAGTCTCCTGCATGAAAATAGAGCAGTGGGGAAACCAAGTGCCTTTGCAATTTGGTGTGCTTGAGCTCCATGGTCACCATGATCAGTTGTGACCATGATTTAGAAGAATGTTTCTGGCTTACTCACCCTTACTTTAAACATTTTGTTTGAACAGCACTTTCTGACCTGCCACTGCCCACAGTGACAACACCTAGCTTGGGGCACTTTTACAGCAGAGTGTGTTGTGCCTTAGTTTTATTGAGCCTTGCCCAAATAGTTAAGAAGGATGTCCTAAAGAGTCTTGTGATAGTCCAGATTTAGCTGCTGGTATTTCCCAAGAGCATCAGGGCTGTCTGCAGGGAGACTTAAAGGTTTCAGCAGCTCTGCTTCAGCTAGAACCATGTAAGCAGTAGTCTCATGGTTCTCTCTGCTCATCTCTTCCAAACATGTATTTTTTGGCATGTTTGGTGATCTAATCAGATAAATTTATTTCATGTTAAGATAACATGACAAATAGCACATTTGCCAGTTTCATTTCTGTGGCCTTGGTTAAAATGGTTTTTGCTGTGTGCATTTAGTCATCCCTGTTGCTGACTGTAAAGGGTTGGAGGGATGTGTCTTCTGGGGGATTATATACACCCGTCATGTCCTTTTTTTATAGACCTCAGCACTTGACATCCTTATCCCATAAAGGAGTCTCTTGAAAATTGACTAATCCCACTGGGATTTATGCAGTCTGGCTGAAAGCCAAGTCCTCCCTGGGTGGGTGCAAGATGCATCAAGGAGTTTGAGTATTTGTGTCCTGTCTTACTTGAATTAATCTAAGTTGAGGCAGCTGAGTGACTGGGTAGTGCAGTGTAATGCCATCATTATTAAATTAATGCCAGACAGGGCATGATGATTTTCTGAACATTAACAATATTTGTATGCAAACTACGAGGCTGGCCCAGAAAGATGCAGAATGGGGCATCACTGAGAAGTGGAGACTATTTAGTGTGTGATTTAGTAGGTTTGCACTACGGAGCTGACCAGATGACTCAACGCAGGGTTTAAAACCTTGCTGCTACTGGTTTACTTTGATTCTTCAGAAATATTTAGTATTCTAGTTTAGATTTTTGTTGTTGAATTGATGTTTGTGCTGAAGCAGCAGGAGATTTTTCTCTTTAGGACCTTCAGTATATTTGACAAAGATACATTTCTTTGAGAGCCACAGGGAGAGCATAGTCAAAGATTGTGGAGTAGAGCACATGGCCAGAAACAACTATCTGAAATTAACATTTCTGGCTAAAATAGCAGTACTCTTGTCTGTTGTGGAGAGGGCCAAAATGCTATAAATGGCTTAGTTTGGTTTGATGCTAGAGACAGTAGATTACCCATCCCCAGTAATTGCAGTGTCCTTCCCATTTGGAGGGTTCTTCAGAAATTTTTGCTAGAATTAGATTAGTGCTTTGCAGAGGTGGGGGCAAATTTAAGATATTTTGAAATCTTTTGAGAATAGTAGCAATCTAATCACAACAAATAGCACAATAGTGATATATACACACTTTTGGTGCCTTGGGCCTGTCAGCATGAATTTCAATGGAATTCTAGTTGCTTTTCCAAACACAAAAATAGTCCTTTCTCCAAAGTAAGGTTTGTTGCCTCATGTGTCTGTATAGACAGACACATGCACAGGTAGACTTGGTAGCAGTAGTGATGTCTCGGGTGGTTTCATGCTGTATTAACAAGGAGTGTGTTGTCAGTAAGTTTTCCAGTATTTGTTAAAGGTTTGCACGGGTAATAAAATCTTGTTGGGAAAATTGATCTAATTTTGAGATTGAGAGGTGTGAGAATAAAAGATCCTTTACTGTAAATTGTAGGTAGGTAACAACAGAAACTCGAATATTAGAAGAAACTGGGTATCGCACAAACCACACACTTTCACATCACTAAAACAAGAGCTGTGCTCACACAGAAACATGAACCTCTTTGCAAACCGCAGAAAGTAAAAGGGAGCTCTCCTGTTTCATTATTGATCTAATTGCTCTTTTCTTGATATGAGAAACGATATGAAATGCTCTTGAATATTCCAGTATGCACAGAAACAGACCATTACTTTTGGAAACTTTTAAAGGCATAGCACATAGTGGTAAATAGCAGGATCATTTATTTCTGAGAGTCACAACTCCTACCTAATGTCACCTAATTGTTCTACTGGAACTGAATATGTTATAGCTTTGATGAGAACTTTCCACTCGGGAGTGATATTAAATGCAAGGAGCCCAGCCCATATTTTCATGTGGTTAAATCAGTTTTGGAAGATCTGTTGGTGCAGTCCTTTTAAGTCCTGTTTTAAGAAAAGGTCCTCTTTTTGGTGTACCTCAGTGTTGGAGTGCTTTAAAGCTCCCTTCTCACCCAAACTGCTCTGCAGTTCTTTGTGGTTGTTGCCTTTATCTATAATCTCTTTCCTTTGGTTTACAATCCCATTTAAGGCCAAGTTTCCCGAGTAACCTGAAAGTTTGGGCCTGCAGGACTTGTGCAAAATGCGTGCGGTTAAAACCTCGCCGTGTTTGCGTGTGAGAACAAACATGCATAGGAATGAGGTTCCTGGATTGATCCAGCAAAATCTGGACGTGTTTCAAAGCTGTGAGAGTCTGACAGAGCGCCGTGCTTTTCTGGGGGGAGCTGTGAAGGTGAGCGTCAGTCTGTGCTCACCTCCGTGTTTTACAACACTCCTCCATTTATGATCTCCACCAGCTCTGCTGCTCCGCCTGCTCCTGCCAGCAGTCTCACCTCCTACTCTTCTGCCAGGCTGAGCAGATTCTGGAGGCTGCTGGCTGCAGGCAGTGCCAGCTCCCTGATAGAGCCCTTCTCGAGGCTGTGGCAGAGCTGACACAAGGGGATCCTTGGTTCTCCTGGGGTTTTGGAAGTGGCTTTCTCCAGCAGCACTGGACACCTTTTCTTTCCCTTTTTTCAGTAACTTCTCTCTTGTTCAGTTTCTACGACTTAAAAGCACCTGTATCACCAAATCTGGGACTCTCATAGAATGGTTTGGGTTTGAAGGAACCTTAAAGATCATCTTCCAGCCCTTCCCTGGGCAGGGGCATTTTCCACCAGACCAGATTGTTCGAAGCCCCATTCAACCTGGACCCTCAACTAGAACTGCACAGTGGCCTTTTTTTTTTTTTTTTTTTTTGTAGTGGGTAGTTCATCTGAAATACCCAATGGTGAGAAAGNCCAACCTGGCCCCTCAACAAGACCGGTTCGGTGGCTTTTTTTTTTTTTTTTTTGTAGTGGGTAGTTCATCTGAAATACCCAATGGTGAGAAAGAAGCACAATACAACCTTTAATAGAAGATTTTTGAAACAATTTAGTTCATTTTGAGAACTGCTTTTCACTTCCTAAAATCTCTTCAAAACAGTCTTGAGATTTGCAGAAAAGATCACTTCCAGCAGTAGCTAATAATAAAAGGTGGAGAGGAAGAGTGACTTCTCTTAATAGCTTGTTCTTAAGACATCTCAATGACTCGTTTGATGAATCAGTGATGAATTTTTTTTTACCTGAATCTCCTGGCAATTCCCTTTACCTGTATGGCATATAATTAATAAGCTCATTGTAATTTTCCTTTCTTGTTTATTGAGTTGTGGATTTTTTTTCCCTCCCCAACAAAACTGAAATTAATTCAGTCTGCTTAAATCAAGATGAGGACAAGTCTCCCAACTGGTAAGAATATGATTGTATGGTTGGAGAGATGTCACTGCTATAGAGAAAAATGGCTTGGTAGTAGTTTTTCAAATTGCTGTTCAAATCCATGTTCATTTTAAGGGCATTTTCCCTTGAATTGTCATGCAGTCCCAAGGTACTGAAGACAAACAAACCCATCCAAAAGTCAGTCTCTCAGAAATCTTAGGAACTGTATGGCTTTGGGTCTCTACTCCTGAGCCAGCAGAAGAGGAAGCTGGCTTTTGGTTTAGGCAGATCTGGCCAAAACCAGATTTGTTTGCAATTGTGCACCAAGTTTTGTTTTGTTTTGTTTTCTTTCTGGAATAGTAACTGTATATGTAATGTAATGTGGGAAAAGATTAAATAAATGCCTTTTAGAAAAGCTTTAACAGACATTTGGCAAAAAAGTAAGAAAAAGATGATTTTTTTTCATTGTTTCCTCAGAGCTCAGCAAACCATTCTTTTGAGTCAAGGTGAATTGTTGATGTATTTGCAGGACTAAATAGCTGTTTCTAAGATGCAGATAAATAGTCTGCAAGCTTCCAGATGCTGCCAGGAGGAGAAGTAAACATTTAGCTTTGGAAATGTGCAGATCACTTGCTCAGATCCCCTGCCCTTGAAGGACTTCAGTTCTTGTTTGTTGATGTTTCAGTAGCAGGAGAAGGCTCAGTTTGGAGCAGTTCTCTGTTGGCCAGCTCTGTGAGAGCAGCCCATGACTGTCAGTGAGGTGAGCCACAGTCCCAGCAGATGGATGGGAAGAGCCAAGGGGAGAGGGTGAAAATGGTGTTTCTGTCAGTGTTTCAGTACAGCTGAAATGCAAGACTGACGTTCATTAGCAGTGGTGAATGGTAGGGCTGTGCTTGCTTCCAGCCTGTTCCTCAGAGTGCTGAAATTTCTGTGCCTGCTGGAGGGGAGCTGGGGAGAGGAGAAGCCTTTTACCCTTAACTCCATCTGGAGAGAGTGGCTGAATCAGGGGGAGGAAATCCTGACCCTTCAGCTCTGTGGGATAATAAGAAATTAATTCATAATCCCCAGACGGATTCAGAAATTTTAATCATCTACCTAGCTGTTGTTTTCTTGGTTTTGAGTCAGAAGTTGGAGAATACCAGCATACATGAGTTAGATTTCTATCTTTATGCATCCAGTCACTTCAATTTTAAGTACAACATCTTGTGCATGTTCAGGTGCTTGCCCCACATGGCAACACTTTGAATTGTAAAAATTGAAATTAAACCCAACTTCCACTTTCCAGAAGAATGGTGCAGTTCCCACTGAAGATCATGCTGTCCTGAACTCTCTCACAGTTCCTGCTTGATGACATTCTTCCCTCTGTCATGAACTAAAGCATTGTGCTGAGTACCCATCCAGAGATAGCCATGTTTCAGTGGCAGATGAAATTATTCCTGGCTCTGTGAGTTTGTAAAACACTTTGGGATCTTCTAGACTGGAAAGTGTTGCTGTTTGTTTGTCTGAGGCAGTATTTTCACCATGTTTTATTTCAATTGCTCCTGTTATATGTGTTGGTTTTCATTATATGTTCAGATAAGGCTCATATGAAATGGGCTTCTGTTTTGTTTTCTCACCAGAGGAGTGATTCATATTCAAATTGAAATGTTGTATTGCTCTAAGCCAACCTTCTCCCCATGCACTAATGGGAGGAGAGGGAGAAACAGGCGTGGACCAAGCAGGATTGTTTTTCTCCTACTGCATTTAGAAACTTTCCAAATGGCTTTTCAGGAAGACACGTGGGCTTGCCTTGCATGGGAGAACCCTGGTTATGTAGGTTGTAAGAATATCAGATGAGCTTGAATCTCCTCAGTTGTCTCTTTAGGCTGCAGACCCACATGCTACTAGCATTGTTCTCCAAAAGAAACCAAAAAGATAATTTATGATCCCCTTTAAGTTGAGGTTTTGTGTTTTTTTTGGTGGTCCTATATTTTCTCTTTATTCATAGCACTAGTTTTGAGAAAGGTACTGGCACTAGTTTTAGGGCAGTGACTCCACAGGCACCTTCTACAGCATGGCCAAAGCCATCAGCTCCTGGTCTCTGCTCCTGCCTGATGCTTTCTCCAAAAGAGCTGGTTGCCATCTACAGGAGAGGAAAACTGCACAGTGTAGCAGATGTTTCTGTTCTGGTTAGAACTGTCTAGCCCAGTGCAAACTTCCTCAAGAAGGTTTACCACAGGAACTAAAAAATGGACAGAAGAGATGCTGAGATTCCAGCTGGGGGTCTTGTGTGTATTTAGGGCTGTGTTGATCTGTCATCTGCAGCTCAAAGTGAATGTCATTGTAGATCTTGTGGAGCCTGGTACCTGTCCAATAAGCACCCAGACTGAGACAATAGTGTATTTAATGGAAATCAATAAAATATAGGCGAATATTCTCACATTAATTAAAGTTGAGCCTACTCAAGAGGATATTTACTGTGTTTTAAACTTAAAACACAGCTCAGTCTATTTCTTTTCTTGGTCCTTCCAAGCTGGGCTTGGGCAGGTGAGATGATCCTTCCCCATTTTCACAGAGTTTGTGAAACTATTTGAACATTCCTAAGGTGCTCTCAGGTTTTGAGATAAATGAGGGGACATTGACACTTTTTTAAAGTAGCACCAGAGGAGCTGCTGAGCCTTGGAGAATCTGCTGCCTTGAACAGCATACTGGTAACCAGGTCCTCTGTGCTGCTGTGACAGTTACACCAACAGGCTGAGGGCATTCATCGAAAATGTTTTGCACTTTTGTTGGCATAAAACAGGAAGTTAGGAGAAAGTTTCTCCAAGGAGGAAAAAAGAGAAGAAGCTGTGACAGATCTTCATAGCTGATGGTAGGTTCATTCACCACAGGAGAGCTGGTGAGACAAATGTGAGACCTTGGTTACACGTCATCTAAATACTTTCTTAAGAGCATTTGAGCTGGAATCACTTGCAATTAGCATGGGCTTGGCAGAAACTGGCACTGCTGCTGTTTGTGCAGAAACTGCTTGCACAGTCCAGTTGTGCCAGGGAAAAAAAATGCTGTTAGCAATTAGCACAGGGGTAGTCTTGAGGTGGTGTCTGTGCTGTGGGTGCTCTTAGAGCAGCTGATGTCCTTGATGGCACAGCAGCAACTCTACGACCAGCAGCACAGCTGTCTGCCACACAGGCACGTTCTTTAACCTATTTGTCATCATAGCCACACATTTTTTAGGCAGCTATTGGTGTCTGGGAGCTTTTAACTGCATTGCTTGTGAGAATCTAGGGTTGCACATGGTCCAGGGAGATGTGACCGTGGCTCTGCTCTTCACAGTCTGCTTTGAGGCAGTTTCCTCAGCTGGCTGTGGTCAGGCTGAGGCGGAGTGCAACCTGTTGTAGGCTCAAATGACCCAGCTGGGAACAATTGCCCAATTGACACAATAAATTATATCTAAGTCGGTTAAATTGAGTAAATAATGAGGACCACAGGGCACCTGCTGATCCCCATAACCTGTGTTGCTAGAGGTTGGGCAGTCTCCTGCCTGCCTGATGGAGCCTTGGAGCTTGTAAGTGGGTGGCGTGGGAACTGGGGACAACTGAGGATTCGTACGGAGATGCAGAGTTGCTCCTTGGGGCAGAACAAGAAATGTATGATTCTTGGCCCTAGAATGAAGAAAGCAAGACGCTGTGGACTTGTTGCAACCTGTGCAGTCTGTGAATGTTTTCTTCTTGTCAAATGCTGCTGTCACATAAGTTATTTTCTTGCCAAAGGGCAGGGAATGAACTAGCGAAGTGGGAGAGAGGGCTGCGTGTTAGAGAAATCAGTGCACTAAATGTGCAATTCTTTACTTTCTGCTTTTGCAGTGTTTATTTACCTATAAGATTTGGGGGGGGCAGAAGGGATGATGGTGTGGGATGTTCATCTGTCTCATCCGGGAGAAGGCGTGTGTTCAGATGAGAAAGCATTATGCATACAATGCCTGAAATCAGCCCTTAAAATAGCACACTTCACATCTTGGTAATGTATTGAATATATCTGGATAAGAAACAGTCTGATTGAAGTATTGAGCTTATTGTAGTGTGTCTGCTGTGACTCATCAGGAAATTGAAAGTCTTGGGACAAAACTCACCCCCCTTTTTGGGAGAGACGGGAATTAGTCTTAGATGGGAGGTAATTAATTGTTCTGTGATTGCCGTAAATAGGTACTGAACAACAAGCTTGTACTGAAATATTTATATCCTAAGCCCTGTCTTGTGAGCCCAGCTATCCAGAGTCTCCATCAGACAGACAGTGAATAAGAAAGTTCTTTGGAATGAGCAGCACTTCCACCTACATGCGTTTAAGTGAGACTGGTTGGAGGTGAGCTGGTAGGCTGCATGCTGTAATAAGCCATTTACTAGGATAATGGCTGTAGGCTACAAATGCTGTTTCTACTTAGTCTGTCTATTCAATGCAAACATTAAAAAAGAAAAAGCTTTCTCCCTCAGTAAAGTCTATAATACTACTAATCCCCAGTGTACTCTGTGAATATTAACCCAGGCAATGTTGTGACACCCCATGGAGGCAGATGATGCATGTGCAGCCTTCTTCATCCACTGGAGAAACTGAGGCAGTGGGAAAGACTTTAGGCTTCTGGTTTTGGACTGGGGCAAAATCCTGGGCAACAGCCTGGCTTGATGGTGAGTAGGCACCTGCTGGCTGGCTCTTGGTGGGAGCATGGGAATTACAATTTTCAGGGTCTAATCCCATAAATTTAGGGTTTCATTTGGAGAGATTTGCTGCCTGCTGTTGCAGGCAGTGCTGCCCTGCTTGTGGAGTCACAGAGGGTGCATTGGCACTGCTGGCAGAAGTGGATTGTGAGGGTAAGAGTATGTGCAGGAATATCTCTGTAATTTACTGAGTAGCTATAGCCATTATGTATCTGTCTGACTGCAGGATATTGCTGGGAATCCAGATGTTGAGAAAAGAAGCAAGAGAATCAACATGATCCAATACCTGTTTAAAAAAAACAGTGCCCAAGGAAAAAGAGCTTGATGGCTTTGTGTTTGTCTGCAGTGAAGTCATGGCAACAGGGAACTCATTTAGCAAAATTAACTGTTTCTCTATCTTACCAAAAAAAAAAAAATCAAATTAAAGCGATGCAAGGGAACATCCTTTTATCTAAACCAAATGAGTCCATTTGTGCCAAAGCAAAGGAGTCATCCTGGGGAGTTTGCTCCACAGAGCACATATTTTATTGGTACAGAATGTAACAGTTGTCCCAAAGCCATAACTGTAAAAGCATGGTGCCTTAGGCGAGCACTTTCAGTAACAGGAAAACCAAACCCAGGTTCCCGCACCTGCGTGGAGTTGGAATAAAAGCATGATTTTAAGCTTTTGGTTGTTTGGGATTTCAGCTCAGTTAAGATCTGGATGCAGCTTTCAGGACTATAATCGCTTTGAACTTCCTTATGGGTAACGCTTAGTTTTGAAATTATCTAGGGAGCAAGTGCTGATGCTGCATTGGCTTGGGTGCACCCAAATACTTGTAAAAAACCAGTTGCCTCTAGGTCCCTTTGACTTTCATTAGACCATAGGCTTCTCTGTGCCCAAGACTTGTTTTAATCTCCTAATTTAAGTACTATTTGAAATAATTCTCACACAAGCCCCAGATGACTCTTCTGTGCTACTTCTGTTTTGACGTTACCTGCCCATCTCCAGGCACAGACCACTCTGTGAAGCAGCAAAGAGGTGAACCACACAGTGACTGTATTGGTAGGCATGAAAGTTCACTTTACATCACTGAGAACCTCATATTTGGAATTCAGAAATTGTTCATCTTGGTAATGAGCAGGGGCAAGCTCCAGGGAAAATATCACGAACTCAGATGTGTTGCTTGAGGCGCCTGGAAAGTGGCGTTTCTCTTAAGCAGTGTTTTCCAACCAGATTTTACTTTGTGGCTCTCTGGGAGATGGTTTTAGGCAACACCTTATGGTTTCCCTGAAAGTGTCTGACAGCAGAGAAGCAGAGTTTTTATCTGTATGAAGGAGTGCAACAGTTTGGGGGAGATTTTAAGGATGATTCAACTTTGAGATGGCTTCTGTCAAAAATGTTGGGTAAGCTTCAGACTAATTGGAAACTTCCCCTTTCATTGAAATCACAATCACAGAATATTTTGATTTGGAAGGGACCCACAAGGCTCATTGAGTCCAAATCTTAAGTCACTGCTCGCCAGGTGAATGTAAATTGTTTTCCAGTGGTTCTCATACCTGGATGACACTGATGCCTTTCTTCTGCAACTTTAAATTTGGTTTAATGAAAGAAAAGTGAATACTGAGTGTATGGAAGGAGTTCTGATCAGTGAAGGAAAGCCACAATTGTTGTATATTTAGGTAGATAACTCAGATGTTATGTTATATATGTCATCCATATATGATCATGGATGTGATCCATGTCAAAAGTCAATGTTTAAGGGTTCTTTATGGAAAGCATCCCTTTCAGGAGGGACCTCATGGGAATAGTGGAACTCTTCACGCTGCTGGATCACACTTATCAGATGGGTTGCACAGGCTGGCTGGGGGTTCTCAACTCAGCCTCAGGCTGGTGTATTTGCAGTAGTGGCCTGTTTCTTTCCACTTGTTTTCTCATCCTGAAGCCTGGACATAGTCCTTGGTTTAGCTGTTAACAGTGTGGGAGCAGAAGATCCAGGCTGAAGCAGCCTCCTGGCACAGCCATTCCTGTGGGCTTGGGTATTGCTATCAGGAGAGGGGAGTGCAAGGGGGTGAGGGTGGGAGTGCAAAGCCCAAGTGGTTGCACATCAGATGTTGTCGGAGGCTTTTAAAGAGTAGCAACTCACATATCAGACTTTCTTGGGTGAGGGATGCGATCCCCAAACCAGAATGTTCACGAGTGAGGCAGCCCCAGCCCTATGGGTTGTCCCAACACGCTTGGGGCGGATAAGCACAGCGGAAAAGCCTGAGGAGCTGCTGCCAAACGACTGGGAAGATGCAGCCCACGGTGTCTGTTGTGTCTGAGATCTCTGTAAAGTCTCTCGCATCTTTCCTCAAGTTTAGTTTTCCAGTGGAGGCTGTTGCAGTAATGAGAATGTCTCCCATCTGCTCCTCACATGGCTTGGCACATTTAGCCAGAATATATATATTTTTATTATGGGGTTAGCCAGTGGTAACCATGACAATTAGACTTATCACGCAGCAGTTTTTTTCCTCCTTGAGTCAGTTTGAAATGCTGACAATTAAATGGATACAGTACACTTTAGAGATCCATCAGTCTCTTTGTTGTCTTGACAACCAGAGTATATTTAGAAATGTAACAAGTACATGGAGTTCAATTGCACTTTTGCTAAAACATAGTTTTGTAGCTTGAGAATTTAATCTGTTGTTTGTGGATCCAGGTGCTTATTTGAGCTGTGCCTGACTTTCTCTTTGGTCTCTCTGGGAAGCTCCAGCATTGGCTGGTGGAAAGAAGGTCCTTGTTAAGCAGGGAGCAAACCTGCCCACTGTGTGTGGCAGGGGCTTGGGTGAGGGGCTGGCAGCCACTTCCTACTTGGGTACTGGATGTGCTGGGTGTTCCTGTGGCTATTGATTTGTAGTGCAAGAGGAACGTGTGTGGCTGTTGTCCCCGATGTTTGTCTCTGCAGATCCAGCTCAGCAATGAGGGCTGGGGAGCTGTGAGCAGCATGTCCAAACACCCTCTCCCAGATGAGCTGCTGTCAGGGTTCAGAGGCACTTTGGTACAGGAGGACAGTGCCATGTTGTATGACACTGGCAGTTTGTGATGGCTGTCCTCCTGCCCCTGAGCTACCCAAGCTTTGGTTGCAGCTCTTGGCTGTGGAAGCAATAGCAGGGACTGTTTCTCCATATCATTTCTTCTGTTTTGTCTTTGATTTGATGGGGGCGGGTTTCTTTGTATTTAACAAAATACTACTACTAATTTTTTTTGATTCCTTCCAGTTTGACTGGCAAAATTGAGTTCATCCTCTCCCTGCTGAGCTGGAATAGCAGTGTGTGGGCTAGCTGTCTGGAGCTATGGATTTTTAAGGCTGCATCCAGGACTGGAAGAGAAGGAGGGAATTACGATGGAGTGCACTTTGTGGAGCTCTAAATAAGCCTGTCTCCCAGCACCCCTGTGCACACACTGGTGGTGGGTGTGTGTGGAGTGTCTGTGTTACTCCCTGCCCTTTCCCTTTTGAGCCAGGAGAGAGCTGTGGTTGGTGCAGGCACCTGTGTGGGTGTGACAGCCATACCTGCAAGTGTATTTGGTGGGTGAAAAGCAGCTGAGATGTGTGTCCCCCATCTAATGCCACCCTACAGCCCAAAGGCTGTGAGACAAGGGCTGGCACCACAATGCCCTTGGTGCACTCTCAGCACAGGACCTGCTGGTGCCACTGCCTCACCTGGCGCACTGGCTTCAGATCCATGTCTGGACACGTGTGGATCAGAGTACTTCCCTGGCTTGAGTGATAAATGAATAAAATGAAAATCAGATGAGGAAATAGCTCAAATGTTCCCTGCTGCCCCTCTACCTGGCTGACCCAGAGTTGACATGGTCAGGGCTGTCCCTTCAGAAGGCTCACAGGATGAGGAGCTGCTAAAATGGACCTCTTTGTGGTGAGGTGTTGATGACCTTTCATAATTGGCACCTGAATCCCATGGCAGGGCCTGGGATGTTTGTGTATTTTCTGTAAAATGTGAAGCAAGACTCCTCCATTTCTCCCTGTCTGAGGCTTGGCTGTTAATTGATTCTTGGCAATATAATTTTGTCAGGAGAATTGAGAGAACCCAAACAAAACAGACTTCTCCTTTATCAGCAAAGCTGTGGCAAAGCAGTGATCTGAACAGGTGATTGGTTACAGCAGATATGGAGTGGCTTTTTGCTGGAGGGAACCAGTTCATTTGGTGAGATGGTTTAAAGAAGACAATGGTGTGTCCATGGCATGGGTGTAGTGGTGTTCATCCCTGGGCAGAGATCCATAAAACTGGTCAGGAGTGCTGCTCTGCTCCTGGGGAGCACAGCCAGCACAGGTTTGCCACTGGGATGGTTTACTGCCAGGAGGTGAGGAAGGCTCCAGGGAGGGAGTCCACCCTGAGGTCAGCTATTAAAGACAGTGACGGCCAGCAAAATGTATCTGTATTTCCTTGGCTGCACAACATCTTGTCTATGCACTATGCCCAAAATATTAGTAAGGCTCAGGAGGAGGACAGAATTGCATGGTTTTGCTTCCTTCTTCCCTGTGTTTCTTTTTCATTCATTACCTGTCAAATAATGTGCTTGATTTCTCAGTGTATATGCACAGCTCAGTTTAGGTTTTGTATTTTTTTTTCTTCTCTCCATTTCACCAATTTCCCAATGAAAATCCCAAACCATTGTTATATTTCCACTCCAGCTCTGTTTGTGGACTGTTAACATGCTTTGTTCCAGTGTTTAATAGCTGCTGGGGTTTATTCTTAAAATACAACCACCAAAACCTAACAATCCTAATGACTATTCAAGAGAGCTTTAAACAAGTTATCCCAATCCATCTGACAAGGATAATGGTCTTCTATTAGAAGATACTTAGCTGGAGGTTGGATGAGCTGTAATGTTTATGGATCTGCAGATCTGTAACCAGACAAACTCAGAATAACTCCTTGGATTTCAGTGGAGCTGTATTTGTTTATTACAGCTGAGGCTTAGGCAGTGCTTTAGATGCAAATTGCAACCTCTGTGAAGTTAAGTGGGGTTTTGATTTAATTTCTGGAAGCAGTAATGTCCGCAGAGAAGCGAGGAGCTGGGCCCCACACAGCCTGAAGTCTGTAACTTAGGGTTGCTCCCTTTCACTTACTGTCAAGATCAGATTCCCTTGGTTGGGGCTGCTAATTAAAATGCAGCTTCTCTAAAGCATCTCCTAAAGGCAGGCAAGAGAGAGTGGAAGTGCAGCCTATGCAGATTATGTATCTCTCTCCACGTTTTGCAGAAAATGCCAGTCCTTGGGCGGCTCTCTCTGGCTTGTGGGTGGGCTGTTGACCTGGAGCTTGTGCCCTCAGCTTCAGAAATGCAAAGGCTCTATGCTGAGTTATCTGGCTCTGATGTACAGAGAGCTGGGATCTCCTTTCCCCCAACTTACCCGTGTCCATGCAGCAGTCAGGAGACATGGACCACTGCTCATCACCCCCACTGTGTGTGGCATAAGTGATTCACCATGCATTCATTTCTGGTCACATAAAGGGCATCAGTTTAAAGCAGGCTTGAGACATAGGTTAGTGTTAGCTATTTGAAGTCTGAAGTCTGAAAGCAACATCAAACAGGGTGCAGAAAATGTATCATGCACAGAAAAATCTCTGGGATTTGCTTTTCCCTTTAAAAAATAATAGTAATAAATTCCAAACTGTTTGCATATGCTGTCTCCTCTGTGGTCAGGACACCTGTCTGCCTCTTTGCTGATACTTGATACAGCTTACAGTGCTTGCAAAAATGTTAACGTGAATTTTTTGTCATGGCAAATATGAAAAGAATATCCAGTGTCTGTGTGGGCAGGTTCTCAGCAAATTTTTCTCTGCTTTTTGCACTTCGGTGTGGGTCTGAAGCAACTGCTGAAATTCTGCTGCCCTTCCTTCACCACACAGGAGGGCAAAGCTGCTGCCCTGCCAGACCTGGTTCTCCTGAGCAGGATAGCTGATGGTGGGGCTCATGAGTTTTAGCCTGCCTTCATTAAAAATATGATATATGCAACTGGCTAGAAGTGTCTCTCTTACTCTTTAATGACTTTTGATCCTTGGCTGATCTCAGGAAATAGGGGTGAGGGTGCAGTTAGGAGGAGCTGGGGGGTCACTTGGTAACCCCAGGACCATGGTGGGCTGGAAGACCAGGGGTATGCTGAGGTGGAGCTTTTGCTAGTCATCACTAGTACTTTTTAAACTTGCTAGTTTCTCCTCGAGGATGGAGAGTAAAGGAAATATAAAACATCAGAGTAAGCTCAGATATCAATAAGCTGGAGTATTAAAGACTGCTGGTTGAAAAAAGCTTGTGGTAACTTGAAAAAACTCTGCTTTCTCTTTAATTGGATGTCTTTGGAGTCACCCAGAAAGGAAACCAGGGCCGAAGGTGGAGGTAGGGTTTGGGCTGTCCCACCCTGACTCTTTTTTCACAATGGCTGTGTGTTTAATGCATCCCATCTCTGCTTTGGTGCTCCTTGATGCTCACATGGCAAAGCCAGTGCTGTGGGAGTGACTCATGCTTGGCCTTGAGCGGTGGCTGAGGCTTGGGAAGAAGAGGCCCTTTAAGCATGAGAGGCAGAAGGGCGTCTGGTCAGGCTTTGAAAGAGACTTTGTTACCTGCAGCCCTTACGTCAGTGCCTCTCACCAGCTCTGCAGTGATTTAAAACAAGTAGCTTCTCTTCCAAATAAACCTCAGCTACCCCAACACTTGCTCAGATGTAATCTGTGCTGCCAAGGAGTGAAAAACCCCTATATGGGTCAAAACAGGGACAGCCTGACACATGACTTGTGTCAGAGGGGAGGAAAAAAGGCTATGGTCTGCTGTGTACAGGAGGGCAGCTGGCCTTACATGCCCTTTTGGGGCTGTTTTCTTGGCGAGACATTACAGACAGCTTGATTTACTTTCTGCTTTTACAGTGAGCAAAACATTGATTCTGACCTTTCTGTTTGCACCCACAGAGGTCCCTTGGAAGAGCCTGTCTGTACGTCTGACTGGGTGCCTGACAGGGCTGCCTTGCTTCCAGGTGAGGAATGGATCAACTCCCAGGGCTTTTGCCAGCTGCTGAGTTTAGGGACAGTGGGAAGACCTCAGTACCATGTTTGGTCCTTCAGCAACTGATGCACATTTCTCCAAAGCCTGGGGTGGTGGGATGCCAGCCTGCCCAGGAGGCTTGAGGTGGTTTTATTGTTTCTGGGTCCAAGTTTGGAATTAGCAAACATGCAGGCCCTCCTGCAGATTGGGAGTGTTGCATGGGAACAATTTCTTGGTCCTGTGGGTCATGTTGCTTTGACTTGTTTTTTGAACAAAGCTTTCCTGCTTGTGGACCTGAACTCATTCCCCATCCACATGGGTGGATGACATGGCTCTCTGCAGGCTGTGGATGTCCTCAGCTGGTGATGGAGAGCTGGCTGTATTGTTAGCTGAATCTAAGTGTATTTCAGTGGACAAATAGAAATTAATGTGAGGACTAAATTAATTCATTCATCAGAATTGCCAGTTCTGTCAAATTCACTGGAGATATTTAGCTGTGACTTAAGGCTCACTGTGATGAACCACCCCAAAGTATTGTAGGAGTCCCTTGCTGGGTTATGTGTAGGACACAAACAGTCCTTTGTGCCCATCCCATGACATAATGGTTTGACTGCAGGAAGGATAAGACTGCAGAGCAGGACCAGTGTCAGGGCAGTGGGTCTGTCCTCAGGCCTCTCTCAGTTGTGCCACCCCAGGAGACAGAAAGGTGCTGGAGGTGCTGCAGTGGCATGGCAGGGGTGGGATAAGGCAGCTTGCGCAGCCCTGCTGAGAAGAGGAGAATGAGTGACCAACTACCCTGGTAGTTTTGACCAGTGGAGCTTCTTTGTTTGCCCTGATGTTACCTGACTTCAGGAGCATGAGGTGGGCCAAAATCAGGAGCAGTGAATCTTCACTCTGTTGTGTCACTGAATTTAATTGCGCTCTCATTCTTCTCTTTTGTGCACAATGTATGTCCCTACTTTCTGCCTTTACCCTCTTCTTGAGTCTAATTTTTGTGGTTTTTTGGGTTTTTTTGGTGGGTAAATTATGTCTAGGTAGAGATGAGATTTCAGTATCCTGTTTACTGCAAACAGCTGGGGCCATTAATAAATGCTGACAGACAAAGACAGACCAGGGATTAATAAGTAGAGGACAGGAGATTAATAGCAAGAGCATAGAATCTGGTTCAAGGCCTGATCTTCCCAGTTGCTGGGCTATGGAAGATTAATGGTAGTTCTTCTGCTAGTCTCACTCTTTCTGTGGTAGCTTTCCTGACTAAGTTTAATAAACCATCTCAGTGGGTTGCTATAAATATGAAATCTAGGAAGAAGCCCCTTGTTAAATTAACTAAAGATGTCCTTATGTTAACTAAATGAGACAGTATTAGCTTTGCTTTCTAGTCAGCACTTGAGCAACAACATCAACACATTTGTGAGTGGTGAAGTCAGATTTTCAAGTGCTTACAACTCCTCTCAAGACAAAAACATATCATAAAATGTATTTTGTGAAGCAAGCTGTGTCTGACAAATTGGTTTTTTACTCTGTGTCCTGTGCAAAAGATTGATTTCTCTTCCCTTGACTGGGTTTTCAGCTTCATTTCTGT
This sequence comes from Urocynchramus pylzowi, assembly GCA_013397555.1. Classification (NCBI taxonomy): domain Eukaryota; kingdom Metazoa; phylum Chordata; class Aves; order Passeriformes; family Fringillidae; genus Urocynchramus; species Urocynchramus pylzowi. The sequence goes on from VZRH01008206.1 coordinate 249,576, forward strand.
GAAAAATTGGGCTCTTGACCTGTTGCATCTGGTCTCTCATTAGGTTTAGTGTGAGATTAGATCATTGCAAGAAAACACTATCTTTGCAAAGAGCATTCCTGGTTAAATTTGTGGGAGAACTGTAAAACATGGGACTGCATCACAGTTTTATTGTGATAGAAGGGTGTGTGCTGTTCAGGGTATCCTATATGGAAAGTCAGCTTTGAACTCTTTAGGCTGGAACTGTTGATTTAAGCACTCCTGTAGTCTTTTGACCTCTGCCCTAAGGTATTTTCCACAGTCTCTGCAGAGATGATCCCCAGCCCTTGGTGCATGAGGTTATGGTGATATATACGTGTGTGTATGGCTGTGTTGGGAAGGAAGCAGCTGTGTCCCTGTAACAATGAGTGTGATGCAGCTGGGACTAACATCAGAATTTCATGCAGCAATAGCTGAATTTCTTTTCTGGGGAAGAAAGCCTATGCACTGCTTTGGTGGCCCTGTAAGAAAGCTTTTCCTCGCTTGTCTGCTCTTGCATACAGTGCCCTTGGCTTTTCAGAAGTTAATTGATTTGTCTACATTATAAGTCTCTCTTTAATTTTATTTGTGTAAAGAAGAACACACACTAATCTTTCTCCAGAGAAATGTTTTGCATTGCTCCTCTTTGAACGTTGGCCCTGGGTCTGCTGTTTCCTAATGAGTCTTTAACTACCCAGCTATGGTTCCCACATGCTCCAGCCTTGACACACACATACTTGCACACCCACGTGCCTGCTCCCAGCTGAACCGAGCCCGCCCGCTGCTTTGGGATTCGTGTGCAAGGCAGCACCTCCCTGGGAAGCCCTGCCTGTGAGAGGGGGCTCTATCCCTACACAGAGAGATAGACTTGGCCTCATATGAGCTGTCCTGTGAGTTGGAAGGGCTGTAACCTCTTTGCCACCCTGTCCTCCCACCCCTGGCTTGTTTGGAGTGCGTCTCCAGGAGCGTGGATTCCTGTGGGCTGCGCTGCCTGCGGCGAGGACCCGAGCCCAGCACCCGATGCTGAATTACTGTCTGGAATGCCACTGGCTGCCAGATCCTTGATAGCTTGTTTTTAATGAAGATTCCTCCTGTAATTCCTAGAATATCTTGCAGTGCAAAAAAAATGAGCGGTGTGTGTATTTTGCTGTGGGCTGAATTTTTTCCTGCTCTTCACAGTTCCCTCCACGAACAGAGAGGAGGAGGAGGAGGGGGAAGCAGCTGACTGCTTTTTTTTGTTGTTGTTTTTGTTTTTCTACTTGACTTCTGTGAAATATGTGGCGATCAATCGCTCACAACTAACAAAATGTTTTTGTTTCTCTTTGCAAAAGCATATGGGAACTGCAGGAAAAGCATATGGGCGTTTTTAGGAAAACATATTGGTGAATGGACAAATTATAGCGGTGCCAATATGTTTTGGATGTCTGGCTAGACCACTACTACTGCCACACTAGCTGGCATGCAGACACATCCACGAGATTTCCAGCATGTGAGGGGTGTGTAGCTGCTCCTGGGGGAAGGCAGGCTGGGCTGGATCAAGCCCCTGCTGAAAGAGTGCTGTGATCCATCTTTGGGGTGTGTGACAGCCTCATCATGTCCTGGGGTAGGCTCTGGGCTCATGTTTATGGCAGTGTATCCATTCTGTCGGGAGACAGAGCCCAGAGATCCACTTCCAGCTGGCTGCAAGCAATGATAATGGTAACCATTTTTCTTTCCAAAGCACTGGACTGCAGTCCTCATAACACCTGAGCTTCTTGCAAACAGCTAGGCAGCCTCTGGTTTTCTTCTGCTGCTCTAGCAAGATCTTTGTCTGTTATTTTTGATTTCTCCATCGAGTGGCTTGCTTTTCAGGAAATGCAGAACATTGGCAGTATTGTTTCTGGCCCCAGTCCTGTTTGCCCTGATACTGGTGATCCAGGGAAAGGGATCCGTAAGCAGGGAGCTGTGAGGGGATTAAGTTGTCTGGTGGGCTCTGGTGGCTCACAGCATCCCTGCAGTGGGAGCTGCCCTGCTGTGGACCCCTGTCCATGATGTCCTGGATTGGCAGGTGGGGCAGCCCTTCCTGCCCACCCCAGCAGTGAGAGAGTGCTGCCTCTGTCTGGGATGGACATGGCTGGGCTGCAGAAGGGGGCCAAACACATGGCTGAAGAGTGAGGGGATAAGCAAGATGCACATCTGGGCAGTCATCTGGACATTGCGTGGTTCACCTCGGTTATGAACTGGCACTCAGATGTTCTGAGTGGTAATTCAGCACCTTTTAGTGCTCTCCCTCTTCACCAGCTTCAGGATGATTTGCTAGGGAGTAATTTTACATTATTTAATGTAGCCACTTTCCTTATATCTCTTTTGTTCTGTGAAACAATTCCTTATTTTATTATGCAAACAGTACATTAAGATCCTTGTGGGCCTAAGTTCCCAACAGTGCTTGAGATGACGGCAGAGAAGTAGGTTATTTCAGAAATCATGATTCTCTCCTCTAGAAGCTTTCTTGGAGTTCTGCTTTAACTGCTTTTGGTATTATATGTGCTTAAAAAAAAAAGGCTAAAAAAAATTCAGTACTTCCTGAATGTTATAGAGCTCAAAAAATACACTGTATGCCTTGTCACAATATTTAATACAGAGTGCTATTTACAGTAATGAATCAAAATGTCAGTTTTTAAAATATGAACTGTCAGAGTGTTCCTACTTCGCAGAAAACTTTGATATGACAGTTTGTTAATCATATGACTATTACATCAAATATGTCTAAGAGTACTTTTGCTCGACAAAGTCTTTTTTTATTCTTTTCCCCTCCCTTTTCCCTGTTAATTCTGGCAGGGTTGTTTGACTGAATGCACTCTAGTTAGAGGTCAGAAGAATCCAGAGCTGAATGCTTTTGTTTATGGACAGAAGGGATGTGTCAGTGCCTGTGTTCTTGCTGGTCATGGTTACCTAATCTTAGGTACAGCCTGGTTTGGGTCACATCTCCCTTGTGAGCATGGTGGAGTGGTGCTGATGCCTCTGGGGTAACTGCATTTGGGCAGCTGGGCTGAAACTGTCTCTTGAGTAATAAAAAGCTGGCTTGTGCTGTAGCATTTCTAATCCCTGCAGCTTTAGCATGAGAGCACAAGTAAAGATCTCGAGGCTGCCTGTGCATCCTCAATGAGCTGAAGGGCTGGTGGTGCAGGGCAGGGCTGGTGTTGCTTCTTGAGCATGAGGCAGGGGCCTGGGGGTGCCAAGGTCCTCTCCCCAGTGCCTTTGATTATTCTGGACCCAGGTCAAGGAGTGGGTTTGGGCTCTGATTTCCCTTCCATTAATTTAGACCAGAATGCTTCACTTTTTTTATTCTTTTGTTTGCTTATCTGCAAAATGGAAGTAATTAATTGATATTAGTTAACTCACAAGTCTCCTTAAAGCCGATTAGTCAAACAACTGCACTTCTGGTGAAGACAAGGGAGAGCTTATGTAGATAATCGTGCTTTAGAAAACAGCCTCTGGAAGGAGCAGAGGGCTCAGCATGCTAATGTGAGGACTGGAGGCCAGAGAGGAGTCCCAGGTGTAGCAGAGTCGTGTACCTCTGCCCAGAGTGTCTTTGTGCCACATTGCCTAAGGCTTCAGATGGATTCTTAATGCTTGTTAAAACTCTCAGTTACCATGGTGTAGGTCTTACAAGTGCAATATTTCTGAGTTGGAGTTGGCCCAGCACAGCTATGGGAATAGGAGGAGTCTAAAAAGGCAAAAGCTGTGTGTTAGCAATCCAGAAAAGAGGAGTGTGGGCAGTGCAAGACAGTAAATCTTAGAATCAAAGAATCATAGAAAGGTTTGGGTTGGAAGGGAACTTTGAAGACCCTTTAGTTTGAATTCCCCTGTGATGGGCAGAGATCCCTTCCACTAGATCAGGTTGTTCCAAGCCCTGTCCAGCCTGGTTTTGAACACTTCCAGGAGTGGTGCATCCATAGTTTCTCTGGGCAATTCATTCTGGTGTCTTACAATAAAAAAATTATTTCTCAGGCCAAATCTGATGGTCGTGATTGTGGGTGTTTCTGGGGGCCTGATTAACTTGGAATTAACTTAATTTCAGCTGGGCATGCTGAGTAAATAACAACCTCAACACTTGCACTAATGTTACTGAAGAGATGATAAGGAGTTGTTTTCAGGGGTGTGGTCACATATTTAAGGGCACTTTTGAGCAGCACATCAGTGAGCTCTGGTGTGTGGGGGCCCAGGTAAAGCCACTGCACACATCTGATGTGCTGAGGCCCACTGGGTCTCACCTCTGGAAGGAGATTTGGGAAGGTGAGGGCACTGCTGTAGCATTTGTGACATTAATATCCTGCTGATAGAGGAGGTGAGGAAAAAACAGAGGGGAAGAAAGCAGGGGAAGGAGGTGCTATTGAGTGAGGTGATGACAGCAGGAGAGGCTTTGCTGGTGGTGGTGCCTGGTGTGGACCACCAGGAAGCCTGAGAGAAGCTGTTGGGTGAGCCAGTCCCAAAAGGGCTCTTATACAAACACAGGGGTGCAGAGGGGCAGCCAGCAGCAAGGGTTGCTGGCAAGGCATGTGTGAAGGCATCCCTTTTCAAACCATGTCTTTGTCACCTCCATCGGGCCAGTGCTGCTGCGTTTCCTCATCCCACAGAGGAACGTTGATTATTACTCAATTTTCATTTCACACAAACCACATTTTTTAGTGAGACGATTTTTCTTTTATTATCGTTAGTGGAATGGGTGGAAAAGGAGCTCTAACAGATGTATGATTAGCAGGGCATGAAATTAAAAATGTTTGTGTACAAGGAAAAGGTTGTTTACTACCAAATTTCTCATTTGAAAATGAAGTGATACTAAGACTGGCAGTGCGATTCTGCAGCAGCCCCCCATCCTTTTCTGTCTCTCCCTCAGCAGCGTTGGCTGAAGAATAAGAATATTTTTAAATGTTACTTTTATTAAAAAAATAATAACACAATTGAAAAGTCAGTACCTGCCTTTTGGAGGCAGATGATTTAAAGAGGTTTTTCTCGTGCTCTGGCACTGATGGAGTCAATTCAAGAAAATATTTTGACTGATGTTTAAGCCCCACTGATTAGGCCGAATTGAATATTTTATATCAAAATTCATTTAGGTGGAAAATAAGGTTCTGATTGAATAATTCTGTGTGTGGGCATGTACCTGGGTGAATAGTACGTATTGCCAAAATGTTGAAAAATTCATATCTGGAGTTGCTGCTGCTGCAGCATATGCAGAGGGGTGCAGATTGGAATGTGGTACTCAGTTCTTCCCCCTTTTTGTGGGTCAGTCTTGTAGTGGTTTTGCACAGGAATGGTTTCAGGCTCTGGTAGAAAGCCATCACTCTTACATTGTTGTTTTAGAAGTGTGGGGGTTTATCCCTATAGAAAATATCTGTTCTTTTTTTTCTCCCTTGGCCATGATAATGAAATTTTTAGTTTGAGAAAATGATCTTTTTTCTTAGGAACTTTGCCTGTGATGCTCAATTCTCAAGTACAGCTGATCTTCCTTGATTTTTTAAAATCATCATAGAATCACAGAATATGCTGAGTTGGAAATGTGGATCAGGATCATCAGTCCAAGTCCTGGCCCTGCACAGGACACCCCAAGAATCACACCATGTGCCTGACAGTGAATTTTAAAAGAATGAGGTTAGGAAGTGTGCATCACAAACACTTCATTTGAGTTATTCTGCTGAGATAAGCCAGGTCCTACCTGGGACTGAACATTTCCCAGGTGTTTTGAATTCTTACCTATCTCATTCTTTGTCTTTTAAAATCTTTGTGGCCAAGTTCAAGGCTGGCACTGGTTGAAGTCTGTTGGGTTGCTCATGTGTGAAGTTTCACCTGGGTGAGTGTTTGCAGGACCCAGACCTACGACATCATCGTGATGGATTCTGCCCGCTGAGCCTGGATGGCATTGAGCAGAAAATAGGAAGAGGGCTAAGAGATTGTTCCTGCACTCTGGGAACAATTGAGACAGAAAATTGCTTCCAGGATTTCTTCACTTTTCCACAGAGAATAATCAGCCTGTGTAATTCTCTGCCACAGGAAATACTGCCTGAATCTGTTACTTAAAGACAGCAAATAAAGTTCAGATAGCAGCCTGCATACCAAAGGTGCTGCAGAGCAGGGACTGTCCCTTACTGAGGGTTTTTTTGGGTGTAGTGTCATTTTTTTGCTGTTTATGTCGTGGGATATCACAATGGTGCAACCAGTAGGACTGACTGAATAATGGCTTAGATAGCCAGTGTGTTCTGGGTGTACATTTAGACTTTGGTGCCCTAAACAAGAAGACAAATTTGTATGCTGAGCTTGTAAATGGAGTTTTGCTTAGCCTGGTGCTTGGATTCTACACCTGAGATTGTGGGGGATCTTAGAGCAATTCCAGTGAGGTGATGGGTGTGTGGTAATTTCAGTCCTTCTCTTGGCTCGTTTTAATCTTTGCTTCATAGATGTCAGCAAATCACTACTTCTGCACCTTTATTTGTTAATCTGGAGGATGGGGCAGCACTTGGGCTACTTGCTGGGGTTTGTGTTATGTTTCTAATAAGGCCTTAAAACCATGTGTTTTATTACAACTTTTAGGGGAAATTATTTACATTTTTTGAGTGAGAGTAGTTGTGGCCAAATCACTGCGTGAGCATTACACCTGCTGGGCTCCAAAATTTGATTCCTAAGTTTCCATTAGTGGGTCATACTGGGCCAAAGGATATTGAGCTGCTAGAATAGAAAGGAACAAAACAGAATGGAGTTGGTGTTTGGTTATGGGCTCTGGATGTCATTGTTCCTGACTGTTCATCTGGCTAATGTTTGCTTTTGTGTAGTATTTATCTGTGTCTGTGCTTCTGTGCACATGGGGAAAAGGAGGACAAATATCACTGGGGTGGATTAGCATTAAAAAATAGTTAACTGATCAAAGCCATAAAGCTTGTCCAAGTGAATTCTTCAGAGAAATAGTTTTGAATTTCCCAAGCAGCCGCAGGCCATAAAAGCAAAGCACTATCATTCAGAGATGCAAAAAATCCCCTTCTGTTGGAGTGTTGGACCTATTTGTTCCCTTTTAGGAGGGAATTCAAAATGTTTTCTTAATTTTCTTCTGAACAGCTCACTGCTATCCATCATGAGCCTTTGCCAGCTCTGCTCCCCCTCAGTTTTAACCCTCCACTGAGATCTCTATATCCATACTTAAAATTTTGGATGCCTTTTGGCTCTGTGCACTTTGCTCTTACAGACCACACTTTGTCTCAGAGCTCAAAATGTCATAAAGAAGGAGCTAAATGTTGTCCTCAGTGCTTTGGTGGAGGTGACGGGGAAGTTGGGATGCAGATGGAGAGTAATGCCTGGAAAGGTTTTCCACACTTCCTGAAGGGATGGCCTGGGAGCCCTGTTCCTGGTGCCATGTTCTGTCTTGTTACTGGTGCTGACCCAGCAGGAGCACCAGCCCCACCAGGTCTGCAGAGCAGGTGGGACAAAGCAGGAGGGAATTTCCTTTCTCTCACATGGAGAAAAGTTGTTTGACTGCTCAAAGTTATTGAAGTCTCATACAGAAGTTAAGCAACCAGCCTCTGGGAATTGGGCACATAAATTTGCTTTATGCTAATGAAAGTCTGTTTCACAGTGTTTTGCTTTTTGCTTCTGCTTAAGATGTAGAAAAGAATGAAGTGCTGGTGTATGGTCCATACACAGGGTATTTGGATGGCACGGTCATTAATAGGAATGAAAATTATACTGTGGTGCTTCAGAGCTTGCCAAGAAAAAAAGAAAGGAAAAACTCTCAGAAGACACAAAGTGCTTTGTAGCTGGAAGTGCCTGTTGCCCTGCAAGGTCTCAGCTGTCCTTTTCAGTCCCAGTCTCCTATTATTGAAAATATTTTTCTGCCTAATACCTACTAGCTTTTTTAATACGGCTTAATTGTATGCATGCCCCCCAAAAGAAAGCCACACATTTTTCTGCTTTTGGAAATGTTCAGCTTTAGGGCCCCTAGGGAGGGTATTAATGGCTGTGTCCTGGCTGCCTTTCAGGCAGAGAATTCCACTTTTACTTTCCTTCTGAAATTTGGATTTTCATTCTCGAGATAGCCAAATTTTAATATAACCACATTTAAAGTGTGTGGTGTGTATGTGTGTATATAAAATTATTATCTTCAATCCTGAGTCCTAAGTATATTCTGATTGAAACTGAGATCATCTTTGTAACAGATGGGCAGTGTGTGGAGAGCAGAGGTGTGTCTGAGGGACAGGACTGCAGCTTTGGAGAGGGATTAGATGTTTGCACAAGTGTGGGCATGGCATTCACGTGTGCCATGTACACACATTCTTGGTTTCTGTGGTAGAGCAGAGATGATTTACCCACATAGCAGGGCCATTTGCTAGGGTGAAGTCGTCAGTGTTGTGTTCCTGAAGCAATAGAGAGGTGCATCCATATACAGAATGGTGTAAAGTAGGAGGGAAGCTCATCCTTCTCCTCCAAGACTGTGCTTTGGCCTCTGGTATAGGTTACATCCTACCCTCTGATGGGAGCAGTGCTCAGCTATTGATAACATGAGGAGGAATTAAATCTGAAGCCCAGGACCCTTCTGCACAGGGAAACCATTGCAAAACAAAGCCAGGGTGTGAATTTAAAGTGCAATAGCTGTTCCAAGCGTGCTTCTCATGTGGGCAGTCTTATTCTGCTCTGAGAGGGCCTTTGTGCAGTTCTGCTTCATCCAGTGCCAAAGGCTCTCTGAGTGCAGAAAGAAGAATGCCCACACAGGGAGCGGATAGCTTTTCCAGGCTATTTCACCAAGCTGAAGAGTCCCAGGAGATGCAGTGTTTTCATGTCCCCATGAATGTTGCAGAAGCCTACCCTTCATTCAGCTCCCTCTCCACTCAAGCTTTCACAGGAGAGCTTTGTGGTGGGTGTGTTGTGGAGCTGTGTCTTCTGGACCCTGCCAGGTGCAGTGTGCATCACTCATTTGCTTGAATTTTCAGGGCTGATCCCTGAGGATCTTGGTCTTGTCTGGGCATTCCTGGTGTTGCAGTTTGGCATTCTCCATCAGGGCCATCACCTCTTGTGGTGTGTCCAGGTTGCTGGAAAGAACTCCTGTGAGAATGTGCCTATGTTCATGTGTTGTTCCTTTTCCTGTGAAATTGCCAAGCAAACCTGTGCACTGGGTATGATCGTTGTCTGAACACTGTTGAACAGGGAAAAAAAAGCCCATCTGTTCAACAAGGAGGCAGTGTAAAGAGCAGGCTCTGTGACTAAATAAATTCACATCTGTTTAGCAGAACCATCAAATGGCGAGCAGAGGGGCCTAATGTGAATCACATGTTGAAACCACAAGTATGAGTGAGATGAGCTGCAAAGGAGAGAGCCTGGAAGTGTTGATCCATGTGAGCAAATGTTGGTTTCTCTCCTTATTCTTTGCCTCTACCAGTTTCCTGAGCTAATGATGCAGAATAAAAGAATCAGGGATGTGCACATCCTTATGTGTGTAAGTCTGTATTCATTTCATGATTAATTAACCTTCCTACCTTATTTTGAGCCATTAGATCATAACTGCAATTGGAAGGGCTCTGGATGATGGGGGAGCTGCAGAGGAGGGACAGTGGGGCTGACATGAAGAGAGCAGGTGAAGCTGGTCCCTAGTTGAGGTGCTTCACAAAAAAATTGCCCTGGGATATCTTGTTTTAAAAAGGAGATTGACTTGGAAGTGATTCCTTGTGATGATGTCTCCATCAGTGTCATCTCAAGGAACCTGATGGAGCAATCTAGAAGCTTCAAAGGGTAGGTTATGCCTTCACATGCAGAAGCTAATTTCAAAATAGGTATCTGTGTACCAATCCTAACAGACTGCATCTTTCCATGGATCAATGGACTTTGTTGCTTAGATTTTCCCCTTAGTGTTTTAAGCCCTGCAGAAACAAAGGGCAGCTCAAGTTTCTGTATTGGTTGCATTTGCAGTTTATTTTTCTTTTGTGCCAAGAACATATCAATACAATTTCGAAATGCTGTATTTTGTGACTTGAGGCAGCAGTTTCTAACTTAAAAACAAGAAGGCTTTGGGGAGGTACACACAGCTCAGGTGCTTTAGTGAAGGTTATTTGACTTGTCTCCATAGCCCCTTAGTGTCCATGCAGAGGAGCAAGCATCTTCTCTCCCACAGGATCTCATGAAAAGTAACACACAGTGATTTTAGTCTCAAATGTGGTTTCTTGGTGCTGCCTTGCCTTTTGTCCTAGATATTTTGCAGCAAATGAGGCCAAACTTGCAGAAACAAAGAGTGGTGGAAGATAGGCTGTTAGACCTGATTTGCACAGATCCTGCTCTCCTGCAGCTCAGGCTGCTCTCTGTAGCTGACAGGGAGCTGTGTACTGCTCACCTGGGATGTGAGCTCTGCAGGAGCTGCTGGAGGTAATGAAGCACTTAAGGGCTGATGTGTTGAAGGTCCCCCAGGAATGATTAAGGTGTTGGCAGCTGTGTTACTTTGAAAGAGAAATATGTGCATTACACAGCAGAGGCATGATGAAATGCCTTTCAGATGCTTGGTTGTGTGTGGGAACATGCTTTGCCTCAGACCTGAGATAGTGGTAGCAACAATTGAAGGGCATTTGATAAATGGAGCTGTGTGTGCACTTGCCAGCTGCAGGACCCAGCTGCCTGCCCTAGCACAGCTCAAAAACGAGTGGTTGCCAGCAGTGGCTAAAATGCAGCAGCATATCAAAATCTTTGGATATACTGGAAGTTTTGTTCTTCCCTCTAAAAGTACCCTCTGCTCATGATTCAATTCTTCTCTTCCATCACCCCCTGCCAGTCTTTTGGGAGAAAGTGCAGTGAAGGTAAAAGAGAATCAGAATATTTTCCTGGAGACTGTCAAATTTGAGCTGTTCCGCATCTAGGGAACTGATGTGGCCAGTCTAGTATGAAAACTCTTTTGTCACAACAGAACTTCCTACTGATTTTTGGAAAGAGGAACAAATGATTAATTTGGATGGTCAAAAACAGAAGGCAGCAAAGCGATAGTGGTGGAGCAACTGGGGTGGGCTTTTTAGCAGGATGAGCTCATTTAGCAAACTCACAAGGCTAGTGGGGATGCCTGGCTGGGTTGACTTCATTGCTGGTACTGTGGTCTGCACCAGCTGGGGAATTATCTCCCAGAGCTTTGCATATCACTGTTCTTGAATGAATGGACACTGAGTTAAAAAGGAAGAGCAGCAGTTTCTTGCACTGGTGCTCGGTGCTTTTATGAGTTTCAAAGTAGAATTGAAAATCAAATTTCAAGCACTTGTCTTCTGTCACAAGTTTCTGTTCAGAGCAGAACTAATGCTCTATGGATGCTAAACCAGAGCTTTATCTTCATGCACTCCACAGTGTCACGATCCTCTTGGCCTTTGCTTTTAATATTCCACTTCACCCATTTTCCTGTGCTTTAAAAACACCCCCTTGCCTCCCCTTTGAACAGGTGTCTTCTTAATGAGCTGTATGTCAAGTTTATTGCAGATAGCATAGGGGTAGCTAACACTACCTTGGGACCTACCTTCTATCTGTGTGGCCATGGCATTGTGGAGCTCCTCCAGCTTAGGCACCATCTCAAAATGTGCCTTTTATTCTTCTTTATTTCTTGACAAAAGGATGTGGAGCAGGTAGTGAACACCCAGTCAAATATGAGTCCAGTGTGCGCTGTGATTGTCAATAAAGTAATCTGCATATAGGGCTGCTTCAGCAGGAGCCTGGACTGTTTTATTGCTCACCTTTCCTCACTACTGCTGAGGCTCTTACCCAGCCTTGAGTCCACCAGTTGAAATGGGATGTTGAAGAGGTGGAGAGAGTCCAGAGGAGGGTCAGTCAGGGCCTGAGAGCACATGGTCTACAAGGTTAGGCTGGGAGAGCTCTGGCTTCTGTCTCTGATGCAAAGGAGGCAAAGGAGTGATCCAGTGGCAGCCTGTGACTACTGCCAGGGGCCTTCTGAACATGTCAGAGCCAAAAGCTTCTGTCCAGATGGCCAAATAAAGTGCTGTGAACATGCATAATGGATTGGGAGATTCAGCTGGAGAGTTGGAAAAGCGTTTTCATTGGGAAAGTAGTGTAACACTAGTACAAGTCACCAGGTAGCAAGGGATTCTTCATTTTGGAGGTTTTCCAGAACAGTACTGCAGCAAGCCTTACCTAGAGTTGGTGATAACTTAGTCTCCTGCTAAAAGCAGAACGTGGTAGCCTGCAGTGATCCTCTGTCTTTCCTGACAGTACAGATGGGTGTTCTTCCAGGTGAGGCAACATCTGACTTTTCCTGCAATCACAGCTATTTTAAAAGAGGAGTGAAGTTCAGGGAACTCCATCATAAATACGAAACCCACCTACACCTAGCCTTGCTGGGTGTGACCTAAGTTGCAGCACTGTTTCCTTGTTCACTGTATCAGTTTTCCACTGAGCTCAGATCCCTGCTGTTTCTCCCCAGGCTGAGCCACACACACTGCTCTGCAAAGCTAATACAATTATCTGTGTGTCAATATGCTGCCGTGGTCCCATTTGGTCCACTGGGGTCTTGTTGATATCTCACAGCTGAGCTGCCTGTTAGTTCTGCACAATTCCTCCTTGTTTACAGCCAGCATCTGCATCCAAAGTACCTGAGTTTGTTCCAACAGCCTTAACCTTGCCATTTCTTGTTGTCCTGTTTTCTTTTTGCTTAAGTGAGACTCTTGATATGCCTGATTTCAGTACATCTCCATCAGTTGGGAAGTCCAGTCCCTTAATAATTTTATTTGATGGATAAGCTCTGTGTTCCTTGGCAGTCCCTTGCTGAAGTAGGAAGCCAAGTACTGAGCTCTGCTATAGGCAAGACATTGAATACAGGCACAGAAGGAATAAAGGCAGCTTTTTTTTGGCAGAGAGGTCTTGAAAATAAATTGTATGCAGGAAAATAGTATTTGTATAAGGGAGCTCATGATCTGAGACTCCTAGAATAACCTTTCTGTATAATTCCTGGTTTTGCTGTCTTTTTTAATGTATTTCCTCTCTTATTTTATATACAAATTTTTGAAACGTCTGTCTCAAACTTGTCTTTGTGGTACAGCAACAGCCTCACAAATGTGTAGGTCAAGTTATCAGGGAAAGAGGCTATAACAATTGGAAGAAATCTGGCTGGCTCAGAGCTAACTCCTGGCTGAGGTCCTTAGGTTCAGGAATAAAATGTATTTGAGTAAGCCAGCAGGTCTGCCTCCTCTGTTACAATTGCCTTGGGGTTTGTTGTGACCACAAGTAGCTGAGGCCTTGGATTGGTGTTTTATCCAATATGATTATGTTTGGAGTAGCTGAAGATTGTCTCATGCCACAGAAGCCAAGAATCAGCTTGCTCTCTGGTGAAATTACAATGCAGTCATTAGAGTTGTATTAGATTAGATAGATCTATCTATCTCCAGGGAGCCAGTATGATCTCTTTGTTTCAGTTCACATGGACAAGTCAAGTTCAGTTTATTGGGATTTTAAAGCCTAGTTTGTCATCTGACACCAGGATGTGACATGGCTGTAAAAGGAAGATCTCATTCATCAGCTTTTATGCATATGTTTTGCAGCAGCAGCCAAATTCAAATAGCCAGCATCTAATCCCAGAACTCCTAATGCAATTATATTGGGAAAGAAAAGAAGTTTTATGTTTCGTTTGCCCTTCTACCTTTTCCACTACTGAAGCTGATACAAGAAAAATGAACTAAGTGGGAAATCTAAGGGTGGGTTCTTGATTGATGTCATAATTGTCCCAGAGGCAGGGTTTTGAACTAGGAATGATTGTGACATTGGGTTGATATCTGGTGAACTATTTTCATGATGACATTAACTTTTGTCAAGCATCTTTGTACCAGAGAGACTGTTCTTTACCATCACATCTCTGCAGTCTCCACTACACACTTACTGTCTTCCTTTTATGTCTCAGTAACACTGTAGAAGTTGTAGTGGCATAAGAGTGTACAATGAAAGTCACATCCCAAACTGCCATGGATCTGATGAAAAATAGATGAACTGTGGATGCAGCTAGGGGGAAAAAAATTAGTTTCCAAGTATTGGTTATTTACTTAAAAGAACAGGCACGAGCTCTGTTCATTTGCAAATAATTGCAACTAGAAAATAAGGAATATAATGTTGCATTGCCAGTAGGTGATATAGCTGGCATATCTTAAGTGGAATACAATATATTGCTGCAAACTGGAAGGAGTTGATGAGTCCCTTGAAGGCAGGGAGGCACTGCAGAGAGACCTTAATAGATTAGAGGATAGAGCAATCACCAGCCATACGAAATTCAACAAGAGAAAGTGCCAGATTGCACTGGGAATGGGGCAGCCCTGGATGGATGGATGGATGGATGGATGGATGGATGGATGGATGGATGGATGGATGGACTGGGAATGANAGGAGTTGATGAGTCCCTTGAAGGCAGGGAGGCACTGCAGAGAGACCTTAATAGATTAGAGGATAGAGCAATCACCAGCCATACGAAATTCAACAAGAGAAAGTGCCAGATTGCACTGGGAATGGGGCAGCCCTGGATGGATGGATGGATGGATGGATGGATGGATGGATGGATGGATGGATGGATGGACTGGGAATGAGAGGTTAGAGACCAGTGCCATGGAAGGGAACCTGGGGGTCCTGGTTGGTGGCAAGTTGAACATGAGCCAGCAGTGCCCTGGCAGCCAGGAGGGCCAAATGTGTCCTGGGGGCTTTGCCAGCTAGGCAGGGGAGGGGATTGTCCTGCTCTGGTCTGCCCTGGGCTGGCCTCATGCTGAATATTGACAGTTTTGGACACCACAATGTAAGAAAGACATGAAACCATTAGAGAGTGTCCAAAGGAGGGTAATGAAGATGGTGAAGGGCCTTGAGGGGAGGCTCTGTGAGGAGCAGCTGAGGGCACTTGGTCTGTTCAGCCTGGAGGAGATTGAGGGGAGACCTGCGCGGTTAGAGCTTCCTCCTGAGGGGAAGAGGAGGGGCAGACACTGATCTCTGCTCTGTGGTGACAGGGACAGGACCCAAGGGAATGGCCTGATGCTGAGTCAGGGGAGGTTTAGGTTGGATATTAGGAAAAGGTTCTGTCCCAGAGGGTGGTTGGACACTGGAACAGGCTCCCCAGGGAAGGGGTCACAGCACAGCCTGACAGAGCTCAGGGAGAGTTTGGGCAATGCTCTCAGGCACTTGGTGTGACTCTTAGGGATGATGCTGTGCAGGGTCAGGAGTTGGACTCAATGATCCTTGTGGTCCCTTCCAACTCAGTAGATTTGAGATTCCATGAAATCCTTCTGACTGCAGATGAAGTCACAGCTGTCAGTCTGGGGTTTTTGAGTCACAAAATAATTGATTTTGATCCCTCAAGGGATCTCTGGAGGTCATCTGGGCCAACCACTTCTTCATAACAGGGTGCACTTTGAATTTAAGTCAGGTCTTCTGGAGGATCCCATGAAAGTTTGATTGAAGCTGTTAAAGCCAGAATGAAATATTACCAGACTATATTCTTCGAGGAATAATTCATCAGTGCTCTAACTAGGTTTCTTTTTCCTTTAATTCCTCTGATTACATTAGTGATGTCCCATAGCAGGAAATAGGTAAATGGTCGCAGTCCTGTTTAACTGAAAAAGTGTCTTTGATTTCATTTACTTATTTATTTATTTTACTTTGAGGGAATTGGGATGAAGATACAAAACATCGCTTTATTCAGGCAATCAAAATAAACTATGAATCTGAGAGGCAGAGTTGAACTTGTTCCAGCTGATACCTGCTGTGAAAGACTATAGTAAAGCATTAGGAAATGTGCATAAACCATGTAAAATGGGTACAAGCAAAGAAACCTGATCTTGAGGAGGTATTTGCCACGAGAACTTGGAGTCCACCTGGGTCGAGTTTGCCTAGGGTCAGGAAGGCAGTCACTGGAGGGTGATGGTGCTTTCCATGCCTCTTCCTCACCTCTCAAAGTCTTGTGGTGGCTCAGTTGACTCTTAGAGCTTCATTGCTCACTGGTGGTAGAGGTCACACCAGCACCATGCACAGAACTCCCAGTGCTCAGAGTTGTTCCTGGAACTTCGTGATGAAGGTCAGGACTCAATTTGCTACTGGGGGGGGGGGGGGGTTGAGGGAGGAGCATTATTGGGTTGGTTAATATTGCAGGAATTAAATCTTGTTAGAGATGTTGTGCAGATCAGCAATGATTAAGGGAGTTCCCAAGGACTCCCAGTTCCCCAAATCACATAATTTGCCATATGATGTAAAATTGATGAGAATAAGTAGTACCATATGGGAAAAGCATCCCAGGAGAGCTTGTGCTGAGTTTATAAGTACCTATGGCGCTTCCTATGTTTGGTTAAAGACCTCTAATGAGACCTGAATTTTGACATTATACCCTCTTTTGAAGGCCACAAGAAGTAGAAGAGTATGGCTAGAGATCATGTACCATAAATGAAGAAATAAATTCATTTAACCTTCAGAGGGGATCGGTGCCAAGAAAAACAAGCAGCTTTGGGAGTTTGTAAAGAGCAAATCTCTCTGGTCAGCCTCAGTCACTGCATTTAACTAATTAGAAGACTGGAGGTGAAAAGGACAAAGCAAAGAACTGTATTTTAGCAGGGCATTTGAGGTTTGCGATTTGGGGAATTTCAGGCAGAAAAATGAAGACAAATTGGCTTAGAGGAGAGACATGCAGACATGTAGCTTGCAGCCCTAGCAGAAAGGGACAATGGGTAGCATGACTTTTGCAGTGTGAAAGATGTCCCCTTCGTTTAGCTCTAGAGCTGTTCTTTAAAATTCATTTGGAAGGTGATGTAAAGTCAGAACTTTTCTCTTGGAGTTCTTTTACTTGGATGGAAGAGAAGAGAGAGTGGGGAGGATACAGTTTGCCTTTCTACACTCAGTGACAAACTTGAGTTATCACGGGAAGGTGATGCTTGTATTGTGTATCCGAGAAAAGCCCCAACACAACTTTCAGTTGCATCTACTGTCGACAAACAAGGACCTAATTCCCTGTATCTGGTCAGTCTCTTGGCCTTAGGAATAATGGTTCACTGTGCATGGGTGATACTAGGACATAACATAATAGACCTACATCAAGCCAGTGAATTTAGGAAGGCGTGGGATGGAAGACAGAGCAGACAGTCTGTAAGCACAGACGGTTGTTGCTCATTTTTTGTTAAATACTGTTGCTACCCGCTACGAAGCATTAGCTTAATTAAATCAGGGACAAAATCTTCTGTCTTGGCGAAGTCCATCAACATCCAAGGAGTATTTGGTCCATGTTACAAATATGAAAATGAAATGGAGATTTATTTGGGTGCAGTATAATCACAGATAAGCCAGCCTGTCTCAGAGATGAATGTACTTACAATTTCAAAAGTAGACAAATTGGTACTCTACCCTTCCATTGCTTATCACATGTAAGGAGAAATTGACTTGAAACCCTCAGTTTTTACCTTCACTTCTCAAAGGTGAATGACATCCTGTAATTAAAAGCAAAAAC
Organism: Urocynchramus pylzowi; assembly: GCA_013397555.1. NCBI lineage: Eukaryota > Metazoa > Chordata > Aves > Passeriformes > Fringillidae > Urocynchramus > Urocynchramus pylzowi. The sequence goes on from VZRH01008206.1 coordinate 267,019, forward strand.
AAGCTCTTATGCCCACACATTTGAAAAAAGAAAAAGGCAGTGAGAAAACCTTGTCAGGCTGTTATTACTGCATGGTATTATCTGCTATTGATATTCCTGGTCTGACATTTTTAGATAATGCGGTCTCAGCTTGGGATTCATGGATTCCAGTTCCTCTGCTGTGGTGTATTCTTTCATGGTTAGAATTTTCTGAACTTACAGCATTAAGATCATCCTAATGATAGAACCAGAGCACGCTGTTTGCCTTATTTATGCAGTGTGATTTCATTCTTCGCTCTTAATGCTATTTATCATGGTTACTCTGGTCTTATCCTCTGCCTCCAAAAGTAGGTGATGACTAATGCTTCCAAGGAAGGAAGGGTAACAGAACCTCAGGTGTCCACAGCTGATTTCAGTCAGGTTTTTGTTTTTGATATTGTTCATCATTTTACCTCTTCTATTTTAAGTTACTATTCATAAAAATGGTCTTACGCCATCATCCACCATTTCAGAAAAGGTAGCTGGAAAATTGAAGAGAATTCAGAGTAAACATACATGAAAGAATCAAGAGAAATCTGCCCTTTAGAAGGAGTTTAATTGATACTTAATTTAAATATTTTGGTTTGAAATAAGCAGTGATCTGGCTGCATTCTGAAAGGATCTACATAAGGAAGAGAGGCAAGTCTGTAACGGAGATGACAGGAGCATAACAAAATGCAATGGTTGAAAGTAGATCTAGCTAAATTTTAAGTCAGACATAAAGGAGAAGGTGTGATTATGGTGCTTAATTTTTTTGTGCAAACAATTTACCTAATGCTGTGTTGGGTTCTCCAACACTTGCATTGTTTCAGTTGAGGCTATGTATGCTTTATAACAAATAATTTTTAGCTCAGCAGAAGCTTTGCGGAGCAGTAGTTGGGGATGGCTCAGGGTTAGTCAAGATGATCAATGAGAGGCTTTCAAAGCAGTGACACAGAGAAGATTTAAGGGATTTTCTGGGGGGGATGAGGCAGTGAATTTGGGAAAGGGGTGTTGCCAGAGTAGTCAGTGAGTCACAGAAGAAGTTTGCAGCAGTCAGATCAGGAGTGGAGCTGCGAGTTACGGCTGACCAAGGATGGCTGTGGGAGGGTGACATGCAGAAGGCTTCATCCAAGACAGAGGGAGGTGTGGCACTGACAGGGGAGCAAGAGGTGTCTGTCCCTCTGGGAGGATTCCCAGGGACATGGGCTCTGCTGACAAAGGTTTTTCCAACCTTGCTGAGTTAACTGTTGCATGGCTGGATCTACCAAGGTTTGCCAGGAAGGGGCTCATTGAATGCAAACAGTGCCTGACAAATTACTTGCTTGGAGCAGAACTGTGGGGGCAGCTGTAGATTTAATCTGTAGGTTAATGTTTTAGTGAAAAATAACTTTTAATGGACAAAGATAGCTCAAAAGTGGAATGTGTTTCCTGTCTGTGTTGTTGGCTAGCCAGAAGAGCACTGCTGTTGCCTATTGGGTGTTCCTGTCCAAGTGCAGGCACCACAGTGACGCTCAGGCAGTGTCATGGGTAAGAGTAAGTTTAGAGTAAGAGTATTAGTTAGGCCCATAGTTTCCTGTGCTATTTTGGTTACTTGTGCACATCACAAATGTTCTGCTCCAAAGAAGCTTCTGATGGAAAACCAGGCAGTATTGCAGGGAGTGGAGAGAGAGCACTGATGGCTTTGTCTGAATTAGCCAGGGTGGTCCACCATGGAAAAGTCTGCGGAAAGGTGGGCTGTGTGCTGTCTGCAAGCCACTGTCCCTTACATTTTTCCTTGCTTTTGGCCTTTTACCAGCCAACATGGAGAGAAAATAATAGCAAGCCCAGAAATTTAGCTTCAGCTTTTAAGAAGAAATTAATTCATTTTCTTTTTCTGTGATCTTGCAGAGTAGTTAGGCTAAATTTAATTGAGGCTGGGGAGCTGGGGCTAGAACAGATGAGGAAAAGGGAACTTGCTGAAAACACTGTCAGGGCACAGATAGCAAAAATGAGTGGCAGTAAATGCATAGCAGAAAATGAGATGGGGAGAAAGAGGAAGAGAAAAGGGTAACGGGGAAACAATTAGAAAATACCACCATGGCCAAAACAAAGGCGTTAGAGGTTAGCTGAGAGGGAGCTGTGTGCCAGCTTACAGTCAGCAGCTGAGTTACAGCACTGTGGTCTCCCTGCTCCCAAGCTGTCCATAGGAGCAGTTTGCTTTCTAAGCTCATTTGTTGAAACTCTCTCATTGTCTTCAGCCGTGCTCAGTGCTGTGCAACCTGGCTACTGAAGCAGATATTCTTGGTTTGTGTATCACACAACCCATCCCTGTCATCAGCCTAGCAGACCATGAGAGTTCAGTGGGACCAAGACATGCTGCCTGGGGGTGGTTAAGGAACATTCCAGAACAGGAATGGTGAAAATCTAGTCAGTAATGGGATTTTTTTCTTTAGCTTTGAATCAGCATGGAGATAGTGTCCAGGGTCTGAGGGTGCTTCCTTGTAGCAGGAGGCTCTTTCATGTGAGATGTCAAGCCAGAGGCTGAAAACCTGTCAGAATTAAACTCCAGGATGCTTTTAGCAATGGGTAAGGTGCAGTCATCTTTGGAGGTAATAACTCTGCAGAGTGCAGGCCTGTCCTGTTTAGCTCTTAAGGCTGACTGCCCTTAATGCTTTCTTCTCTTAAGACCTAGGTAGTTGCCTGAGTTTTATTGCTGCTTTTACAGTTTTGAAGGATGTAGGAGGAGGAGACAGCAGTGTAGGTGAATCTTACTGCTGGAGTGGCAGCCATTTTCCAGATCCATAGGGGCTGTTGTTGGTAATGGGAAGTGCCAGGCGGTGGGACCATGGTTCACGTGCCCTCAGCCCCCACCCATTGTGACTGGTTTCCTCTCCTGCCTTGTGGGGAGGACCTGCCTTTCACTTCTTGCTTTCAGGATGATGCTCTGCACTCTTACTGTGGGTTGGACAGCAGGCCTGTGAGGGAGGAAAGTCATGTCCTTGCAGCTCAGTCTTTTTCAGGATACATTTCTGGGCTGCTCCTGCCATGCTGCTGTCTGCCTCATTTCTAGGCAGCTCCAGTGTCTTCCTTTCACTGGTTTGGGTTTCCCAGTGCAGCAGGTTCACTTCCTAATGGCAGGAATTGTGAAACCACTGTCTGCACATCAAGCAGTTAGGCTGCATGGCCAGGAAGAAACAGAAGTGTTGGGACTGATGTTTGGCACTTGCCAGTTCCTCTCTCACACAAGGAGTGATGCAGGTGGAAGATGACCAAAAATTGTCACCTCCTAGTGTTGGGTCAGACATTGGGGCTTAAAGTAGAAATTACTCCTCAAGCAAGAAACTGTTTTTTGAAGTTAATTTCCTGGTTGGAATAAGGACACTTGTATATCCATCAGTTTTAACAGTCATTGCTCTTAGCTGGAGGTGCTCACCCTGCACTACCATGTGGAGACCTTGATCCTATCTCTTGCACTGATCCTTTTCCATGATGAAATCAAATTTTTCCTGCTTGGGTCACAGGTGCCTGCTGTTTTTTATTAGCCTTAAGGGGTTCTGACACCAAAGCAGTGCATGGGCAGAAGCAACAGGGTGCTCAAGAGCTGCAAAATTAGCATTGACTTTTGTCTGTGTGGGATCTTCATTTCTCCATCAAATCTCAAATCCAGCTCCACAGGACCATCTGATGGTACAGTAGGACTATCATGGCTACCCAGCAAGTGTGGTTTGTGTGTGGTGAAAAGCACTTGTTCATTGGAATTAACAGGATTTTTATGGGCAACATTTTCAGCAGCATCTGAACCCAGTTCTCAAAAGTGATGTAGGCTTTTAAGAGGCCAAAGCCAAGATTTTCATAAATAAGTAATGATTTGGGCTGCCTCTGTTTTTTGTTACACAAGTCTAAAAGGAGCCTGGTTGTCAGGGGTTGTGAGATTCTGGCATTTATTCAAAATTGACATGCTTTTAAAATGTCTTAAGCTGGGCATTCAGAAATGGAGGCATCAAGAATGATTAGCTGCTTTTGAAATCTGTTTTCTTAAAAGTTTGAATGAAAATCACTGGGGCATGGGGTCCTAAATGACATGTGAAAAAGTGCTAAAAGTGTATTTTGGAAGTGTGTGTGCCTATCTGTGACTAGGCTTGTCCCCAGAGCACCCACACTGTTGTACATTTAATGTACTCAAAAAGGCCTAACAGAGAAAGGCAAATACATCACTACTGTGCTGAATGCAGGGTGGGATTGATGGGCTGCTTCAGGGTATCAGTCTGTCTCTGCTCTGGTGTGAAGAGGAAAATAGCAATGATTTTTGCAGGTACCAACAATACCCTGATCAGTAATTCTGACCTGCTGGGGAGAGAAAGACAAATTTGCATCTGAAGTCCTATACATTAGGAACAATATATTTAAAGTTAAGCATATGCCAGTTAAACACGTTTTGAAGGGTTTTGTAGGATTGATTTCATAAACCAGAAAAATAGTAGAACTGCAGCTGTTACTTCCCCAGCCTACATTCCTGATGTACATGTGCCTCTCTTTGTGTCTCCTCAGACCTGAACCATGTCCCACCCATCCTGGCTGCCACCCAAGAGTACCAACGAGCCTGTTGGCCACGTTACTGCAAGGATGGAGACCACACACACCTTTGGGACTCCCAGCATCTCCGTGTCCACCCAGCAGACCCCAAAGAAGTTTGCACCTGTGGTTGCCCCCAAACCAAAGTACAACCCATACAAGCAACCAGGAGGTGATGGTGAGTATTTATTTTCTAGGAAGGAACCACAACTGCCTCGTTCAGAGGAACTGACTGCTAACACAGGCTGTTCTTGATTTGCTCTTCATTGGTGAGTTTGTAAGAGCCTTTTTCAGGTCATTCAAATCAAGAAGGATGTGAAGGTATCTCTTCCCCTTGCTCTGGCTGGCTACCCTCCTGAGAAGTGCAGGGCTGGGAGAGGACATGAGGACAGATCTTCCTCAGTTTTAGAAAGCAGATGTCCCATGTCCAGGACTGGTACTTTTCAAGGGGTTTTGCTTGTTTGGTCCCTGCTGGCACATGATGATTCAAGGAGCTTGGGCTTAAACAACCCTTTTCAGTATTGGCTCTTTCACCCCAGCACAGGGCAATGCTTTACAAACAAGGGGTTGATCTGTGGAATATAAGTATAATTGGGGGTGGTAGGGCATAAATTTGGCCAGTGGGTCTGGAAGTGTTTTCTCTCCAGTCTGCTGGATGGATTGTTTTAGTTTTGTTCTTTCCCTCTACTATGGAACACTCTTAAATATTAAATAATTGGGAAGGTATTTAGATGATCATTGCAGTGGTCTCTGGAGCTGTTATGTCAGCAAAACAAAAGCCTGCCAGTCACTGTGTGTCAGCCTTCCTCTACTTCTTGCTGTGAAAGTCCTCCTCTCCTGATGTAGTTGAGCAGCAAGGCTGGGATTTGGATTCCTGGCTTGTGGACACATGGAGGGAGGGAGTTCCTAAGGAGCAGGAGTGCATGGCTGGGAGCACCTCTGGAACTTGCAACTGGAAACCTGCAAGTTGGAGCACCTGGGATGTGCCTGGCTGACAATGGAGAGTTCGTGATGGAATTGCAGCAGAAACAAGCCAAGGATTTTAGGAGAGAGTGATAGCTGTTTTGGCAGAGCATGACATTTCTATTCCTGCTGATTTACTGTAGGTAGAAATGGGGGGGAGTTCTTCCCCCTCCTCCTCTCCAACCTTTCTCCAAAGAAAATCTCAGCTGTCTTGAAGAAAATGGCCAAACCAGCTTTTGTATTTGGTTTGAGATACTCTACATTGTTCCTTCACTGCTTTTTCCTCTTTTATGTTGAGTACAATAAGGTAAATATCACCTGTATATTTTTTCCTCTTTCTGCTCTATCTTTTGGAAGCGTATACATTTTCAGGAACAGTACGGAGTAATGGAAAAGAGAAAGAAAAACAAAGCAGCATATTAAATCTTACACTTGAGTGATTTTCTAAAGTTAAGGACATTTTATAGGAAAGTTGGAAAAGCCTGATGAGTGTTTTGGGTATTTTTTGTCTGCTGCTCTAACTTCGGAGAATTCAGAACGAAAAAAGAAAATGTGTTGGAGGGGGAAAAGCAAAGTCATATGCACCTGTCTGCTGCCTTCCGTAATAAAACTTAGTGAGAAATAGGAAGAGAAAGACATTTGGAATTTAAAAAGTAAAAAATAATCCATTTCTGAAATGCAAAGAAAATGTCACCTTCAAGTCAAGTGGAAATTCTTATTTTTCTAATTCTCTTGCAATTAAAAATAATAATGGAATATGGCCCTTTTTTTTTCCTAGGAGATCTATTCTTGATCAGTCAGGATTTTTTGTGTGAAAAAGGTCAGTATGTTTGAATTGTCAGTGCTTTAGTGATTGTAGGTCTAATTGTATGTGACTCAGGAACATTATCACCTTCTAAAAACATCCTGTGTTTCTTGCCATTTGTGGAAGCAGGTTTCCCAAAGAGCAGAACAGGCACTGCAGGCTGAGAAGGGGAGACAAGGCACTCAAATATTTCTCATGTAACACAGAGTGCCTGATCCTGCAAGCAGTCAGGCATCACTGGGTCTGCTGGAAACCAGAAGACATTTGGGAGCTCCCAGGGGACTTGGTCAGTGCCAGTCCCTTGCCTTGTCTGACACTGGGCTTTTAGAGATCCCATCATTATCTGACAGGCCTGGAAGAGCTAAGGGTTGGCCAGGACCTGGTAAGAGGTAGGCTTAGTGATGTGACAACATGCCTGCAGCTTTAGCTAATCCACTTCCAGAAGGTGGCATGCTGCTGGTTGCTGTCAGCAGCCCGTGCAAAGCCATTACCATCCATATATAACCCTGAGAACATGAGGCTTCTGGGATCTGGCAGGCAAGGGCTGGGGGGGCAGTGAGAAATAGTTAGCCCAATGTGCTTCATTCTCTTGCTATGGCTCCCTTCTCCCTTCCAGGCTCCCTAACTGTTGTTTCAATGACCTCCCTGATTTCTGCAGCAATAATTCAGCCTGGGACATGGCTCCAGGCCCCACTGGTTCCCTGCTTACAGGGGCACTGCCATTTTGCCTCAGTTTGTTCTCTGTTGGATTCAGGTCTTTCACACCTGGTTAGCTGTGAGTCTGTAGGCAGGGGAGCGGCAGCATCCCCTCGAACCCCGCTGTGTTTTCATCCCTCCTACCCTGCCAAAGCTGCTTATCTGGAGGCACATGGGCTTCTCATGGATCCTTCTGCTGGAGATGAGTGTGAGCAACAGCACTGCTCTGGGGAAGGGTTGTCTTGCTGCTATTATTGATCAAGAAGTGGCTGTGCTCATCACAGCCTTGGCTGCCCCAGCAGTGTCACTGGAATTGGCTCCCTGCAGCCTTTATAGTATCTGGAATCTCTCTGGGAGTCTGGCAAATTCTGTTCCTGGTAATTTCTTCAGCTCATTGCTGTTAATGTTTAGGAATGTGCATCCTCTGGCCTTGTGGCTCTTATTATTATTTTGTAGGTGTGTTGCTTGTATGTAGAGGGTCTGTCCAGCTGATCACATTTGTCGTTTTATTTCTTGATCATATTGAAAGCAGAGGGGAAAGATACTGGAGTGAAAGACTGTGGAGCAGGTGCTGTGTGTAACCCCCTCTCCCTCCCATCTCCTACCAAAGCATTTCCTTAGTCTCACCTTGACTTCAATTTTTTTTTTTTTATTTCCTGATACCTGCACAAAACTCAGCCAGAAGGTGCTGATTAAAAGCTGCTTAATGGAACTTTAACAGAAGTTAGAAATGGTTACATGACTGAAACAAAGTGAAATGGCAACAGCCAGCAGTTTATAAACCAGGAATATTTTAGTGTGATTTGAAGCACTCAAGGCATGTGTTTAGACCACTGAAGTAGCAATTTTCCTGGTGCTGCCAGCCCCCCTCCATGCTGTTTGCCATGCTGAGTTGCTGGAGCTTGTTTCACACCAGATTTATCCACTCATCAAAGCAGAGACCATGTCTTGCTCTTGCAGGGATCTGCCTGGGGGCCCCTGGGTATGACTGCAGCAGTGGTAGAAGTAATGATCATAATGGTAATCATCATCAATAAGACCCAAGCCCTGCTTAGCATTCTGCACAGGTCTCTGCCATGCAGGCAGCCCAAGAGGCAGGAACAGCCTGTTTGTATAGGTCCTTCCAACACCTTCTGTGGTCTGGGCTGTATTTCTGCAGGATTTAGTGCTGCCACTCCCCACTGTGATTCTTTGCAGGGGATTAACCTTGCCTGATCCTGGGAGGTGTCAGCACCACAGTTTCTGGGAAATGCTGATGCTCATCATCTTACAGAACTCTGTATTTACCCCACAGAGAGAGGAGAGGAGAGCTGTTCAAGCTTGGGGGAGATGTTTATCGACAAGGTGAACAATTGTACATTGGCAGAAAGTGTAGCTGCTGAGGAATTAGGCTGGAAAACAAAATTAAATGTCTAGACATCTGAGCAGTAGCTCTAAGAGTTTAACTGGGGTCGGGGTGGTCCTTGGATGGAGCTAGATGTGTCTGGAGTTTGAGAGCATTTTCTCTTAATGCTGGGAGAAGATGAGTCCTGAGATGGATAAGGTATCAACCAGCCTTGGGTCCTTGACAGTCTGCCTCTTAAATATTTGGCTGCTTTCTCCATGCTCATGTGTTTGGTGTTGCCTGCCTCCTCCCTCTTTTCCTCAGCAGACCCTGTCCAGCAGTGTGCACAATGGGTTTTGTCCTACATGAAAAATCTCTTAAAGGAAGATCTTTTTTCTGAGGAGTTGGTATTAATTTTGTTTCATTTAAAAGCACTGGATGCCCCATCATTTAAACTGCTCAGGGTCAGGTTGGACAGGGCTTTGAGCAACCTAATTTAGTGAAAGATATCCTAGCTGATGGCAGGGGCTTTGGATTGTATTACTTTTCAAGGTCTTCCCAATCCAAACCTTTCTGTGATTGCCCTTCTTCCTTTCCCTGCCACTTACTTCTCTCTTGCTCTCCAGCTTTTAGACTTAAATTGGTATTTCAGCATCTTCAACAGAGATGGAGCCTTAGGGAAACACTGCCACACAGCTGTTCCCATCTATGCTGGACTCAGGAAGATAGAAAAGGATTTATAGCTTGCAGATGAAGCAAATTCTGTCTTTGCCTTAGTTCCAGAAAATGGGGCCTCACCCTGCAGGGCAGACTAAGGAGGCATCTGGTGTGGGGTGAGATGGGTGATAGCTGATCTGCTGGCTTAGTGCTGGGGGGCTGGTGCTGCTGGGGTGGCACTGGTGGTTGTGAGGCCACACCTGGGGGCTTCAGAAATGTGTAAAATCTGTTGTCAGTCAGAGGTACTCAGAAGAGCCTGATTCAGGGCCACTGGGAGCAGTGACTGATTCAGGGCTTGGGAGCAGTGGGTGACAAACTTTGCAGTGTGAGTTGCCTTTTGCTTTGGATCCTTTTGGTTGGAATCTTGTTTTGGTAACCACAAAAGTTCTTTTCCCCCTTGCCTCCAAATAAAGCTCTGCAAGTCCAGCAGAAACGAGACTGTGCTGAAACAGGTGGAGCACAGTGGTGAGCTGGGGAGGCTCAGCTGGATTGCAGGGCTGGGCTTTCCAGTCCAGCCTTTGTGAGCACTAATGCAGCTCCCTGGGGATTGAATATACCTCCTCTGCCACTGTGTGCAGTCACTTGAAGGATGATTTCATGGTGGTAGAGAAGGAAATTAGTCCATCTTTGCCTACCAGTAAGTACCAGATCGTTGAATGGCTTCCAGGAGGTCTCCTGCTCCTGCAAAGATGATTCTTTCCACTCCCTAAAAACCAAATCTGTCCTATTCTTGCAGTGCCTGTTGTTCATATGAGCAGGACCATGTGTTTTTCTCAAGCTGCCTGAGACAGGCTGAGATGCTGCAGTGCCAGCCCTGTCAGAAAGGGATGTGCAGCAGCATCCCTCACAGGGCAGTCACTCTGTTTGTGGGGCTGCCCAGGGCTTGGAGGTGCTTCTCTGTCACACTCTGGGGCTCTCAGGACATGCTTTACAAAACTAGACATGTTAGTTTATGCTGTTGGGTACTTCTAAATTCAGTATTTATTAGTGCTGATGTCTTTCCTTCTAATTGCCATCCTTGGTGAATACAGTATCTGCAGAAACACTTAATATGGATTCAATAATGGAAACTAAATGAAGGAATGAGCCTCAAAGCAATCTCCTCCTTTCTTCTTCCTTTCTTTGGGCACCTTTCAGATATGGTGAACAGCAGGTCTCATGTGAAGGCCTTTGAGGTTTTAATTGCTTTTTTAAAAAACAATCTCCTTCCATTTACCTTGGTTGGAGGAGTAGGCAAGTGACTCATGAGACAAAGCAAATGAGCAGGACCAGCTCCAGGGCAGGGCTGTGCCATGGACACCAGTGTGTCCATGAACCCAGCTGATCCAGGTTTCCCAGAGCTTGACTCTCCATGCCCTCCTCTTCTTCATGGGTGTGGAGGCTTTTGAGCTCTGGTGAGTTATGTTCTGCTGTGTCTGTAGGGCACTGGGGGCATGAACTATCAGGCTGTTTGTTGTTCTGCTGTTGTGTTTTGGGTTTTTTTTTCCAGGCAGATATACCTAGTGGGTTTTGTTTACAGCAGCTGCTATCAGTAGCTCTGTCTTAATTTTTGAAGCTCGGGTATGGATTTATTGGACTAGACACCCTGTGTTATGGCTGTGCTGTTCCCTGCTCTGCAGTCTTTGACAGTTCATAGAAGCCAACAAGGTCCAGAGTCTATTCATTATTTGTATTGAGAGCCGTGAAAGAACAAATTCAGGCTGACCTGAAAGATTCTGTGGTTTTTTCTTTTTTTCTTTTTTTTTTTCCCCTGGTTGCTTGTGCTGGTTCTGTTCCATAGCAGGAGGAATTCTCACTTGTGGGAGGGCTGTGTTGGCTGAGAGGCAGAGGGGTGTTGTACCTGCTTCTTGAAGGATCTCAGGAGCTTCTGCAGTGCTGTGCTGGTTGTTGGAGGAAGGCTGGGGTTCAGGCACAGTGAGCTGTCTCATCCATGCTGCTGTGGTGGTTTTGTGTGTGCATTGTTCAACAATGACATCAGATAATGCAATTATCCAGAATTGGACAGCTAGCAGGGGCTGGCTGTCTTGCATATGTTAGGAGTTATGCCTGTGGACCATTGCTGCTGCCCAGATGAGGCATGGGAACATGTTGTTACTCTGAATGGAGCCCTTCCTGGGAGTATCAGAGTATTTCCAGTGAGATCTGCTGGTCCCTCTCTTGCTCCTCATCTCTGCCACTAGCTGAAAAAAAATCATTGATGCTTCATGAGGGAGGCAGTGTCTCAGTGGTGGGACAAAAAGATAGGCTGAGAAGTGCTCTAACACTTTTCTGGTCCCATCAATTGCAATAGATGATGTGGTCCCATCCCTCACAGCACTGAGCTCATGGAGTAGAAAAATGTGGTGTGAATAAAGAGGTGACCTTACTGTTGCAAGTCATCCTGGCTGGGCCTGACCACAGCCCCCATGTTAGTGCTTGTTTCTTAGAAAAAGTTTTTTTAAAGTGCATATTATAAACTTTTAAAATCTTTCTTAATTCTTCCCTCATTTTTCTGTGTGTGTTTTGTGCTGAATGAGATGCAGGAGATGAAGCAATACTTCATTCATTAGGGTCAGAACTGCATCATCCACAGGCTCTTACAAAATGCAGCTGGTGAAAATGATCTTGAAACTCCAGGCCTCTGTGGTGGGCTTGCTACCTTCACACAAGAGCCTTTAAAGCACAAACAAAGCCCCTGAAGACTGCAGAATGAGTGGGAAGGTGGGGATCCCTAGCTGTGAACCCGTTTGGGGCACCCTTTTGGAGGTGTCCATTGATTTCTCTCGAAGCACATCCTCTCTCCTGTTGGTTAAGAACCGAGTGAAACCAGTTGGAAATGAGTGGTGGTTCTCATTTGTATAAAACTGGATTTAAACTGCCCCAAGCAAGCTGGGCCATGTTGAAGAGAGATGAGATCAAGCTGGTGCCTTTGTGCCTGGGCAGTGTTGCTCCACTCAATAACTTCTGAGTTACAGGCATAGGGATTTTTGCACAGTTGTCCCCAGCACAGTGACCAGTGTCAGGACTTGTGAGTCTCACCAGTGTGAATAAACTGGCTCTGTGTGGGGCCTTCTGTCTTGTTAGCATTCATCCCAAAAGTTGTTTTGTTGAATAACAGTGTCTACATCTCTTTTTTTTTTTTTTTTTTTGCCAGAGCCAAATCCATAGAACTGTGTCTTGGCTTTGCTCTCAGGATGAGAATTTTCTTTCTGAAATACCACCTCAGGGAAAGGCCCTGGGAAGAATGCAGCATAAAACAAGTGCATAAAAACTGTTATTGAACCAGTATACTTATCTGTAGTTCACAAAATGTCAAGTCAAGCCACCAGGTTTTATTAAGTATTCTGACCATGTTTTGTTAGAATTACAAATATTAAATTTTCACAGGCTCTGGAACACATTGCCTCTTATTTGGGAACTACTTGAAGTAGTGCCTAGCCTTGGGTTTCATTCTGGTGAGTGAGCTTATATTATCTCAGTTATTTGGTATCATAAAGCAAACATTGCACTTCTCAGCAGGTAAATTCTTAATTTTTTTTCTACCCTGACTATTTTTTCTCATTTTCTTTTCTCCTGTCTGTCTGTTCTTCCAAGATACTATATTTAATTTTTCCACTTCATTATTTCAAACATCAAATAGTGATTCATCTTAGCAGTGGCCTGTTCTGTGAACCACAATAGTTTGGGTAGAATAAAGAAAACGGGCAAAAAAGGGAAGGGAAAAAGAGAAAGAGAAGACATTTCTGACACTCTGAAATGGTAGGGAAGTATCATTTAATAACTTGAATTGCAAACTGTCTGTCATCAACCATATCAAACCTTCTGTCAAACAGATAATGTTTGTCCTGTATGTCGTCTTACAGGGCTGTGGTGCCCAGTCAAAGCAAGAGGGTAATGCTAATGCAGAAATAGCTTGAATTCAAGCAGGCAGCACTTGTCCCTTTTATTTTAATCTGAAATGTTAATATCCTCCAGATGCTAGTCTGTTAAATAATAACAATTGTTATATGATAGTTAACAGTCTAGTAATATTTTTTTTTGCTGTTATTCACACAATGCTGCTCTTCTCCTCACTGGAAACTAACAATTACAGTAAAGGATTATATGTATGCTTTTCCTTTTCTCTGCCTAAAGCTTTTTTATTTTGCCAGGCTGAGTCCTGCTAAATCAGAGCAACCAGTAAATGTCTATTGGATTCTATTACAGGTTGGTGTAATAAAAGGTTGGAAGAATGAATGAGCAACTCTTGAAGCCACAGAAGCTGTACTTGTGGCCAAAGAGCAGGCATTTCTAGCAGTGACTCCTACACAATTGCAATTTGGAATAAATATACAAGGCCTGAATGTTTGTTGCTAAGCAAAGCATGTTTAGATGGACTTGGTACAGGAGTTGAGCAGGACTGAGGATCCTGTGGCTCTGCTTTGCCCGGGGAGGACGATTTTGCAGGAGATGAGCAGGGGTCTGCTCCAGATCCTAATAAGCAGTAAGTTAGTTTCCTGCTATCTGAAAATTCCCCTTCTGACTTCTTCTTTAACCAGCACGCACTCTGCAAAGTCACAGCCTTGGAAGAAAGTGCAGGCATACTCCAGGGGCTTGATTGGGGATTTACCCAAAGTATTTGAGGAGCTGAAGTGAAAAAAACTCACATGTCTCTTCCAAGTCTTAATTCTTGTGATGACAATGACTAAGGAAAGGTTTTGGTTTCATCTAGACATGACCCAAATCATAAAGCCAAGCCTGCTGTTAAGGGTAGAAATTGCACTGTCATGACAGCTGGCATTTGTTGTGCCAAGCACTGAATTTATGGGAAATGACATGGAGATTAGGAAGGAACCTGTGCTCTGGGTCATCTCACCTCTGTTACAAGGTCCACTTCAGAAGTTTTATCAACTGGTGTTTCTGAATATTCTGCACTACCTGTGGTGTGAGGGTCTGCCCAGGGGTCCTGCCCCAGGAGTTGTCCTGAGTGAGCTGGTAGGAGGAGAGGAGGCCCTCAAGAGTATGAAAATGGTACCAAAACAATGTGGGTAAACAGTCTTTTGAAAGTAGGTTTAATAGAAGAAAGTATAGAAGTTTGAAATTTATGTTATAAAAAGGGAATGTGATGAGGGTTGAATTCTTACTAAGTGTAGACTAATAGTCTCTGAGGTTGGTGGCCCCATTCTTAGAAAACCAGTTCTTTGGCTCTCAACAAAATCAACTTTTCCTCAACTTTTTGCGTCATGTACCCCCCAGTACAAGCTCCAAATGTCCTGTATCTCCTCCACTGGCTCTGTCCCCTATTCTTTTTTGCAGAGGACACAGTGCCAGGCTGTGGCTGGTTCTGCATGAGCTGGGAGCCTCTTGGGCATCCCAGCTGCTTCCTTGGGACACCTACAGCTGGATCTGTTTCCAGCTGCTTTCCTTATCCGGAGCAATCCAGCTCTTTGCAGGACCAGCTCACCTCTTAGCCCCTCAAGTGTCACAATCAGCTTTACAACGTGCTGTCAGACCCTTCAAGGGAATGTTCTGACCCAAACTGTGCAGTGTTATTTGCAAAGTTGATTTTTCAAGAAGGTGAAAAGGAGTAATCATTGTTCCTAGGCCACTTCTTAGGAAGGGTAAGAAAAGGAAAGTTGCTCAGTGAGGATCCAGTAACACCGTTCTGGCTGTCAGACAGTGAAGCACAGGAGGTAAAAGTCAATTCTTCTCCCTTCCCAGTCCTGTGATTTAAAATGTTTGAACATGCACTTCAGAAGCTGGGGAAGTAAAAGCCCCCAGTTGTGCCTGGAGACTCTCCAAAGGCCGCGGCGAGCGAAGGGGCTGCGGAGTGTTAATACAGTCCATCATTTTGTAACAAGCCCGATGTTCTTGTATGAGCCGTGTCAGGCTGTTGTCTGCACGCTGTCTTTGCTGATCACAGTAATCGGGTCATAAGAGAGGGAGAAGTAATAGCACGTCTCTTAGCAACCAGCCCCAGGAGAAAGAGAAAATTACTCAAACAGACTATCCAGCCAGGGAAGTAGAAAGATGAAATTTTCTGAAAGTCTGTTGGAAAGTGCTCAGGGACATAATTCTTTTATGTGTGAGATCCTTACAGGCTGGATCCAATGGTATCAGATGCTTTTTTTTTTTTTTTCTTGTTGTCTTTCTGGTAAACTTTTATTTTTAATTGGCCTCAGAAAAAAAAAAGGGGGAGAACTCCGTGAAACAGACACATTTTGAAAACATAAGGGACAGATTTTTGTATTTTTGACAATGCCAAGGAGGAGAGAGGGAGGGGAGGTCAGTGTGTCTCAGGCAGGAGACCAGGGCAGCCTCTTATCTCTGCGCGAGTGCTTTGAATGCTTCCCGTGTCACTGCGAGCCAAAGCATGTTGCTGTATCTGCCAACGCTGCAGTGGCATGTGCAAAACAAACTTGTTGGGTCTCCATTGCATTGCACAGGGTGTCATGTCTCATGAGTGTCACAGACTGTGAGCTGTGGTGATTGACAGCTTGGCAGAGAGCTGGACCTGACCTGCCCTCCCAGTGGCTGAGAGGCCAGGCAGAGCAGGTACTGCTTGAGTTCCTGCCAGCAGCCTTTTTCTCACTATACTGGTTTTTTGTCCTCATCTAAGCTACTGGTTTGTGTAAGACACATAGGGGAACATCTCTGAGGCCTTCTCAAAGATCATTTGGCCAATGTTGACCCCAGGTCTCAGAGGGAGGGCAGTGGTAGGAGCAGTCTGGAAATCATAGTGATAAATTGAAGCATTTGCAGCTTGTGTGTGGGATAGGGACAAGTATGTGTGCTTGTATCTTATACTTTCAAACATTTCTTTTTCATTCCAGAAGTTGTACTTCTGTGGTCAGCTGGTCTGCATCCTTCCTGATGGGGTATGCTGGCTGCTTAGGGAAGGGGACCAAGCCCAGTATGGTCTGCCCACCCTTGCTAAGCAAGACCATAAATCTGTGTGTGTTTAATGGAAATAAAGTGAAATACTCTAAAATGGTTGTGAGTGCCCAGATTTGTGGTTGCATCCTTAAAACTGATGCAGGGACAGAAGCTTTCTGAAAGCTTGACTTGGTCCCTGGCTTTGAGGAGACATAAGGGCACTGTGTGGAGGGGAACAGGCACTGATCCAGCTACTAGTCCATGCCCTTCCTCTGCTTTTGTGTGCTTTGTGATACCAGGGCATGTCTAGTTTATGCAGGGGGACCAGCTTACTTCTGCAGGTGATGGTTTGACTATCAGTAATAGATTTACTTGCAGATTCATGTGGTTTACTGAAGGGTACAGCCATTCCCCCAAATCGGGATCCTGGACAGTTGAGTAAAAGGTTCAGGCTGATCTGGACTGCTGTGGTTGAGTTGTTGTTGGTACACTGGGATCATTCAAGTCTTGCTAAGGTTTTTGGAGACAAGGCTGACTTCAATGTCTTATTCTGGAAACAATCTGTAGAAGAGAGGAGAAAAACCCCAACCTTGCAGCTGCACAGAATATCTTAGGAGCAACATCTACTATTGTCAAAGAAAAGTGAGATAAGGAACACTATTAATTGTGGCTTCTTCCAAGAAAATCATAGAGACTGCTGCTTTGCCTTCTTGTCATAAGGAAGGAAGACTTTTTTCCTTAAAAGTTTAGTAATTTAAGGATTCCCTTGCTATTTTTGTGAGTACCAGTAAGTGATGTTTCCTGGAAAATTTCCCCCAACTCTATAAATACCACCCCAGGGCTTACAGAAGTGTCTCAGTTTGGGAAGTCAACACCAGGCACTTCCTCAGCGCAGCCTGGCAGTTCCCCAACCAGAGTGCACAACTTCTTCAAAACTGCTAATTGGTTGTTAATCTGCAGTACAGTTGGGCTTCTTCTTGAAAACTGAATTCCTGTTGCTCATTCTGACCTTCCTGTCATGTTAGAGATGATGGTACAGGGGGCAGAAGAGGCTGAAGCTCAGCTTGAGCCTGGGAAGTTGTAATTGGTTTTTTGAGGTGCCACCTTTTCTCTGGATAACAAGCTCATCGAATGACCCCAACTGACAGATAGATGAAATGCTTCTAATTGCTATGTCTCACTGTCCTGGGACCAAGATTATCTCACAGACCTTGCTTTTGTAATTGGGTCCTTTCTTCCTTCCCATTACACTTTTGACATCACTTTTGTACCAGCTGGGCACAAATAAGAGCCATTTGTAATTCTTTGAATGGTGCCCGAAGAGAAGTAGAACCTGGCTTATTTCTACTGCATTAATTCTACAGGCATAGGGGGAAGATTACACTGGGAGCTTAGGTCTGACACAGATATCTTACTTAAAAATCAATTTATAAAGACAAGAGGCAATGCATGAGGGAAGTGTGAGTAGGGTAAAGTCACAGCTGGTCTGTATCTCCTCTGGTATCAGCATGGACAGAATACCATGCAGTTGTACCAGATAATGCATGAAGCATTGCAATATCTTCCTCATCTTCTGCTTAGTCCATTCAATGCCTTAGATTTGAATTAAATTCACAATTGATCTCTTCTTGTTAACCCATCCCTGCCCACAGTGACTTGACACTCACTGTTAACCCATCTCTGCCCTGCAGAGTTTGACACTGTAACCCTTTTCTACAGCCAAAAAATCAGTTGGGTTTGTAACAGGAGAACACTTGACCAACTTCTCTTGGTTCATCAGGCACTCAGCCTGTGTGTGTGTAAAAATGGGACACAGGCCCTCAAGAGGGAGAAATGACCTTGTGGCAGCAAGGGCTGGTGGATTTCTGGCTGCCAGATCTCTAGGTTTTGTTCAATTGTTTACATCCCTTATTAGGGTCAAGAGTCTTTCAGACTTAGCTGCAGGAACGATTGGTTTGGATTAACCTGTAAACTTATGATAATTAAAACATTTCTCCATGCCAGTAAATCATATTTATTGGATAGACAGAAAATTCTTTAAATTTAGTGGCTAATCTGACACAAGGGATGTGATGTGTGACCACAGCTGAGATACTTCCTGCAAACAGAGTTGAACTTTTTAAACAAGAAATCTCCCAATCACCATGATTCCATTCTGAGTATATGATGTTTTCCTGAGATATCATGGAGACAACCTAATGGAGGGTCTGTTTGCCTTTTTATGCTGTCTCATGTGGGAAGACCATATAATATTCCCATTTCTGGTGTACATTTAGTACTGCCTCTTTGCATCCAAAAGTGCTCTAGCTAATGATCACTTTTGCCTCATTGAGAATGTGTTTTGTAACTGCAGTAGGGAAACAAATAAAAGAGAAATAAAGTAGCAGGGTGACTATTTTGGGAGATGAGCTTTCGCTTGGTATGTTGATTTTCCAAAGAGATATGGCACATCCAGTACCTCGTGTAAATTGACCATCCAGCATGGCATGGGACTGTGGAGTGGGAATATTCCATTTTAAGACTCTGTTGGGCAAGACATGGGCTCATGTTTGATGAATGTTGCCAACTATTTGAAGTGCTGTGAATTCGACCTGTGAAACTGGAGGCGGAGGTGACACAAATAGGAGAATCTGGACCTAAATGTCAGGGCCTAAAGGTCACTTTGCATCAGAGCAAAGTGCAGTTGTCACCATGAATGTGGGGCTGCTGGAAGGGCATTGTGAGGCTCCCTGTCTATTTGATCTACTCCTATTTGACCAAATATGCTTACGCCAAGCCCAGAGGGTTTTTTTCTGAAAAACCTATCTAACAAATGTGGTCCTGATCTTAGGACTGAAACTCCCCTTTTTTTGCCTTTTTTTGGGTTTTTTTCTCCCCTGTGGTCCAAGAGCTGTCAAGAAGTTTCTGGGCATTTGGACAGTGACTGAGATGAAACTGAAATCAGAGCTTTCTCGTGCAGCAGCTCTGGCTCCATCATGCCCAGAGTAATGAAAGCTCTTTATGAGAGGAGCTGGAAAACTCATGAGGCATGAGAAGGAGCAGAACGATGCATCTTATTTCTCTAAGCATTTAATTGCAAAATCTTTTCACTGCTTATTAAAATGATTAGTCAAGACTATTGGAAGGCAGTGAATGTCTATTTGTGGGAACTAGGGAAGGTTTGATCGTGTCAGATTTCTTACCTCCTTATTTTCCTTCTCTATTGCAAACGGTAAATGATAAAAAGGAGGGTGTGTTTTGAAAAGAAGGTTTCTAAAGAGAGCTTGGAGGATTCTGTCCTTGTTTGTTAATTATTTCATATGGAATAAGCACCATTTGCAAGCGGCCAAGAAACAACAAAGCGTTTGTTTGCTGCTCCCAATGATTTAGCATGTTGTTTGGGAATGGACTCTTGGTTTTGTCTGATTGTCTCTCATTCAGAGGTACTGCAGGACACATTTCCCTCTGACACTTGCACAGTCCAGTTGCTGCTTGGTTAAGTCAGCAATGGCTTCTCTAAGAGGATTTGTATAGAGGAAGACCTGAAGCCAGATACTTCTTGTCAGGGGTGGCCCACTAGAGCTGAGAAAAGGCACAACCTTCAAGGAAATAAAACACTTAGCTTTAGCCAGTAGCTCCAGTTTTTATTGGGAATTATCTTCACCAGGACACAAATGTGTTTACTGTGAAAATGTCAGTTTGATATCACCATATCGATGTACTTTTTAAATATTTGTTAGGAAACAGGAGAATGGAGTTTTCTGTCTTTGATTAAATATTTTCCTGTTAAGGTTTGGAAGCTGTGTCCCAGGGGGCTTATTCACATCCTGTGCTTCAGCTGTGGGCTGATCTTCATGGGCACGGGATTTGTTTCACGGTTGGCTGGCACCTGGAGATCAGGGACTGCTGGAGTCTCAGTGGGAGCTGTGTGTTTGTAGCTCTCATATGAGAGAGTTAGCAAGTGGAGTAAAGCTGGAAGCACTGTATTATCTTCAGGTCACCCTGTTGACTCCAGTGAATGTCACTGATCACAATTTTGTCACTTCTTAGTCACCCTGTGTGTGCTAGTAATGTTAAGAAGGCATCTTAAGCCCAAGGGGGGTTCTTACTGAACTGCTCAGATCTTAGGATCAAGTGCATGGTGCTTTCAGTGTAGGTGGGCTGGTGGATTTGTATGGGGCAGCTGCACAAAGCCCTCCCTAGGGGCTTGGGATGTTGCTTTTAACATAGTGGAGAAACCTGATCCATTTCTCATCATCTTGACATGTTCTTCATCGACATTGGTACCTGATGAACGAAGCATTGCCTCTCAGACTCCATTGACATGTCATCTGTTGCCTGTCATCTCATAAATCTCCCTGTGAAGCTCTAAGTAAACACCCCTGGGTGGAATCAGCAGGTCATTTTTGTGGCATTTCTTGTCAACTAAACAATAATTCATTAAAAATTTAATGACTCTTTTGCTCTGGAGAGGAAAAAAAGAGAGCTGGCGCCTGCCTTTCAAGTTTCTGTCTTGTTTGGTGATTTTTGTTTTATTTTGGAGATCTTTTTATATTTTATTTTGAAGGAAATCAGGTTGATAAACTAAAAGAAAGCCATCTTATTATGAAAAGCTTGAGTGCTTCTGAGAACATTTAAAACAAGGATGACTAGAAATGACCTTTCCATCCTGAAGCGAACTTTGAGCGTATTCTCCCTTTGGCATTTCTAATGATAGACTTTCCATCTGGTCTTTGCTTAAAAGCTAAGATGCAGCTTGGTTTTTTTCACATAAAAACTGTACATACTCTAAAATTAATCCTCTTGATCATTTCACTTCAGGGAGAGGAGAAACACTGGGAATATTTGCTTATTTTTAGCAACTCCAGTCCTCCTGAGAGCAGATTCCTTTTGTCCCAAATAAAGTGGATTCTGATTTGAGGAAACCCTGGATTTCCCTCTGCTTAAATGTGGGGAGATTATACCCTCTGGAGGAGACTTTTAATGGAAATTGAAGAGATGTCAGTGGCTCTGGTGGGATCTGAATCAGTGGGGAGGGATTTGTGGTTACTTTAGCTATCCTGGGCAATACTGTAATTTCTAATGCTGAGAATTCTCTGCTCCCAGTTTCCCATAGTGATTCCCCAAAGCTGAATGTACAAGAGGGAAATCCTAGCAAAACGAATGCTTCAGGGAAGAATTGGGGATCTCCTGAGAGCTACCACTGCAACCATTTAGCCTCATTTCAGCAGAATCTTTGGGGAAAATTCCTAAACCAATCCTTTTGCTTAGCAAAGCATTCCAGCAAATGCCTAATTTGATACATGCTTTGTGAAGGCCCGTGGGACATAACATTTAAGAATGCACTTGAACTTAAGAGTGTAACTGAGCCCCTGCTGCATGCAAGCACGTGCATGCAGCAGGGGAATGTTTCTCTGGATCACATGTAGGAACATCAGACAGCAGATTTTAAATTTTTTTTTCTTCCCTATAATGCTGATTGCCACTGAACGCGTTTCCTCTCTTTCTGGTTGTTTTTTTGGTTGGTTTTTGTTTTGTTGGTTTTTTTTTTTTGATTGGTTGGGTTGTTTCCTTTTCATCCTTCTATTCAATAAAATGCTACAAAAATACATGTAGGTGGGAGATTACTAGTGAGCCATCCATTCCTCAAACATTTTTCTGGTGGGAACAGCCAAAAGTAAGTTTGTTAGCAAAGTCACATTTCTATCAGTGCTGCATATGTGGCATGCATAGAAA
This sequence comes from Urocynchramus pylzowi, assembly GCA_013397555.1. NCBI lineage: Eukaryota > Metazoa > Chordata > Aves > Passeriformes > Fringillidae > Urocynchramus > Urocynchramus pylzowi. The sequence continues at coordinate 288,624 of VZRH01008206.1, forward strand.
ACAGGTTTTCTGAGCATCAAGAAGGCTGCAGAGCAGCAGATGTGCTTTGGGGCTTTTGGCAGGTAGATATTTTCTGAGGGTATTGACATTTTTGCTGCAGGTTCTTTTGGTGACCAACTTTATTAAAACAATGGGAGGGAGAAAGGATGTTACAGATAATGGAAGAGAACAATTCTGGCACACGTAGCTTCCTCTTCATAAAGCTGTTTTTCCCTTGAGGCAATATATCTTGCGTCTTATGGGAAGGAAATCTTACAATATAAAAGGAAGTCTGAACTGCTTACCAGTGAATTTAGAAGCGTAGCAGTTGGATTCCTTTCATGAAGAGATAATATGGGGCCTGTTCCAGTATATTAGAGAAGCTTTTTTAAGATGCTTCTCCAAAAATAGGAGGACTCTGGGAATCACTTCTTTAAAATAATATTTGTGGGTGGCTTATGTTAATATTCCCAGAACCTTAGGGGATGTGTGCTCAGCGTAAGGAAGGTGTTCAGAGAGCAGGAGCAGCAGCAGTTTGGTATCTTTAGCCTGGGCTGCAGGGCAGGGGAGGATGGCTTTGTGTTCCTGGGGATGCCTCTGACGTGGGCTGGAGTGGTCCGAGGGCTGTCCTCGCTTTGCTCTCCTGCAACAGCTCCTGAGGGGCTGTTCTGCCTCCAAGAATAGCTGGCACATGGCAGTGCTCTAATTAGGCTTGTTTCTCCTGCTCTGGGAATGACGTGCCTGCTGCCAGCTCTGTTGCCCAGAGGATGCCCCTCTCCACGGGCAGCTCCCCGTGGTGCACGGCGGCAAAGAGCTGCGTCCATCCAAAGGCTTGCAGCTTTTTAGCCTCACCCCAGTGCTCTTCTGTCTTCCCATTCTCCACAGTTAAGATAAAGTCGTGGAGAGAGAGAGCATGGAGAGATTTTCTGTGAATAGAACAAAAGGTGAAGTGCAGATAACTTCAGTAGGCATAGCCAAGTGAGGGTATTTTATACAGACCTTAGCAAACTGAAAACAGTAAACAAAAAAGAAAAAAAAAAGGGAAAAAAGTGTCTAGAATCCTTCCAAAGAATTTCTGCAGAGTACATAATTGAAGGGGATTTTTTTGATAAAGGCTAAATTGTGTATGGGCATGAAAAATTCATCAGGGAATTTAAACCATTTCCAAACCACATAAAACATTAAACATTTCAAGCTCAGGAGTAGCTTGAATATGGCGTGCATCATCCCAAGCTTTAAGCAGTCATTTGATTTTTCTCTTGCAAATGTTAAATATATAGTAAATGAGAGCCAAAGTAGTTTTTATTTGCTTTCTCATGATGACTGTGGAGCCTTGAAAGGTTTTGCTGGCTGACCTGACACACACCTTTGTTTACCTCTCTTGGCTAGATGATTTTAGCTGCAGCATTTTGAAGAATGAGGGAAGCAGATATCAATGCTGCAGTCACACTGTCCCGTTCTGTGCTTGTGATGAGCTCCAGCCTTGGTCTTTTGTATGAGTGTGTCAAACTAGCTGACTAAATCCAATGGAATTAAAGATTTTAATCAATCAAGATGCTAGTGATGTGAATTGCCTGATAAGGATATGGAGTAAATCTCATAGTCTTGTGAAAGTAGAGTCCTATTCTTTAAAAGATCATCAACATCCACATTTAGGTTTTGCCTAGATGTGTTACTGGATTTTAAAGCTAGGTCATGCCTGTATTTTTAAATCTAAAATTTGTCCTTTGTGTAGAAATATAAATAGTGGCCAATTTCAGAACATTCTCAAATGCATTCTCAATTGCTTCTTGTTTTCTTGACAGCCCAGGTGCCTGAAAATACCGTGTTTTCTCTTTAAATAAAATCGTTACTCACTTGAGTGTCTTTCATCAGGGAAATCTGACTGTCATTGTTTAAATCCTCTAGGAGTGAGCTTTGCTTTTGCATAAAGCAGTCACCTTGGATGACTGCGTGCAGCAAGTCATGCATTACAAAATTGCAGTGAGTTTTCAAAACCTGCTTCTCTTGGGTTTCATGTAAACACCAAAGGAGGGTGTTTCTGCTCTTCTCTAGGAGAACACTCAGGCCATGACTCAAGTTTGTCTCTCTATGCTGAAGATGGTCATAGAATCATATCAGAGAATCATCAAATGGTTTGGATTGGAAGGGACCTTAAAGATCATCTCATTCCATCTCCTCTGCCATAGGCAGGGACACCTTCCACTATCCCAGGTTGCTCAAAGCCCCATCCAACCTGTCCTGGAACACTTCCAGGGATGGGGAGTCTACAGCCTCTCTGGGCAAGTTGTGCCAGTGCCTCACCACCCTCACAGTAAAGAATTTCTTCCATGTATCCTCTCTTTCAGTTTAAAGCCATTCCCCCTCGTACTACCACTACATGCCCTTGTGAGAAGTCCCTCCCCAGCCTTCCTGTAGGCCCCCTTTATTTAGGAGCTGTAAAGTGTTCTTGGCTCTCCCTGGAGCCTTCTCTTCTCCAGGCTGAATAACGAAGCCTGTCTTTATAGGAAGATATGCCATCCCTCTGACCATCCTCTAAGAAAACTCTGCACCCTTAAATATATCTGTGTGCACCCTTGCCAGGGCAGGGAATGTGCTTTCCCTTTGTTACACTGTAAAAACACCACATTGGCAAGCAGCACCATGGCCTTCCCATTGCTTCCCTTGGGACTGGAAAAAGGCAAAAGGAGTAATTGTAGCCCACAGTGCCAGGGCAGTGCTTGTGTTGTGGGGGAGACGCTTCTGTCTTTGCTGTGAGTCATGAAGAAGATAGAGACGTTGGCTAGAAAATTCTCAGAGCTGATAAGCAACTCTGAATGACGTAGGCTTCATGATTCATCGTAAAGCCTCAGCACACTGGCCATTTTTGTGCATTAAAATAATTTCCAAGCAGTGAACCTTCCTGGTGTCTCTCTGGCTGTTTGCACTTGCTGATAATGTCAACTTGGAAGTCATTCTTCCTGCATCATCTTCTGTCTGATGGAGGAAAAGGCCTACTCTTTCCAGCTCACTGATAAAGGAGTTCTTGTTAGGTGGTGAGATGGACCATCCCCTCTTCTCCTGTGCTGCTCTGCACTCTCTCCTTGCCCTTCACTGCTCCAGGCACATGCTTGTGGAAGCATGAGGAGATGTGTATGTGACAGTGGATAATCACTGTCCATCACCACTGGCATCAGCAGCCCTCAAGTGTGACAGAGGCCTTTGTCATTAGAGAAGATTTATCCTCTTCTCGTCCTCCCTGAGCACACACTCAAACAAGATATCCATTTTAATTGTTTTCTGAGAGGTTATTAATATTGGAGTGGGGATTTAGAATGAAGATCAGTCATTAATCTGAAAAGGATAGATTTGCACTCTCCTGTAGCAAAGCTGGAAGAGAAATTAGAACAAAAGAAAATCAAGAGAGGTTCCCCACCTAGCCTAATTTAATTTTTTGTTTAACTAAAATTGTCCCAGTAGCAGTTCTGAGGGAAAACCAAACCTCAGATTGAAGATTTCCAAAGAGCAGCCTAGAAACTGTAGCAATATGTTACTACAATTTGTTGCCATTTTTTTCCACAACATTTTATTTTAAGAATAAAATCTCTGGCTTTTCAAACAAAACCACAATCTTAGCAGAGGATTTTAATTTTCTTCCGCATTATTCCTTTTAACAATATCCACAAATATTTCAGTAATTTGTTTTCTGTCAGTTAAATAGAAAACTATTAATTCAGTCTGGGAGCAATCTCACCCAGGTTTCTCTACAGCAAATAGTTGACCCTGCTTTTGGTGTGGTGTGTTTCATGGCAAGGGCATCCTCTCAGTTGCTCTGGGCTGATGCCAGCCCCTAATACTTTTTCTGTGGAAGGGAGGCACCATATGCTGAGCAGAGTTACAGTAAAACTGCTGGTTGTATTGACTGCTCTCTCAGAATGGTCAGAAGGTTAAAATATGTGCTTGGGCAACTACAGTGTCATGGCCAATCCTGCTGGGAATGCAGGATAGGAGCCGCCTTCCCCAAAACCAGCACAAGTTCCATGGTGCCACGGTTTATCCCTGCTTGTATGCTGAGGGTAAGCAGTCTGCCTGGGTCACTCTAGGGAGTGAATTCTATTATCATCAGTGTCCTGAATGGGACTATTGATTCTCATCATCTTTTGTACCTCTGTTACTCACCTCTTCCTTGCTCATTTTAAGGTGTTCCTGATGGGAAATGTGCCTGTCTCCTCTTGTTTTCCCGACCACAGTGCTCTGGGCTCTGACAAGACAGAAGAATGGGTGGATTTTGGTAGGAGATACTGTGGAATATGGAAAAATACATGTAGTTACTTGTCTAAAAGGTCAGTTTGGTGTGTTTTTTTCCTAACCAGTTACTTTGTTGAATTATGCAAAAGCATAAATTTTAAAGCATTTCTTCTAGTATAATTGGGTATAGTAAATTTAGGGTGCTGAAAAATGGTCTTTGGTACAGAAAGTTTTTGAATCAGTGTTTTAGTGTACAATTCATCTCAAAGAAGAGAAAGTCTGCATCATTTGTTTTCTTCTCTACTTTCTCTGTTACCAAGAAGTACAGGAGATAGGATATAGAGCCCCTCCAGGTAGCACCTCCTACCCGGGGAAAGATACAAACCTCCTCCTTCTTTTTTATTTTTGTTTTTATTTTAATCCCAATTTTGTTCCATGTTCTAGCCAGATCACACGGGACATTTTTAGTAGGTACCAGCAAAAGGAACCAAGCCACCACTACTCCATATAAATATATATATTTGTATACATTTATACGTGGAGCTAGAATCATAGAACTGTTTAGGTTGGAAAAGATCATCAAAATCATCAAGTCCAGCTATTAACCTAACACTGCCAAGTCCATCACTAAAATTTGGATATGGAGCATTGCTATTTATTTTGAAAAAAATACGATAGACGTGAATTCTATGTATATAATATTTAATTTTATCTTAAATTATCTTCAGGGAATAAGGATATAATTTACTATTCAATGTTACAGCAGTGAATTAGAAGGCAATTAATTTTATAGCAGAAAGAAAATCTAGATGCTTTTCTGCTCCCGAGTAGCACTGACTAACTGCAGTGGAAGGAAGAAAGCCAGTGCTGTTTGTACTGGTGTAAACAGTGAACTGAGATACATTTGATGAAGACACGTTTTGCTTTCATCTTCCAAGTCTGGATGCTTGTAAGTGTGACATAGGGAGGGGTGGCAAAGAGGATGGGAGGACCCAGAGGATGAGTGACCCAGTTTGAAAACTAGTCCATGGGGATTTGTTTGATCAGCTCATCTGAGCTCTGCACTTGCCTTTCCTGCTTGGTGGTTTTGCTCCACACTCTCAAACCAGGAGCAGAAGACTCAGTGAAGAGAACGTCTTGAAGGGAGGCTGGCCCCCTCCTCCAGGAATGGTCTGCTTATGGCAGTGGGTTTTGCTGTCCTTCTCCTTTGCATGCTGGGCAAAGAGAATGAATCCAGTCCTTCCAGATGTTCTGCAGCACAGGCCACTGCTGACTCTGAGGCTTAAGCCAAGGCTGCAACCCATGGGTTTCCTCTGTCTGCTCAGATTGCAACTCGCCCCCAAAATGGGAAAACAATACAAAAACAGGCATAGGCAAAGATAAATCCAGCATTGCTTAAAACTGTTGGCTGCAGCTTCCAAAGCTTGAGGAAGTCTCTTGGCAGTGAAGAGCTCTGAGAGATGGTTTTTTTTGTGATCTGTGCAGTGTTTTGTATTTCATCACTAGGGACAGAGAGGGTTTGGTTGAAGATAAGATAGGTTGTGTCTTAAGGACATGGTCCCCATCTTCCCTGTCTGCTGCCTCAGGGGAGAAGACTGACCAAATAAACAGACTCACTTTCACTGTGCTTTGCAGCAGCAGCCAGGGAAAATGATGTCCTAATCCAGTGGAGTAGCTCATTTTTTTCAACTCCTTCACAGCAGCCCTCTAATAAATTAATGCATATGTCAACTCTTGTCAGAAGCTCTTAGCAATGAACAAATGAGTTCAACACCATAATCTAATAAACAAATAGATAACCTGTTCCAGTTTGTTCTGAGTGAGGTGGTGTTTCCTTTGTTGAGTTGTTTCATGGACCCTTCACTCTCAGAGGAGAGGGATGGTATGTGGGAATGCAGCCCATTTCCTCTCCAGGACAGGGTTTTCTCTTCTGACTTTGATGCCCTGATTTTCACTTGTTTACATGGAAATCTCTCCTCTGTTTTCTGTCATTAAAAAAAAAAAAAAATCATTCAGAATGACTTTTGTCCACATTATTGGATCTGAGCAGCTGCAGCTGAAAGTGAGATCTCATTGTACTAGTTGCTGCACAAGTAAGATTAAATCATGCTTGCTTCTACAAATAAACATTGCAGAGAAGGCAAAGGAGAGCTTTTCATGCTGGTGGAGAGAGACACAGTGGGGTTAAGTGACATCCCCAGTGTTCTAAGAGAAGTCTATGACAGGGAAAAGTGCTTAGAACTTTTTTGTTAAATCTTATGGTTCTTCTTCTGCCTTCTGTTTTAGCAGATTTTTATTGAAGTTTTAAGGTTCCATGGACTGTTTCTTGCATCAGTTCAACTTTAGTCTTTCACTAAGCTTTAGAGAAGGACTGTTGTGTTTTCCATGAGTCACATCTATGGCAGAGGGGTTGGTGTGGGGCATTAGATGGAGTGTTCTGCTCCACAGCTGTGTGGAAAAATAAGCTTAAGATTAAAATGCAGCCTTCTGTCGATGGCTTTGTGCTTTGTGTGTTGTAAGCTTGATGTGTAGGAAGCTCTGCTGATGTGGATGTGGGAGGGAGGACAATGCAGCGTGGAGTGGTACCTGCCTGCTCCTCCCTGCCACCCCTGGGGCTGCAGGAGCATTGGCTGGGATTTGCTAGGAAGGATAGAACTTGGTGTCTACAGCCACCAGCTGAACAGAAACTCAGTCTCATCAAAAAACCCATTGTTTTCACAATGAGGGGCATCCACTGTGGTGGAGCAGCTGAGATTTTGCATAATTTGGGGAACTTATCTCCTACCCTCGTGCTAATTACTGCCTTTGGGGTGTTTTGAGAGGGAGGTCAGTGAGTTCTGAGTGAAGGGGGTGGAGGGGATTTCCTGCATTGGTGACCAGAGCTGGAGTGAAAGCTCTGTGTACAGGACACCAAAGACAGCATCTGTTTTTACTTAATTAAGTTGCTCATTAAAAGCTGCATCACTTGCAGCGAGCATGACATAGTGTGCCAGTGCTGCTCCTTTTAGTCACAAGTCACAAACTTCTGGGCAGAGACTTGCAAGGGGTTCCAGCCCCACTGGCTATGCCTGAGTGGTGGTAAAAACCAGTTACCTCTTGAGAGGGAGTAAAAAATGGCTTTTGAACTGCTGCCTCAGCTCAGACCCGGATGTCAAAGCAGCCAGCGCTGGATCTCCCCACTGGCACACTCCCACGTGGCTCCTCTGTCCCCACCAGAGTCTCATCTGCTTCTCCTGAAAGCTTTAGAACCTTTTTCTGGCTCTAGTAACACTGGAAGAAGTCCAGAGTGATTCCAGCAGAGCTATTTTGGATTTGCATTTGCAGGAGGAATTGTACCTAGAGGTTTTAAGTTAATCGCACGGTCATTTTTGCTCTGTATATTTAACCACTGAGGTTAATTAACATTTCAGAGTTTCACAGGCTGCTTCTTCCATTATCTCAGCCAGCTGTGGTGAAAGGCAGTGTGGCAAGAGGGTGGTAGTCTGACTGGAGTTGTGCAGATAAGAAAATTGCTGGGAATTGTTTCCAGTGAATCCCAGGGGTTTAAATAGTTGGATGGCAGGGTGAAGGTAGAGGTGAGGATGAGTAAGCTGCCGTGGTACACATTTCCTATTGACTTTCCATGTAGTAAACAAAATTACCAGATGATTGTTGGCATGTGGTGGGTTTAATTTTTTTCTTTTTTTTTAATTTAAAGAGAATATTTTAAGCAGGACTGCGATGCATAGTCCTGAACTGTAGGGGACTAATGTTCCTGTTCTCCAGCTGGGAGAAACTAATTCAACATCTTGTGTTGTAAACACTCACTCATTTTAACTGATTACACCTCCAATGTTCCTCAAATCACTAAAATTACTAATTGCTATTCCTTACACATCAGAGAGTGAATCCTGAATAATTAACCCCAAATAAAATTAGATGAATTGGCCCTTTTAATTAGAATCCCTGCTGCTGTTTGTTCTGAGCTTCCTTTTCTTACTGTTAAGAGACTTTTAGAATGATTAAAACTGTTTAAGACTTAAACAGCCAGTGACCTTTTAATACAATGTAAATCCATAAAAGCAATATTTCAGCTAGCAGGTGGTGAAGTAAAATTTCAGTGCAACTACCTGACAGACTCAGTATTCCTTTTTTAAATGCTGAGGATGAAATTAGCCAGTGCGGGTTTTTTTTTTCTTCCTCATGCTTATTAATACAGTAGCTGATTAGCACAAGTAGTTCAAATGGTAGGATTAGTGATTGGTAAGAGTGGCAATTTAAACAGTGCTTTGGGTTGTTGGAGCTGCTTTATTTTAGGAATCACAGGCCAATGTGGTATATTTAGGTGGATTGTGGAGCTGGTGTGTCATCATGCAACAGTTTCCCCTGCACTGACATGGTGTCAGTGACTCCCCACAACATGGTTGGGGCCAAAACATGATTTTAATTGTGTGTTTTCCTTGCTTAGTGATGTGTGTTAAGTACAGATGCTACAGGAAAATGTTCACTTTGGGAGGCTTAGTAAGATGTATGTTCACACCTAGGAGGCACCAGGTTACATCTAGCTGAAGTTTTCTATAAAAATCCTGTGGTGTCACTTTGCAGTAGAAAGTTTCCCAGACCACATAGCAGTACTGGGATATTCTGCAGGCTCCTGCAATGGTCACAGGTTCATGGTAGCCTCCATCAACAGGATTTTAGCCTAGCGCTCAACGAATTAGGGTTTAGGTGTAAATCTCAATTGTTTCACTGTTAAAAGCTTTGGCTTTCTGCAGTAGAAGGTAAATACTTGACTGAGCAGTGCCTCTGTCTGCTCAGTACTTTGCCAAATGGAGTCTGTCTGGATCAGAATGGAAACGCATCGGTGGGGGTTCGCTCCATCACTGTCCTTAGTCTGGTCTCTGAGTCAGGGCTAAACTGTGTTTCTCAGGTGATTCAAACTGATCCTGAACCAGCTTCAGAACCAGAAATTAAACAGAAATCAAGATGACAATCAGAAAGGGTTATTTTTGCTTGGAAGGAGAAAATTGAAATCAGCATCTGACATGTATCATCCTCAGATGTCAGCCAGAGATCTGGGAAGACCAGTGTAAGCCCAGTGTTTTTGTTTAATAGGTTTCATTAACTTATTGTTTCCATGAAAGCTATGGTGTTTTACTTTTTCGTGTTTCTTTGTGGTTTTCCCCCAAAGAGTCTCTTTTACTGAACATGTGAGCCCTTCTTCAAGTCTAGAAGTTTCAAAGCCTCAAATCTTCATGTCTAAACAACTGTGTCTGTCAAGGGAAGAGGCAGTTACTGTGCTACAATTCATTTGTTGGCTGGCAGATATATCTCCTGAAAACAAAGACTTGAGACGTGAGCCTGATCCAGCAAAAAATGAAATGCACTTAAAATTTTAAAGGTTAGTCTGTAAGTGAGAACAGTGTTTGCTGCATGAGACAGGATGTTTTTCTTAGCTTGTACTTGTACCCAGAAGGCATCAGGCAGCCAGTGGCAAAAATTTTGTGAGTTTCTATTCACCCTGACAGGTTTGTGCTGATGTAGGTGTCAGTTAGGGCTTTGAACAATTTTATATTTGTGTACTTAAAGGTATAATAGTGAAATGTTTAAAACTCTTTCGAATGTGTAAGAGGGGAAATTTTGGGGTGTAGAGGGGTAAAACCTTGCAAGTGCATCTCTAATGGCACAGATTTGATCGAAGCCAGAAGCCAGGCTGGGGCCTGGGAGGCATCACTTCTGCCTGTGGCTCTGCTATTGCTTCCCAACATGGCCATGATGGACTCACCTCATTTCTGCCTGATGACTTTAATTTACACCATGCAAGTTTTCTATTGCTCGGGGTGGGGTTTTCATCACCGGGCTGGCAGTCCCATCCCTGCAGGTGGCTGCAGCAGGTGAAGCTGCAGTGCAGGAGCTGCATGGGTGCTGAGGGAAGAGCTCAGAGCTGTGGTTTCACAGCACGTTGTGCTGCCATATCTGAAATAACCAGCTGGGCATGTGTCTCACTGCACAGCCCCTTCGTAGGTTGGCTCATGGTCTTCACAGCTGTATGTATGAAGGGGGAACGAGTAGCTGGTGCAACAAGGACTGTTTATTTTCTCTTCCTAAGCATATGGTAACAGGTAGAGATTTCTCATTGTAAGAGCTGAAGTCAGGCTGTGTCTTGGTGTGATTTCCTACCTCCATGGAGAGACTTGCCATTGGAAGGCAAGTCTCTTCACCTGCCTTGCAGTATAAATTGCTTTCTGGAGGTGCCCTGATACCTCTGTGTTGACAGAACTCAGTGCTGTCACTCTCATAACCTGAAATAGATCCAAGTGTTAAGGTTGATATCAGGTGAAAGTCAACCAAAATGCTGGTCTTGGTGCTGAATAATAATCAATACTAATGAGCCTTTTGCCCATCTTATCCCTTATTCACAGAGGGACAACCTGGTTAAATCAGTCAGGAGAGGGTGAGTGCTCAGGGTGGGATGTGTCCTCCACCAGCCCACAGTTAACTGGTGACCCCAGAGCCCCATTCTGCTGTGGCTGCTGGTGCATCCGTGCAGACCAGGGACAGTCCCTTGCCTCAGTGGCTCCCACCTCGCTCTGTGTCACTGAAGGGGGTCAGCAGTGGGTGGCAGTGATGTGCTCTCCCTGGGCATGGAATTTCCTGCTTCCTCCCATGGCTAGCCCAGCTCTGAGTAAGTGAAATCTGACTTGCAAAGCTCCAGGGGTGAGAGAAGACCCCAAAGGTGCACTGTAGGGACACTGTGCCTAAAGGGAGTGTCAGCTGGCTTTCAGGTTCTTTTCCTCTTTTTCTCCCTCAAACCGAGACATGTTTCTTCCCCACATCATCTAGAATCACATGCTGCTGAGGATATGGATTTTGGTCTTTGCATGCTTCCCTCTCTGCCAGAGGGAGTCTTCCAGCAATGCCAATAATAATAGTGCAGGGACAGCTTTCCCTTCTGCATCCAAGGGAATATTCTCCTGTGAGTGCAGTGGGAACAGCACTGGGTCCTGTGGCTGTGTGTGGGAAAGAGGAAGGCGCAGTGGCAGAATAAATAACTAAAGCTGTGAAGGAGAAAGGTCCATCTGTTCACAGAGGACCAGGAAAAGGCCAAACATCTGCAAGGTCCCCCCAGTTCATCAGGCATCTGCTCTCTGCTTCCCAGTCTTAAAACCTTCCCACTTGTGAGGAGAGTGGAGCCAGCAGCTTATCTAACACAGGATGGAGTCAGCAGAGCTGGGCTGGGATGTGGTAGAGCCAGCTGTCTCCTACTGCAAAGAAGTGTTTTCTTCCAAACTCTAGGAGAGAGCTCTTGTCCTTTGCTCCTTTTCTGAAAAATCTTCCAAAAAATGTTTGGGTTTTTTTTGTTTGTTTTTTTTTTTTTTTTTTCCAGGAGGAGTGGGTCTTCCAAAGGGGCAAAAATGGTATTTTGTTTATGTTTGTTCTAACAGTCATTGTTAGATGCAGACTTCTGATTATGCAGAAAACCTGCCCCTTTCCCTGTCTCATCTCCTCCAGCACATTTCTCTATCTTGATTTTCCTTAGGTGTTTTTAAGGATTGTAATAAAGCAAGAGTGTCTGACTAATGTTCTGTGCAGGGAGATCAGTCTTTGGCATCGGAGCCAGGACTGACTGAGAAACATCATCTAAAGCATAATCTTGAGAAGTCTGTGTTCACTGGAGTTGAATTTGTTTGCAAAATCATGTTGGCTGGTTGGAGGGTCATTTACAGAGCAAAGGATAAAAGTTTAAGAAGCACTCAAATATCCCAGTATTTTTTAGAGCTAACCCCTTAGATCAAAATCTCTCTGCTTTTCTTTCTATTTTGTACTGTATTTCACATGATTTGAAATAAAAGATTGGATTAATTATAGGGCAATGAGGAGGATACTGCAAATATTATTGGACATAAATTTTTTAAAAAATCAGTCCTGAGCTCTATAATAGCGTGAGCCAGTAGGTTTCATGGGATTTTATGTATTGGAGCAACATGATTGTCTTAAATTAGTTTTCAGTCTGTTGTTTTTGAGCTGTCTTTGAGCATCTGAATTTAGGAATTTAGGATGATACTTTCTTAGGGATTCCAAAGGGGTTTTTTGAGTTCCATCCATGCTCGTTTTGGGGAAAATGGGAAGAAATTACTTTCCTGGTAAATAATATCTCTGAAAGTCCTAGGAGAATTTTGTGTCTTTCAGAGAGTGATTTGAAATAGAAGAGGAAACTTTCAAGGGCTGCAGACCCATCTGCTTCCCATGGCAGAGAGCATGAAAGTGTTGTGCTGGCAGTGCTGCCCAGCTGGTGCCTGTGCCTGGTCTGGGCTGAGCCTAGGGCTTTAAACCTGGGCATAGGTGGCCCAGAAGGCTGCAGGTCACAGGGGTTTGGCTCAGCACCTTCCTGAGTGGTGTGGAGCCTGCTCCTTGGTGTTTAGGGGTGGTGCTGAGGGCCTCTGGCCTGAGCACAGTGTGATGCTGCATGGAGATCTGGAGGGTCAAGTAGGGAGCTCATATTCCCTTCCAAAAGCAACAGTTCCTATATATGTGAGATATCACACTTTTATTAATCTGAAACTTTCCATCCCAGCTGCTGCACACACAAGAGCCAACAGCAAACAGCTCTACTTGCAGCATCAATCTTCATAAGAAGAAATAAAACCATACCAAAGTGGTCCAAATTGCAGGCAGCTGCCTTCCCTGGAGATAAATCCAGTGCTAATGGCAAATTCTCTTTTTCCACCATTCAGAGGTGCTTTCAGAACTTGGTGTCCTGCTGCCTGCAGCCTGTGCTGCTCTGTCCTTGTTTTCTTTCTCCTTTGTGGTCCCACATCCCATGAAATTCTCAAGGAGAACTTCTCTCTGCTCCCACCTCCCATCTCTATGCTAAGCTGGATGGCTGCACAACCAGTATGTGCTGCTTTGTCTTCCCATCAGCACTTTTGGAAGATTAAAATGAGCAAGTTGTATTCTAGAAATTTTGTTCAAAATTGTAAAAATTCTTGTTAAAAATCCAGAGTTAAGAGAGGTGGATTCATGTGTGCTTGCACCTGGCCCATCATGTGGCTGCTGTCACTGAGAAGAGCCTGTGATCTTCCCAGCAGTTCTTTACATGAAGCTATGAAGTCCCTATAGGAAGAGGAAGATGCAAAGAGTATTTCTGCCTGCCAGCAGCAGGGATGCAGGAGATGGGCTGGCCTAGATTCTGGGCTCCAGCTCCAGCCCTTTGTGTGTCTTCTGCAGCAGGGAATGCCTGCTTTTGGACAACACCTGATGCTGTCTTTAGGGATCAAGAAGAGCTGGCATAGTTTAGCACACGAGGGAAGTGAATTGGATGGGATCCATTGCAAGGTTAGACACAAGGTGTTCATTAGTGCAAGTTTTGTGGTTGCATGTCGTAGGTTTGAGATGTGACTTGGATCTGTGGAGCTGCATGTTGGTGCCTTCAGGCTTTCTGGCACATCACCTTTTGCTGTGGAATCTGAGCACCCCTAAGCCATCTGCCAGTGTTACTGAGCTGTGTAGCCATTCCCTGAAGCAGTGAGGGGTGAAGATGAGCATTTAATGGTCGAATAATGTGTTATGTCCTGTGCCACAAAACCGATGGGCAGAGCTAAAAGTATTGTGGAGTTCCTCCTGATCATCCATGTCATGATGTGGGGAAATGCTGCTGAGTTTAAATTTTCTCATTGTCTCTCCTAGGGGAGTTTCTTCCTCCTCCACCCCCTCCTGTGGATGACCTTGGGAACATCACATCATCACAAGGTGCCTTCCCCCCCCCACCCCCTCTGGATGATGTTACTTACAATGTACAGGTAAGAAGACAAGAATTTTGTCATTTGTGCAGAACCGATCCAGAAATTATGGAAATTAATGAATAATAATAAAATGAAATGGCAAAGTTCTGGTTAAAAATCATAGGTCAGGAATAACCAAGTCAGCTTTAGCAAGCTGTGTTTCCCAAGCAGGGAGTATTTCCATTCAAAACTTGCTGGGCTATTAAAGGATTTTTCCCATCCGGCTTGAATTAGAAGACTAATTGCCTTATGTCGTGATGGCGGATGGGAGTGGAACCTTCCCAGAATGAATTGTTTTCTGGAATGGCCATCTCCTTCCATGGACTGTGGAGAGACTTTAGGGCAGTAATCTGATCCTGAAAGTGCTTTGTTTAGATGCCTAAAATTAAGTGAAGCAAATAAGCCCTGGCCCAGGCTCCAGTGATGTAATTGAGACCCTTTTCACCCTCTTTTTGCTGGCTTGGATCTTCTAGATAGCCCACCTGGATGAAAATACAACTTCTAAGATACATCAGGTGATGCTGGCATGTCCAAAGTGAATATGGGCAGACCTTGAACACCTTTGCAAGATATGAACACTTTCGTGCAGGTATTGCAGGTTTACCTGGAGTGCCAGGTTTATGTTTGCTCAGGCACATTCTGGAGAAATGCATTCAGACTTCTGGGACAAGGCAGTCAAGGTGATCAAGGAGTGAGGAGCTGATGTTCCAAGTGGAGACCAGAAGAGTTTGTCTTGTTAGCTGAGCAAAAGGAAGGCTGAGGATGGGTCTGGTTGCAAATTTGAAATACGCTTTGGGAATAAGCCCATATTTCAGCTCTGTGTGGATGTTGGTGCAGGAACAGGAGAGGCTGAGCTTGCCAGAAGTACCTCCATGGTGGTGTTTAGCAATTTTCTAAGCACTGAGGCTCCAAAGTTCTGGAAGAGCCTTCTGTCAGAAGTAGTGAGAACAAAGAAAACATGGTCTAGGTTTGAGGCTGTTGAAAGTCGTGTAACCACATATCCACAGACATGGGGCTGCCCTTGATGGCCCTGGAAGATTGTGGCAGTCCTGTATCCCTTGGTGGGTTTGAACATGAGAGTAGGCCAGCAGGCAGGCATTAAACAGGATTCAAAGGACCTGACTTAGTTCCTGACCCTCTCAGCAGCTCTAGACTCACTTTGTCTGCTTTGTGCCTTGGGAAAAACAAAACATTCCCCTCCCTCACGGGCTACCAGAGATCTCTTACCCGTGGCAAGATGTTCAGGCACTATGGCAAAGCCTCAGCCTTTCCTGCAATGGGCTCAGGTTGGAAGCAGCCTTTGAGCAGGAAGGGGTTAATGGGGATTGTGTTCTCCCTTGCCAGGAAAGGCTGCAGCAGTCAGGGACATTGCCAAGTGCCGAGCATGGCTTTTCCCAGCCTTGGGGAATGAAGTAATTCCCCAGCAAGTGTTGTTCTGGCTTTTATCTCTCTGAGAAGAGTGGCCCCCGTGGGAGCAGGAGAGCTTCCAGAGTGCCCTGGGAAGCCGTGGAGCAGCAGGCTCCTGGCAAAGGCAGGGCACTGCCTGCATGGCCCTGCACAGGAGCCTGGGTAGCAGGCAGGGGTTGTGGTGCCTCACAGGATTCCTCAGGGTCAGGCTTCCCCCTTCCCAGGTCACCCAAGGAAAGGGCCTTGTGTGTTTATTGAAAGGAGCTCACTCCTGCCATGGCTCCAAAAGTGTGCCTGGTCCACTCGAGGCTGTCACGGGGATGTGCCCCTTGACAGAACCACTCAGCAGGACAACTCTTCCCTCTGAACTCATGGAATTGCTGCTTGTCACACCCTTTTCTCTCTGGCTTTGGGAAACTGGGACTGGAGCTGTGTTCAGTGTTGGGTTTTAGCAAGATTTTGGTTAGATCAGGATTCCTTTGCATGGTATCTTGCTCAGAGGAGGGTGAGCCTAGCAGTTGTACCTGAGCAGTCCTGCCTGTCACCACCCCAAATGTACTCTTATGCAGCAAACAGGGCTCCCTGCCTTTCCCTGTCTTTTGTCTGTGATCAGAGAGGCTACCCATTCCCCTTCCTTTTCCCTTCCATTTTCTGTAGATCAGGAGCAGGCAAAAGTCAGGGCTAAAGTCAGGAGCCAGCAGGGTTTTGTGTTGCAAGATCAGCTCCTTGTCTTTCAGGAGCAGCAAAAGTCATGCTGAAGCAAGACGTAAAGCCCAGTACAGGAAGAAAAGGGCAGGTGGTGCTGGAGAAGGCTGCCCAATGCCTTTGTGCATCAAACACAGTAATTTTGTCAACTCTGGACAGGTGTTCTTGTGCTAAAGGAGCGGAACCAATGGTGACTGTGTTCCTTCTGCTGTGAGGACATGGTTGTCTGGAATCAGGGATCTCATGAACATGTGTTGTATTGGGCTCCAAGAGGCTGATTTTGCTCTCCAATGCCCAGACCATTTCATTTCCATGCCTCAGTTTCCCTGTTGCAAAATAAAAGCACTGGAGCAGCCGACCCAGTTCCTGAGCATTGCCCAGACATGAGGCTGCTGTCTGGGTGGTTTGGACCCTGTGGACCTGGTGAGAGCCCTCCAGATCTACCCCAGAGTTTGAAATTCCTCTGTTCCATCAAATCAGCCGTTTTACATCAGAAATTTCGCTCTGGATGGTGCATTGCTGATGACAGCTTATGAAGTATGTGTGCTGTGGGGCTCCAGGTAAAGCTTTTTATACTAGGTGTTAAGTTGATGAGGACAGCAGGATAGATGTTTAGTTTATTATCAGTTTGTGTGTTACTGTTACCAGAGGGCTGAATGCTGCACAGCTTATTACAGTTTAAGCTGTAGCTTAAGAGCAGCAGTTAAAATAATACCCAGTTTTCATTGACCTGTTTATCTCTGGATCTCTACTTGGACAGTGGAACTGGCCACTTAGGATCAGATCCAAAAAGGTACTTTAGTATCTGACTTATGCTCTGATGGAAATTAGAGGAGGGCTGGATCATAAAATACCTTTGTGATAGATCTGGCATTTTCTTGTAATTTCTGTTTTCCCATCTAAATCCGTCATAATTCGGATTCACAGCAGGGCTGTGGGGGGAGGAAAGGGGAAGGAAATTTAAACACTTTTCATATTAACTGGAATGCCTTTTTTTTTTTTTTT
>VZRH01008206.1:305753-436574 GCA_013397555.1 Urocynchramus pylzowi
TTTTTCAGAAATCCAAAGAAAAAAAGGAAATAAAAGGCAATATTTATTTTTAAAGAGTGTGTTTGGGCTGGGGGAGAGTTGTGTTGGGAAGTTCCCCTTTGGCTGCAGCGGGGGAAGGCAAGGACTTGTTCCCAGAATGGTGGTGAGGGCGTGGCGGTGGCGTGTTTGACAAATAAGGACATGAGCAAAGAGCCTTTTGCCACGTTGGCCTGGGCTCAGTTTGAAAGAGAAAGAAAAAAAAAATTTTGGACGGGAAGAAAAATAAATCACTGTTTGTCAAAGGGAAATAGATAGATCTGAGAGGGAGGGAGGCAGATTTTTATTATGTTTTTGCCTTCTAGTTTCAAAACAGGCATCTGCCCAGGCCAGGGAAAGCCAAAGTGAAAAACTCTCATCAGCCGCCTCTCAAGCACCCTGTTTGCTCACAGAGAGGGACCCTCACTCATGGCTCTGGCAATTTCTTCCTTCCTTGCCAGGCAGGGCTGCACAGCTGTGTGAAAAGCCAGTCCCTGTCCCATGTCCTGTCCTTGTGAAGGCTGTCTCAGGAGTCATGGGTGCTATGGCTTTGAAATGACCTGTTCTCTTTAAAGGGGAGGGTCAGAGCCCAGCATTTCATGCTGGGGCAGGATCTGGGTGGCTCACAGCAGACCCTCAGCTGCCAACTTGCCAAGGGCCACCTTGGGAAAATGTCCATTTAGAGATCTCTACTAATTACCTGCACGTGCTATATCTGCAGATGGCTCTGATTTTCTTTTGGGATCTGAGATGCTACCACAGCATGGGGAGGAGAGGGTTGTGTTGAGCTGGGATGGCACCTCTTTCCCAGCAACCCCCAGCTGTTATCAGTGTGGTTTTTGTTGACAGGCCACAAAACACTTGACAAAAGAAATACCACTCTCTTCATGATAAGGGAGCTGGACCAGGGAAAGGGCTTTGCCTAGGTCATCAGGCTGACCAGTAGCAGGCTAAAAATAAGACTTGAGATCTCCTGTGTCCCAGAGCAATTCTGCCTGCTACATACCAGAGACTCAGTAATTACTGTAATAACTGCAAATGTATGACTAAACACCATCAGTTCCTGAACATAGGAACAATTTGGGATATATCAAAGCAGATGTAAAGAAGTGGCTTTAGTTTGGGGGTTAAATGGAAGAAAATATCAGACTTTGAATAGTTGCATGAAGTGCAACATAAAGAATTTTAATATACGAGTTCTTGTTATAACCATCTATGATTGGAGGGGCTGCAGGGCTGCAGCTACATGGGCAGGGAGCTACTCCCACCTTCAGACCTACTGAACTCTCTGCTCGTATTGTCCTGTTGTGATGTGCAGAAAATCAGCCAAAGGGCTCGAATTCCTATTGCCAAGGAGTTTTGGGAGGGGAAAAGCCGAAGCGCGTTCTGGAGGCGTGCGCGCCTTCCTCCGCGAGCTGTTCCGAGGAGACCTGTCTCACTTCTCCTCGCTGCTGGGAGAAGGTGGGAATGTGTTGATAGATGCGAGAAGCGAGAGCCTCATCCTTGTTGGGGAAGAGGCTGCCAGGTGTTTCGCCGTCTGACTCCGCTCCCCGCGAGCGGCGGCGGTGCCTCTGTGGGCTCTGACTCACTGCCTCAAGGAGCAGCCAGGACACAGGAATTGGTTTTGGTTTTTGGGTTTTTGTTTGTTTGTTTGTTTTTGTTTTGGTTTGGTTTTTTTTTAATTTATTTCTGAATTTTGGGTGCACATCTTGGCAAATAGCTGGGGAGGAAAAAGCGTGAATTTTGCCAGTGGGGATTGCTGCCTTAAACAGCTCATCTCCTGTTCAGAGGCTGGGCTCTGCCTGCTGATGCTGGGCTTGCTTTAAATCACCTGCTTTTAGTATCTGGAGAAACTAAAAAGGCCAAAGAGAGCAGAACATGTGTTCCGCCTCCCTCTAGTGCTAGATTTTGTTAATCATCGGGATTAGTGGCCTGGTTGTAGGTGCTTGCTGGCGAGGAATGTTGGTACACAGGGCAGCTCTTGCTGCTGGCGGGGCTGCCTGACTCCAGGAGGGATCAGTAACTCCCAGAAACTCTGTAAATAAAGCCACAGTCTGTGTGCATTGCTTGCCATTCAAGATCCAGCTTTTGCAGAGTTCTGTGACTTCTAACCTGATTTATTAAAATCCATGTGATAAGCATCTGCCTTTTATCTAAATTGGAGCTATGTCCAACAGTATAAATGAATTACCTGGTAATGTTAACCCTTTTACTCAGACCTTGGCTTTGCAGGAATGCTTTTTGTCTGTTTCCTTCCTGCCTTCCTCGTGTGTTTGAGAAACAGGAATGTGCTGTGCTCTAAGTTAGACTTAAACAAATAACATGTATGTTCTCTGAATGTTTAAATGCTCACTGGGTCTCTACAAGTCAAGAAGTGCTTGCTCTATAATAGATTCTAGGGTGAGAAAAATCAGTAATATAACATCTGTATATGTTGATGAATATTGGGATGCATGAGAGATAAAATGCATGCATTTCTTATATGTGTGTGTATGTATACTTACACCCTGTAGACATACATATGAGAAATGAATCATGAGTGGGGATGTAGAGCAGACCTTCACGTTACTGGAAGCAAGCATGCACACTTTATCCTTGCTGCTTTTTCCTCATTTTTTGTGGGTAGCATGACCAGTAGATCCAGGATCACAAGAGAAAAGGAACACTGAGCACTTCTTTCAGGCAGCTCTTGATGCATCCCATCTTATACACATGTTTATTTTACAATGCCAAACCACATTCTATTTTAAATCTTTAATGAACCTCCGTTCCCATCCATGTAACTTTCCAATTCTTACTCTCTTCAGAATAGACAAAGATGCTTATTATAAACCACAAATTTTACTGAAAGGGTAAACTGGAAAAGTTTTAATTGTGCAGTTTAAGCCTGCCATTCATCTCCCTGCCTGGCTATTAATATCTTGGCAATGTTACAATGCAACACAGCCTTTAATAGCTGAACCTCTCGGCAAGGACTACAAAGTAAGAAAGGACCCAAACAGTTAACTGTGCTCATTATTTTCATCATGCTTATTACTGTGTTATTTAATGTATTTGTTATGTTATTGTTTAATACAGTCACCCAGCACACAGGATGTGCCAGGACCTGTACACTTGTGCCTTCTTTGGCAGGGGAGCTCTGTGGCTGAGGCTGGGAGATGGTTTCAGAGATGAAACAGGCAGCTTTTGATAATCTGCCATACAGCAGGTGATGAGGTGAAGGAACAGAAGAAAGCAAAAGCCTGGTACAGATCATGTGTAAATATGGGTATGGGACCTCCTAAAAAGTTGTGAGAGGAAACAGAAAGGTCAGAAATGTTGCTGCTTATGATGGTCAGAGCTGAACAAGGTAAATCCTTCCTAGGTTAAGACATTAAGACACACGTGCCAGCTTGGGTCCAGACAGAAGGCTGTGCTCCCCCAGTGCTGTGCCCAAGACTGCAAACCCTGGTGGGCATCTCCTTGGTCCTGTGGACACACCTCTGAGGGACACTGTCACACTGCAAATGATGGAGTCAGCCACAGCTGGCACCTGTGTGCACTGCTGTGCAGTAGAGAAAGAAGCTTTGGCTAAACAAGATAAAAGGAAATAGAATTCTACTGCTTGGGGAATCCAGTTGTGGCCTAAATTAGGTTTTAGAGCCCTGGAGTTTTTCAAAGAGTAGGACAAACTTCATCCTATTTTTGGTGAAAATTTTATCTGGCAGCAATGAGATGTGGATATGGAGAAGTTGTGAGAGCATCTAATTTCCAAGAATGGAAGTGGCTGAAATGCAGGTTCCTGTCTCTGTTTTTCAGTTTCCATCACTGGTGAAAAACAGCTTCAGCTGCCATGAAGGGTGGTTTTGTTGTTAGAAAATGTTGCCTCTGTGAGGAGTGTGTGGCACAGTCACTGAGCAAGCTGGAAGATGGTAGAAATACCAATGAGAGATATTGCAGCCAGAGCTGAAGGAATTTGTTCCAGACATGATTTTAAGTGTCTGCTACCATAAAACTCCATCTTTGAAGGACCATTCTCCACAATTGTATTTTTCAGTTTGATTTTGCTGATTGAAATGCAGGATGTTGATTAGCTTTAACACACAACAGGTAAGGAAAAGCATCCAGAAAACATCATGTGATGGCTTTAGTATTGGCTTTAATGGTGAGAGAAGTAAAATATAAATGTTTGGAAAAGCTGTAACTACGCCCAAGTATTGCTGAAGCCAGTAAGTGTCAAAGGTGCTTTACAAACTCCTTTCATTCAGCAGTCCTAGGGCACAGCTTCTTCCCCCTCCATCTCCACATTTCTCTTTCGCCATGGAAACTGTCTCACATTTTGTCTTAAAGGTCTGGCCTTCCTCCTCAGCTCCTGAGTTGTTTGTCCCTTCCTCCCCCTGTCTCTGGCTCTGCAAATTCCTCCAGTTCAGCCCTGCAGCCCCCTCTCTGTGTGCTCCTGAGGGATGCCACTGCTGAGGTCTGCAGATAGCCGGGTGTCCCAGGGGTGGAGGTAGGGCTGCCTTCAGGGAGCAGCGTGTGGTCAGTCCTGAGGTCAGGTGAGCCTCTTAAGGACACTTAGATAAGGAACATGGTTTCAATGTAGAAGTTTGGCTTCTGTGGCATGTTGGCCCCAAGCAGAGATACAGTTAAATGCTGTTTTCCTGAGGTCTGATGAGTGCTGGAGGCACCACCTTTTCTGAAGCATGAATTCTGATTGAAAGACAGCACTTTATGTTCATTTATCTGCATGTGGACAGTATCAAACTTTGGAGCTCACCCAGGAGGGATCTGCACAGTGGATTCCATTGTAGGGCAGCACAAATTATTCTTCAGCTTTCTGTGTGATTTGGGTCCCTTTTCTTCAGCTGAGGTTCCCACTTAGGAGATGTGTAGAACGCGAGGTGTCCGAACAAGACAGTTGTTGTTAAAAAAGAAGTAAAAACCCATGATCAGCCAGTGAAACCCAATACCTGACACACATCTGGCAGCCTTGAAGGGAATATAGAAGTGAGCCTAATGGTTTGGAAAATGAGATTGCAAATTTCGTGAACGCAAGAAACTAGACACATGAGTCAGACTGTGGGGTTTGCCCAGCTGAGGCCTGCCTGCCCCATGAACTGCAGCCGGTGACCACCCCAAAAATGTGTAGACTGAGGCAGAGTCCAGATTTTCCTCTTCTCAGCTTTGAGACATATAGTAGATTTTTAACATGATTCATTTCCTCAGAAGCCAAACCCAAGCATTAACTTTCATGTAGTTTTATACATCCATTTTGCTGATATTTTGCCAGGTTCACTGGGAATCCTTGCAAACATTTTGGCACGCACCCCTTCCTATTACAGCAAAACAAGCAAACAAACTCAGAAATATGTTATATGTTTAATTTCTGGATGTAGTGCTTACTCAGGCTGTGAAAATTGACCAGCCAGTTTTAATTTTACTTTTTTTCTCATTGGTGATTTTCTAATAGCTTCACAGCCCATGCTCAGGAATGCTTTCTCAAATTCAGAGAAGCTTGGCTGTGTGCTTAAACTTCATTAAAGTTGATAGAACTTAAGCACACGTGTAAAATTAAGCATATGCTTATGTTTTATACAGTCTTTTTGCAGGTGACACAAACAGCTGCATATGGGTTTCCAATATGTGATTAAATTCCAAAAGGAGTTTTTAAAAACAGTTTTAGTCAACCTTAATTTTCTGAAATTGGTAGCTTTAACAAAACCTATCTTTTTTGATTTAAATTGCCTGAGACGTGTGCCTTTTAAAAAGCTCTTTATTTAACTGTCACAATATGCAGTCTTGTGTGGGATAGAGTTTGTTCATGTAAATTTAATTTCCAGTTAAACTGGTGCAAACACAAAGTGATGTCAGTAGATCTTTATGGACTGGCAGAGCTGTTTCTTTCTCACCTCTGTCGAGGTGGGGGCCAGGCAGAGCCATTAAATTGTCAGCTGTGCCCTTCTGCCTATTGCAGATCATAAAGCTTTGCCTGGTCACCCAGGGAGACCAAAGGCATCCAGCCTTGATCCACAGACATCAAGAGGTGGAAAAATCTTGGAAGTTTGTTTTAACATTTAATTGCCTGCAGTATTACACATAAATGAGTATCTGTTATTTCTAAATGGAATTTCCCTAGCTTTGGCTTCCCGACTGCTGTGTGTTTTTTCTGTTTTGCTAGATTGGACAGTCTTGTGGTATCTGGCATTTTCGTTCTGTGAAAGTGTTTAGTTATTGCTATCAAGCTACTCAATCTTCTTTGTAGGTGAAACCAAGTGAGCTCTCTACGTGCCTCCTTTTCAGCTGTTTTCTGCTTTTTTGGGGTGTCTCAAGTTCCTAAACTACTGCCTCCCACGCTGGACACAGTATGTCAGTGCCAGAATCACCACAAGTGTTGAAAGAAGTAAAATCACCTTCAGCTCTGAGCTTTCCTTGTGCCTGGTAGGAGATGGTGTTTGGTGTGGTTTTCCCCTCTGGGATATAAATCCAGAGTCGCGGGGCTGGGTGTGACAGATTGCCTTGTGCACAGGTGGGTGTAATTTGTGGCTTGTCAGACACATGCCATGCTGTCTGAGGCATCCTCCTCTTACCTCTTTTCTTATGCCAGAAAAGGAAAGATGAAGATCAGGACTTGGCCAGGACGTGAAGATGAAGGGAGTCTCTGCTCTTTTATATCACCAATGATCTTTTAAAAATGTAACATTCATGTCAGATGAGTCAGTGGGAAGGTCTTCCGTTATTGCAGTGGATGCCTAATGAGAGATTTGCTTTCTTCATTGATTAAACTTTGCAGCTGTATTGGGGTAATTGGCTGCTCTTTGGTTATGGTTCCCCTTGGAGGCAGATGATGAAATATCTGCTATGTTCTCCTATTTCTCAGTTTTTCTGTAAGCAGCAATGCTCTGTGGGGAGCATCAGCTCTGCTTGATGGCTAATTAAACATTAATTTGTGATGATATTGGAGCAGAATTTAAGTTGGTGGGGGAGTGGGCAAAGAAAGGGGAAACTTTTAACAGTCACCATAATTGTCAATAATGAGTCCTAATGTAATTGCATTAATTAAAAGAAAAGGGATATATTCCCTGCTGCTGTAAAGTTAGTTTAAAGTCAGTGAAAGTCATGCTGGGTCAAAAAGACTTCATGGCCAGCTGTTCTTGTCCTGTGGATAGGCAGGTAGTGCTGTCCTGCCCAAAGTGTAAAGAAAAAAAATTATATATCCCAGTTCTTATTGTATATTCTGCTGATGAACAGGAATGTTTCACAAATTCAATTTAATTCCCAAGGACGAGTAATTGTAACTCCACCCAGAGAATATTAAATTGCCTTAATGGAAAAATAAACTGGTTTTATACTCCCCCTTCTCTCCCCACCTTCCACATTCAGTTTTCAAATAACTTTATGTGCCTCCTTAGTTTATTAATACACTTCTCATCTTGCTGCTGATTTTGCATCTGGTAGCACTTAACACAGACAAGACTCCCAAAGCTTTTGATCAGACATGTTAAGTAAACTCTCAGGACTGTCGGGTCTGCTGCTCTACCAGATGTTGGCTCGTGGGACTCCTCCTCTCTCTTCATCCCCTGACTGTTCCTTATCAAATCCATCCTGTTGCTTTCATGTGCTGAGGATTGTGGTGCCTTTCCCCATGTATTCTCTGGCCCACAGCAGGAAGATCCTCTGGTCAGCTGAAGGGTATTTGTTGTTTTGCTGGTTTTTGGTGTAGAGACCCAAGGAAGCACTGCACTTTTAAAAGCCCCATTTAGCCAACCTTAACATTTCCAGGACTTCCTTCAGTGAGCAAAACAAACCAGTGAGGAACCCACAAAAGCTGGGTGCAGGTTTATATGCCCAAGGTGGAGGTGCCAGCCTGTGATGCAGCAGGGAGCTGGGTAACACCATCCTGAGGCAGAGGGAACTGAACAGCACAGGACCTCTGTGTTGGCATCTCCAGCTTCAAGGCACCTACAAACACACTCCCGGGCTGCAAGGAGCATTTGTTGGGTGCTGTTTGCTGCATCTTCTTTATTCCTAATTGCCCTCTGTTGTCCTCAGGGATGGCAGAGGGACAGAGAATATTGCAGATTTTCTTGTGGTGTGTTGTCCATGTCCCATCAAATCAATCAATCCAGGGCTTTGGCAGAGCGTACCCCAAGGCCATGGATCCTAAAGTTGGCTAAACTTCTGTGATGCCCTTCCATCCTTTTTTTATCTCTGCTCATTCATCTAATATCCATGGCCAGTTCTTGAGAATTCTGGACTAACCACAGGTGTTTGTGGCAAAATCTTCCCTCTGGTGTTAGGGGCAGGAGCTGCTGGGAAGGGAATGTAGTCTTGGATTACTCTACTGCTCATCCACACTGGTGGCATCCTGCCCCCACCAATGTGCTGGTGTTGGGACTGGGGCCCTGCTCAAGATAAGCAGGGAGCAGGAACTTAGTAAACAGTGAGGGAAGATGACCACAGGCCCCACTGACCCACAGTCCAGTTGCTAGCCATGGCAGTGGCTCAGACTCAGCCATGTCATGGGAAATCAGGGCCATCCTGCAACAGAATTGCAGCTGGAGCTTGAATGGCTTGGACAGGGCTTTGTTGTCTTCTGGCATGTTTTGTCAAGTCTTGGATGGCAAATACTGAGGATGAAAAGTCCTTTAAGGAGCTAACTTGGCCCAAGGGATTAGTGTCTTCATCTGGTGGCCTGGAGGAACTTGGTTGTATCTCTGAGTTTCAGCACCTTGCTCCCACCCCTCTGCCTGCATTCCCTTCCCAGGGCTGGTATCCAATTGACAATAGACTCCTTGGGACAAGGATGTTTCCTAGGTATTGTGTGAACAGTGTCTGTCACACTGATCCCTAGGGAAATATAAGTCTTTATTATTATACAGCTTCATAACTGCAACAAAGTCTTTGCTTTCTTTTTTCTATGCATCCCAGGAGGCTGAGTGCAGTTGGTTGTAATTTCTGTTGTCTCTCCCAAAAGAAAGGAAGAAATGGGTTTCCAGGTATTGGGCCAAGCCCTGACACCTAGGGCTGTGGTCAGTTATTTACCTGCAGAGACTGGGATGTACCCTCCAGCAGATGGGAATCCCAACTGGTGTCAGCAGGTGGATAGAAAACACAAGTGGAGAGTTCATATGAATGTCTCTAGAGCCAAATCAACCACTAGTGACCAGAGAAAAATGTAAAAGGGAAGCACAGAACATTTTATATTTGTTATGTGTCTTGGAGTTTTCTTCCATGAGTTTCTCCTGCTGCTTTTGAAATCCATGTAAACTCATAGCAACCACAGTGTCTTGCAGCAGAAATAGCTCTGCAGCTTAGCAGCGTGTTGTGTGACAAAACACCTACCCCCTTTCCTTTGTTTTGAGACTGATGCCTCCTAGTTTCATGCTTTCTTGTTATCTGTTTTATCTGTATTTTTTCTTTTTAAAAAAGTTTTTTTTTATTTGTCCTTTTCATAAGCTTCTTACACCACAGTGAGTTTTTAAATCAGTTGTTAAGGTTTTGCAAGGCATCTCCTAGCAATGCTTAACAAATAACTTTCCTTTATCTGCTTGTTTGTTTGCCCCAGCTGAAAGCCCATGCAGTTCTTTACCACACCTTGTTGCTTCAGAAATTAGTTCAGTCTGAATACCCAGTACTATTTATGATTTCCATGACTGGAGAAATTGAATGTGGGACTGTGGCTACCCCAGACTAATTGCTGTAGGTGCGGCTGAGTGCAGCTTCCTTTACTCCAGTGTGCCTTCTGCAGTTTGTTGTGGCCCAGCTGCTGGTATGAACTTTGCCAAGGGAAGATGTTTGGCATGTTCACTGGCCCTTTTTGGGACCATATAGGCTGGTGTTTAGTAGATCACCCCCACCCTGTGCAAGCCCTGTTCCAGGTAGGCCTGACCAGCCTCTTTACAGTGAAATCTTCAAAAGTGGCTGGAGTCTAAGAAACATTGCTCAGTTAAATGACAGTAGCATCTGAGAGGCACCAAATGGTGCCTTGGAACAGCCCTCTTTAAACTTTTGAAGTGTTTTCCTTTGGTCCTGCTAATATCCAGCAACACAAACCAGGTAAAACTATTCTGTGCCTGAAAAAAAACGAAAGAGCAAGGGGAAAAAATAAATCAAAACCTAACTTCCCTTTGGCTTTTATCCTTGATGTCATCAAAAGACTAAAAAGGATATTTCAGGCCTGGCTTCAGCCTGATGGAACAGCAGGGAAGTTCTTTTCTATTAGATCCTTGATACAATCACATCTGGTGAAATCACTGTGGTCACATCTGCTGAAATCTTCCATCAGTTCAGATTTGTTTCAAAAGACTCAATCTTTCTGTTTTTAAAGGGCACGACTTCTTTTCCAGCCCTCCTTGGTGCCTGGAACAGAGATTAGGCATCAGTCAAGCATCTCAGACCCCCCTTGCCCTGGATGCTGCAGTCAGCTCTTGTCTCCATGTGTGTGCATGGGGGAGCAGCCTCTTGGGACTGTTTAAATTTACATTAGGGAATTTGAAAGAAAATGTTTACACTTGTCTGTAGGCTTAGGGGAGAATAGACACAGCAACTCTTAAGGGTGCTTCATATTCCTGATAGATGCCCTTCAGTATGCATCTTTTTTTGCCACTGCAATGTCTTTTGGGGCTTTAAATGGCTCTTGTGACCTTGGAAAGAAGAATGAATAAGAGACGAGGTAGCAGGGGTGTGTGTCTGAAAAGAACCTTGCCTCTGGCTGTGATATTGTTAGAGAAAGTGCAAAGAAAGAGAGAAAAAAAAGAGGAAAAAAACTAGACACAAGTCCCAGCCTGAAGTATATCAAGACTGAATCACTTCCTTTCTTCTTCCTGGTTAACATTTCTCACAGTCTCTTCTTGTCAGTACCGTGGATACTATTGACATCAAACACTTTTCTGTCCCTCACCTGTCCCCAGCTAAAATAGGAAATAAGAACCACATCCTTCTTGCTCTGTCTGCATCTCTGTCTAAGCCCAGTGCCCAAGGCCATGGAGCATGAGGAGAGGCTCACTCCTGTTTTATTTGCTCTTCCCACCACCTCAGTGCCTATCCCAGGGTTACAACAGCCTGCAGAGCGTGGTGGGTGGCTGCCATGGGTGCAGCCTGGTGGAAGCAGGCAGTGGGCACTGAATTTACCATCTCTACCACCTCATCTGTGGCTCACTGGCTTTCACTGGGGGAAAAGACAGTAAAGTCTTTCAGGGTAGAAGTCCTTATGTACCATCCACTTGCTCACAACTCCTGATTTGCCTAAATTCCGCTTGCTCCTCTTGTTACCTTTGTCCTTCCTTTGCCCCAGAAGGCTTTTCTGTTTTTCCCTGTTCTTGGATGTGTAAATGCAAAAAGTGTTGATGTGTCAGCTCAAAGAGAGCTCCCAAGCACCTCAGGCTAAAACCAACGTACCAGGAGCAGAAGGCACTGTGGGCCCCCAGCTTTGTTTTGAGTCATTAGCTGTGACCTTTCCTAATATCCATGGTGTTCATCTCCACTCTTTCACTTGTGAGTTAGGAGGTTATCAGTGACCTGTGATAGAACAGCGTGTGAAATGAGCTGATGCTACAAGAAAGGTTGTGTGTTTAGCTGCAGCTCTGCTGTCTTGGAGGTGTCTGCACAGATAAACCAGCACTACATTTCCCACTAATGACAGCTCACCTTCCAGGGACACTGTTCAGAGGATGAGCTGGCCACAGCACTCAGGAAACATGCAAATGTGCTGAGCTCAACCTCTGTTAGACAAGACTTTTGAGGTGGATGAGAGATGGTGGATATTGATGCTGGAGAATTGCACTACAGTGAGCAAAATCAAATACCCAAAGTATTCAGGAGTTTGGCCATTGCCTTGTGCTGGTAGAAAATACATGCTGGGGCTCTGGAGTTACTTGTAGTCTGCCACCCATGACAGCAGGTCACTGCTGCAAAGCCACACTCCATGCTTCCCCAGCACAGCAACACCACCTGGCACCAGCAATTTGGCTGAGAGGCCAACCTGGCAGCCCACATTGCATCTCTCATCTCAGGGGCTAATGCCTGGCCTGAGCTACAGCCCTGCAGGGCAGAAAACAGGGCATGGAGAGAGTGGAAAACATAAATCATAATAAAAGAGAGACGGCTGGGCCTGGGTAGGGGGAGGAATTTGGAGCAGGAGCTAGGAAGGACATCTGGGAGCCAGATTCTTCTCTTAGAGCCCACTGCAAGGAGCTGGCATGGTTAAACGAGAGATGTTCTTGTTCCTCTGCTGAAAGCTGCAAAATATGATAAGAGTAGGTGATCTAGGGCTGTAGGAAGAGGTGACATCTAGGGAAATCGTTGTGCTTTTCATGTCTTTTAGCTCAGTGAATAGTCTTACAACCCTTTTAGCACAGTGAGGCAAAATTTGAGACCCTGCGTTGACCTCTGCACTGCGTGTTCTATAATGAATGTTCCTTGGAGTGGTGTGGGGGACCTGTGGTACTGACTGCTGTTGGGTTGTAGGATTAGCAAAAGTAAAGCAAGTTTTCATCAGAGCAGAGTGGGTTGATGGGGCTCGGAGTGGATTACCATCAGAGCTGCTCTGAGCTGCACACCAGGAATTCGGGGGCAGACAAACAAGCCAAGCAGTGAAGCTCTCTGCTGTTTTTCTCTCTTTTGACTCACAGCAGAGATTGAGCCAGGGGATAGGAGTGTAGGCGTTGCAGAAGTTCACGTGAGTGGATATTCTCTGGCATGAGTAATTTGTTGGACTGGGTTGGCTTACGTTTGCTTTTTGTCGAACTCACGTTGGCTGAGCCAAAGATAGCATCCTTTTTCTTTTTAAACCCATTTTTCCATATTCTACTGGCTGGAAGAGGGGGTGCAAAAGCGACATGTCTGCAACAATGCCATAAATCCAGACAGAAATAGAATTAGCAGTTCCCTCTGGTTCCGGTGTTTGTATCTGCGGGGCTCTGAGCTTAAGCAGCCCGGGCTCCTCGGAGCAGAGCCGCGTCCGTGCGAACCTGTTGTGCCTTGGGACCTGGCGCTCGGGTTTTGTTCCAGAACAATGTCATAAAACTTTTATAGTAACGTCATGACAGAGAGCATGGGAAGAGGAATGACTTAACCCTCTCTTGCTGAAGTTGGTGTTGCAAATGCTCCAGTTTGCCCATGCAGCAATCCTTCGGTTGAATATTGAACACTGTGGGGAGAGAGAAAATTCAAGATTTGTGGGGATGGGGAAGAAAAAGCAACCAGAAACCTGTCTTTGTGAGGACTACCATTTCTTAAATGTCTTCAAAGTCCATTTCTGCCCCAGTAGGCCCTGGCATACATCAGTAGTGTCATTTGTTGGCACTGTTGCACTGCATTATGTTCCTGCATTTGTAGAGTTGGGCTCTTAATCAATGTTGATTATGTTTTAATTGAATAAATAAATCAGAGCCCAGAATCAATAGAGATGCTTCTATGCTGTTTTATTTTATTTTTCTAGGTTTCCTAAGGACATTTAGCTTTTACAACCTTATAACTTGTTCTGCAGCATTTGCTAGTCAGCTGTTGCATAATTGTTCTGGGGAATGAGAACCTGGGAATAATATGGCCCAGAAATGCTAAGAAGCAGAAATGAAATTGGCTGATGTTCTCATCTGCCACCATCCTTCTCTCCAGGGTCAGGGTACCAAGCAGGTCCTGTGTGGACTCGAGTGTTATTCCTGGGTCTGCCATTGGCTTGATTTATCAGCTCACATGTTGGGGCCTTGGATGCCCTTTGCATCTCCCCTCTCCTTTCCAGGCTGACTTTCGGCCGCTCAGTTTCAAAATTCTCTGGAGTGGAGCAATCACAGATTTTCTGTCTGAGAAGCCTGTGGCAGTTACAGGCCAACAACTGGAAGATGAAGAAAAACCAAACAAGAGCCATGAAGTGGAAAAGAAGTTGTACTTTTGCAGATTTAAAAATCCAGGTGCCTGCAGTTAGTCAGAAGTAATGGTCTGGGCTAATTCCTGTGAAAAATATTTCTTTTTTTGAGCAATGGTTTGGATGGCAAGACTTTAGCTCGATAATAAAAAAAGACAAGAAGAGTCAAGTTTGTAAGTATTTTCTAACTTGACTCTCAGCCTTTTAAATGGTGTGTTCTTGTATAAGCCACACTGGAGCTTCCATTTTCTTGTTAGTCAAGCCAAATATATTGTAATCCAATAAGATTTAATAATCATTAGGAGCTAATGGATGCCTCAGCACGTATAAGTTTGGCAGATCAGAGGCTGCCTACTTTGCATAGCCTGTCTCTCTTTGACCAACTTGCCATTTATGTGTCAGATTGATAACTGGGGAGTTCTTTAAAACAGGTAATGATCGACTGCTCCTAAAATGAAATTTAAATGAAAACTATCTGGAACAGCCAGTGAGCCAAAGGAAAAGGCAAATTTTTGGCTTGGAAAATTGAAGTAACTTGGTAAGAGTGAAGGCAAACAGAGCTGGATTGTCTGTGGGAAGGTGCTGGTATGGTCTGAACAGCTTTTGCAGTTGAAATTAGGTGAGTTGTTAGGTAATTCTTTAGTATTTTTATTATTGACATTGTCAAGCTCTGAATGAGCTCTTCTGCACCGAACTCTGTAGTTGCACGTGCACAGAGAGACTCTGTTCTGTCCAGGGGTTTGCAGATAAGTAAGATGTGGAGGAACAGAAGAAAAATAACTCAGGTTCAGAAAAGACTTTCAGTGTAATAGTTCACTTGACTCAAGAACTTTGGTTTCTGTGCATGCCCTGGTGGTGACCTGGCACAGTGGGGCTAGCCCCTGGCACCTTCTTTGTCCATGGCACAGATCCTCAGCTGGTTTACTTAAATTTCCCATTCCTAGTGGAGCTGCCTAGTTCCCAAAGCACTGAAAACATTGTGGAGGATGTGTCCTAGCTTTTACCTGACTTTGTACCCTGTTGAGAGGTCCTGCTGTTGGGTGGGGCTGTACAGCACAAAGGTCCTTCCTAGAGATTTTGGACTAGGTTGATTTGTCAAAAACAAAGCATATGAATGAGTTCTCTTTAAAAATGCTTATTCTAGCAGGGATTGCAGTACTGCCCTTAAACAGTGGCTTGAAGGTTATATGTTGTGCTGTGGTGCTGAGCTCTGGGTTTTACTTTCTGAGGTGGGCTGTGGTGGTGGTGAAAATTCACGTCTCTTCCCTTCCAAGTGAGCATCCCTACCAACCTGGGTACAAATGGGACTGGGCTGTTTTGAAAGCAGAAATAAAGAAAAATGTATTGAATTAGGGTCCTTGGCTGTATGTTAGCATTTGCTCTGGGCATGGGCTTTCCTGCATAAAAGACTTTTCGCAGGGACCTTACTTTTGTTATTTTGTGACTGCCTGTTGCAGATCACCACCCTTCACCTTCAATCTGCTAGAAATGGATTGAACTTTTTCACTCCTCCTTGAAGGAGATAATTTTTCAGATGAAATTTGTGAAGTAGTGTTGAATCAGAGAGTTGCACCTACCAAGAATTGATTTAAAATAAGAATAGGTGCACGTGGCCAGTCACTGGCCACTGTAGTTTGTAGCTCTGTTCTGTTTGTGTTTTGCCTGAGATGAGAACATGGTAGAAGAGATGCAGGTGCTCCAAGCCTGTCCCCAGCTTTGTCTTTCCAGACAGGTATCCCTCTATAACACATCTTCTCCATCTTACGGTGTGGGGATTGTCCTGCCTCTTCCACTTAGCAGCAGATTGCTGAATTGCTAATCCTGAGTCAAGTCAGTTTTACACAATGGGACCCTTGTGGCAAATACATGAAGAAAAGCCCCAAAGCAGCATAAATTCCTGTGAGATGGAGGCTTGCTGTTAGTTCTGGAGGGAGCTATAGGATTTCAGCATGTTTGTCCCTGCAACCCAAGAACTGTTGCTGGGCATGGGTGCAGCTCCATGAGGACAGTAAGAAACCATGTGCCAGGCCAAGAGGTTTGAATTAACTGGAACTTTTCTTTCTTCTTTTAGGTGAATCCTGGTGGCAAGACACTTGAGGAGAGGCGGTGCAGTTTAGATGCAGAAATTGACTCTCTGACCAGCATCCTGGCTGACCTAGAGAGCAGCTCTCCGTACAAACCTCGGACTCAACAGGTTAGTTGCACGTTGCGTAAACACAGAGTGGGAAAGGGGCCAGCATCGACTTCTGGAGTCAATTTGCTAAGTGCTTGGTATTTGTTGCAAGAAGGCCAGCCAGTTCCTCCTGATAGCATCCAGATGTGGCTGTCAATGGGGAGAAGGGCGCAGCTGCTCTGAGGGGGCACCGGCTCAAAAGCTGCCGCACCTCTGAGCAAAGGGCCTCTGATCCCGATTGTCAGATTGCCACAGAGATTGTTAGAAAAATACTTGCAAAAATGGCATTTCATTTGCCTCAACTTTCAACCAACAATGACTCGTGAATTAAAACCTTCTCGGTTCACAAGGACTTTTGTGCATTTATTTTCTTGTTGTTTTTCTGTTCTGTTAACTTTTGTCTGTCGCGCTGCCAGAAGGATCCAGATATCCCCATCTCATGAAGTGGCTTGGATCAGAGCTCAGCTGTCAGGGTGGCTGTAGCCCAGCAAGGCAGACTGGAATTCGCACTTCTCTGCTGTGTCTAGACAAGGACTGCAGGGGTGACAGTGATTTGGCTAATTTTTGTCACTCATCTAGGTAGTGCTGGAGTGGAGCTATTTAAGTTCTGGTGAGATGTCATCTATTTATCAGAGGAAGTGGTGACACCCCAGTGGCACTTATAAAAGGGCAATTCTTGAGATCTCATAAAATCATCCTAGATATGTTTGTGCCTTGTCTTTCCTTCCTAGTCTCATGACTGCTCTCATTTAATATATGTGTGTGGGTCTGTAGGCTGTATACAGCTAGACATATGCTGTATTTCTCTTTGTAAAGCCCCAAAAGTCAAAAGTATCAAAGGGATAGGTCAGTGGTGGGTGGACACACACTATCCATACAAGCCTTCTCTTTGGTTTGTCTTTTTTGGTTGTTTTCATTGCTCCATTTCTTTTAAGTAACTGAGAAGTGATACCTTTGGAGCAGAACTAAAGTAGTGATCTGGGTCTCTTTAGATTTGCTCTTCTTCAAGTCTGCAAATGGAGCAAAAGCAGAGCGACATCAGATTTGTGCTCTTTTGAAAGCATCCCCCCTGCACACAGAGGCTCTGGGTTTCCATCCTTTCTGCAGGGACCTCCCTATAAACTCGGCTTTAGTTTTAGTGGCATGTGCACAGTTATTACATAAACTTACAGACATGTCCTTGAAAAATAGTCTAATTTGGGTTAGTCAGTCAGAAAGACCAACAATGTAAACCAGATACAATTCAAACCTTTTCCCAGTGGGTTTTTGTTGTTGCGATAAAGGAGATGAGTTCTACTGAGGCCCTGTGGTGAGTAACCCCTGTTCAGTTTGTTTGCATGGGCCAAACACACACCAGTGCACACTGTTACTGGGGAATGCTTTACAGACTCAGAGTTCTGCTAGAGTTGGGTGAAAGAGATTTGTGCTCCCCATTTTCCTCAGCAACACTCCCAGTCAGCTCTGACATCTTTGTGAGGACATGTAACTTCTGTACCCATTTCATGGAGCATCTACAGTTTGCTTACAGTGCTGCTGACTGTTTCCTGATGCTTCTTCCTTTGGAATCTGGGATTCTGTGAATAGGTTATTTTTTCACTTTTATTTTATGCCTTTACCATTAAAAGAAAAAAATTTAGAAATCACTGTGTCCAATCACAGTGTCCAAATGCAAACACCTGCAGGTGTATTTGAGTTTCTGGAGGATTTGAAGTCATAGCCCAAGTTTGGGACTTGATCTGACTTCTGAAGTTCATTGCCCTCCAAGATGATGTGCTCATTCCCATTCCTGCACATGCTTGTTCCCATGGCTTTCTGCCACAACTCAGGTGGGGGCTCTGCAGACTTGTCACTGCACCCAGGAGCACCTGGATGGTGAGGCTCCCAGGTGTACTACACACTGTGTGACCTGGTGGGCAGAAGAAGCTGAACTCCTTCTCTGGGATCAAAGCCCAACTTGATTTGTTCAGTCTATCTGACTTCTCAGCATCTCTTGGTTAACATAATGATGTCCTGTGAAAAGTACTGCTACAGCAACTTCTAACTAGAGCTGTTAGAGAAAGAAAATGCCAGAGTTGGATGTATCATCAGCTGTAATTAAAGAGTACTCAAACAAGTCCTTGAAAGGTGGAACTAGAACGTAAAGCTTTGATATTTTCCTTTGTTTGATCTGTACTAAGTATTAAAACTGGTGAGTCATTTGATGGTCTTATAGTAGGATAATAGATTAGGCTGCAAATTGTAAGGTACTTACTCAGAACATCAGCACATTTATTGGATTGCACCTTAGCTGACCTTCCCAAATTTATCAGGATAATGGCTGCAGATAGGAAAAAAGAGCTACGACTTGTTTTCAGAGAAGACGTTTTCAGTTGTGCTTACGTGGTTAAAGCATTATAATAATTTTATAGGAATACC
Source organism: Urocynchramus pylzowi (assembly GCA_013397555.1). Lineage (NCBI taxonomy): Eukaryota > Metazoa > Chordata > Aves > Passeriformes > Fringillidae > Urocynchramus > Urocynchramus pylzowi. The sequence goes on from VZRH01008206.1 coordinate 324,197, forward strand.
TTGCCCTTGGGGATACTCCTATTCTGGAATAAGAGAAATTTTATTGTTACATTTCTTCTTCATATTATCTTCAAGACAGTTTTAAAGCAACGTAAGATAAATCATAACATAGTCCTCTCTCACTGGAGTAGGAGTGATAGCAGGGTAATGACAAGCAGTTTATTTAACACACGCTGCCCATTGGCATGAATTCACACAAAGGGAAGCTCTTTTGATCCTTGGTACGAGTTCAAGATTGCAGAGGCACACATTGCACGAGGGGGTGCCTCTGACACAGAGGGATGTAGTGTTTCTCAGAAAGGGTAGGCCAACATCAACCACAGACAACCTCCCTTAGCCCTTGCTGTTGAGGACATGGGTGAGTGTGAATCTCTGCACCATCCCTGCATTGCTTACCTGGTAACATTTTTTGTGTGCTGGGCTGATGACAAGGACACTGCCATGAACTCAAACTGACCACCATTAATAGAAGGTAGGGAGAGAGTTTGGACACCTGTGGTCAGCAGTGCCCTCCTGGTACCTCATGATCCTGCCTAATTCTAGGCAGCTGAGTAGGAGAGCAAAGGTGACCTGGGCTGAGTCCATGTCTTGCAAGCAAAAGCCTCTCTGACTGAATCATAGAAGCAGTCAGAAGTGATTAAATGCAAGTTTTTTCCTTTCAAAAATGCACATACCTAAAAGCACAGAAAATTACAAGACTAAATCATCATCTTTAGCCTCAACAGAGCAGCATCTAAGGATGTTTTCTGTCCTGTGAGGTGGTGTAGGAGAGATTGTATTTAAAGAATTCAGCTAGAATTGGACTGAAGTTTTGGAAAGGATCTGCATGACCTTCACCAGCACGACCAGTTCTAGCCCTCTGGTACAGTAAATTGAAATGGACAACATGACCAAGATGATCTCAAAATTGCCATGACTGCAGTGGCATATGAGGTTTAACTTGCCTCGGGTGTTGTTGGAAGAACTGCAGATGCACTATGAAAAAAATCTAATTAATTTTTTCCTCTCATTTGGTGCAGTTTGGAAGTACTAGTGTGACAAGTACAGAGCTCCTCTTGTGTAGCTGCAGTGTGCTCCTGTGTACATATCACACCTTCTGAATTGCAGTAACTCACTGGAAAGTTCAGAGGCAGAGAACCCACTGTATCTTTCATTAGTAAAAGGAAGCATTAGTAAAAGACAAGATATTAGGTGCATAATTTCCATGGATGGGGGAAGGGGTAAGTCATAAATTGTGTGAACCCCCTAAGCAGAGGCCTAGTGAATGCTGTGGTCATCTGACTCCTCTATTAAAGAGTATTTTCCCCAGTTTTTACCTGTTCTGCTTAAATCCTTGCATAAGAGATCAGAGCAGCAAGACCTTAACCAAAAAAAAAAAAAAAAACAACACCCCAAACCAAACATGCCAGATTTCAGCCCATAAAACAAATGTTTGCATTTTTTAAAAAACAGGAAAACTTTGTGACTCTGGAGAAAGGGCTTCCAGCAGAGACTGTGAAAATGAAATACTGGAAATAGCAGCACACGTAAGCTCAGGATTCTTTGTCCCTGCTGTGAATTATGTATTGAATGATGATTGCTTTGTCTGGAATTGGACACCTACCTTCTGAAACTCTTGAGTTTTATCCCGAATTTCCAACAGAATGTCTGTTCGGCAAAATAGCACTTTGTGGGAGGTGTACCAGGTAATAAGATGTACCTGGTCTGATGGTATTTAAGGTTTTCCTAAAAGCAAATGCTCTGTGGCCAATATTTGTGAAGTATTTAGATGGCAAAAAAATCTCGTTTGACCATGCACCATGGCCAAGATGAAATCTGCTTGTGTACAGCTCTCGGAGGCAGCTTGATCTGGAGGGAACTGGGCTGGCACTCTGTAGACCTGTTTCATTCCCAGCAACCACTGCTGTGCTAAATGACCTAGGCAATAGTGTTTCCTCTCTCCTTCCTCTCAAAATCTCTTCTGTCCTTGTAGCTTGGCAACCTCTTCAGTGTGATTTGCCTCTTACTCCCCATGTGTATGGCATGTAGCAATGTGGAACCTTGGTCTGGGTTGAAGGCCTTTGGGTGATGTGGTTGTGCAAACAGGTGGGAAACATGAAGGCAGAGTTAGGCAAGATTTCTAAGGATTCATACCTGTGTTCCTGCCTCTGTGTCATTGCCCCCAGTACTGGACACTTCTCACTATCCAACACTTTAAGCCAAAGTGAGCACTGTTTTGAAGGAAAAGAGGCTCACTCTCAATGTGAGCTACAGAACAATAAAAATGTAAATAAAATTAAATTTAAAAAAAATCAGTGATACATTTTCATTAAGTTTCTAGCATACTGGGAAATAATGTCTTGTAATGACTGGAATTTAAAAGGGGTTTAAATGTTTGACAGTGCTAGTGGTTGTCCTGTCACTTTTGATAACCATTTGGGGATAAAAGCAGAGAAAAGGCAATGGACGTATTTTCGTGCAGTGGTGGGACAGGATTGAACAGTTTCAGCTGTACAATGGCAAACCAAGGCAAAATGTTGAGTGCTGAAGACTCCTAGGAGGTCTCTTCCCTGTGAATTTCTAATTGTAGTGCCCCACTTATAGCTGTGTCAGGAATGCACAGCTGAGAGTTCAGGTGTTATATCTTGGTTTATGCAGAGCTGTGTCTCCCACCATGATTAAAGCTTCTAACCCAGCAAGAGGAAGCACATTCTCCCAGCTTTGAGACAAATCCTTATGATTGCTCTTGGTTTGGGCTGTGAGGCTCTGTGAAAAACAGATCACTGAATCTGAACTCAAAACAGTCCAGGCTCAGAGTTGTTTTCATTGTTCTTGGTACTTGCCTGAGGCTGGCTGCTTAGGTTGGTTTGCACCAAAATAATTTTGGAAGGGCAGTCCACAGGGTATGTTACAGACCTCCAGTTGTTGTCAGGAATGTATTTATTTCTTCTAAGAAAGAAAATTCAGGTGTACAAGCAGATTGAGATTGATTTGGTGGGTTCAGAATGAATTCCTCCCTCCTGTAGCATTTATGTGACAGAGAGTTTTATGGTTCCTCAGTTACTGGACTCAGGGGGATATGGCTTTTTCAGATGTTCCGTTTGGCCTGAAATGGATGGCTTAGCTTCTGCCATCTTCCCATATGATATTTGAGGTAAATAAAAGTTTCCTGGCCTCATTCTGCTGGTCTGAGCACATCTAACTGCTGGGCATCTGCACAGCTTTGCCAAAGAGTCTTCAGTGTCCAGCAGCACAGCATGGTAGCCAGTCATTGCTTTCCAGGTTGCAAAGCGCTCTTTGTGTTTGTTCTCTTGAGGTGTGTGCATTTTGGGCTTTGTAGGGGTTTGAATCTCTTTGTTGTAGGACAAAGGGGCTCATTGGAAATAAACTCATCTGCTGAAACTGAGAAGCATCCTCTGTCCATCCTGAAGGGTTGATGACCTTTTAGTAGGACCATCCTAGCTACTCCAGAGCTTTTGTGCTACACACTGCTTTTCCTGAAGGCTGTGAGTGCTGCTGTTTTGCTGACTAGGATGACAGTGGCTCACAGCAGTGTGCCCACGCTGGTGTTGAGCTGGTGAGCTCCAGCCCTTGTAGCAGCATCAGTTGGCCTGTGCAGACTCACTGCAGGGTGCTGACTGTGGCTGTTCTCAGTGGACTGTGACACCTTTGCCATAGTCATGGACATCAGGAGTGACATGGGCTGTTCTGAAGATGGGGTCACCTCTGAGAGCTGTGCTCCTGCTTCTGGCTACAGCATGAAGGCTTTGTGCTGTCTGCAAAATCCGGGCGGATTACTGAAAGTAGGAAAGCAGGTGTCCCATCTGGAGCAATTTCTGTAGGTTCTTCCCAGCACTCAAAATGCAAAGCCCCTATGTCCAGAAACACTTCCTGCTGTGGTTCCCCTCTCCAAAGGCAGAGTGACATTCCCACCCCACGTGGGTGGTGTTTGAGGTGGTCCCCGGGCTGGAGCTTTCTGGGAGCACCACTGTGGGTGCGCTGGCTGTGAGCAGCACATCTGTCCTGCCATCCCTGACGTGTCTGCAGGCGGGAGCGTGCACAGGACGGGGATTCTCAGCCATGAACGTGTGAGTTGGGAGGCATAGCCAAGAGATGATTTAATGTGTGTTTGGATTTGGTCTTTCTCTATAAGAAGGGAAACCTTCCTGCAGTCATCAGCTCCAGCCAGTGCGTGCAGCAACTGACGCTGCTCTGATTAGCAGATGCCTGAATCGGTTGCATCTGCTGGTATGTATTAAACCTTAATCCTTTTGATAAGAGCATGTCCGTGAAGATTTTTAAAGAAAGTTTTCTGAGATCCCGGATTATCAGCCTGTCACAGATGAACAGGATAAGAGTGACCTTTGCAGGGTATTATTTCTTCCTCTTGTACTATCATCAGAGTGAAAATAAATCAGCACTACTCCTGCTGTTTCTTTTTCTGATATATTATCAAGTTCACAGAAATACCAGTAAGGTTTTCTTTTCCATGTTTCCCTTTCTCTTTTTCTGCATCCATTTTGGTTTTCTGCCTACGTGTTTGGCTAAAACTTTAAATGACGGCTAGTGTTGGATGTATTGGACTTTAAAATCTGTGCAGGCATCTCAAATTTGTATATGGATAAAGATAAACATTTACTTTGGGAACAGTGATAAAAAGCAAATAGTACTGCATAATTTGGTCGTTTTCTCGTTCTGCATTTGTGATTGTTTTGCTGTGAGTGGTTGAGAGCAGGGTTCCTATTCTCTACAGCTTTTCAAGGCCTTCTACCTATTGTTATGTTTTGTTTTCCATCTTTTTCCCCACAATGGGACCGAGCTGCTGTAAGCCATCATCTCAGGAAGCCTGTCATCATTTCCCCATCCTTGCATTTTGGCACTGGGTATAGTTTGGCACGCTCCTCAAAGGGCTGCGGCGCACTTCGCGAGCTGTCCGTGTGTCCAGCCAGCAAAGGGCAGCTGCCTCTGGGGCAGGAACCTGTGCTTTGTTGGGATGCAGCTCATGCTCGTGTTCTTGCATGGGTCGATGCATCTGAGTGCTTCAGCGACATCAGATTCACCACCATGACAGCAGCCCTGTGAAATGGGGAAGTACACTGGCTGTCTCATGGGCAGGGGAGGAACCTAGGCACTGGGAGATTAGATGATTTGGTTTGTGCCTGAGTCACCAGAGGAGCTGAGGCCACACCATGGGCAATGTCATGGATTTATCTTCATCTCATACCCCATTGGAATGGATGGGCAGAGCGTGTGTAAGAACACCCCCTGTCAGAAAGATTTAAAGAGGTCTCAGGTGTGGGGTTGATTTCCCCACGTGTGGCAGCCACTCTTCTGCCCAGTGCCTGCCAAGGGAATAACTGGAGCGTTTTGGAATGAAAGCACAGTCGATTAATTCTTCCTACTCAGCACCCACCGATGTCCAGCAGTTGGCTGCTCCCCACATATGGTTTGATTTCTGTGACCTTTTAAGTGGGTCTGTGGGAGGGGTATCTGTGTGAAGAACTCCGTGGCTAGGTCCCATGATCTCTTGGGATCCCTGTCTTGGGGAGCTCCAGGGTGTGCAGTGAGGCCACCCTGGCAGTCCCTGCTTGGCCCATGGGATGGCCCCACTGCACACGTGCACAGCGAGCTCCAAGCCTGCTGCGTGTCCTGCAGGCAACTTGAACTTTTGCTCTTCCAGACTGTGCTGTAACCAGGATCTCTGACCTGGAACATGGATTGTTTGGCTGACACACACAGACAAATGCCAAGGCTAATACTAGGGGGAGAAGGGAAGTGGAGGGGCAGTCAGGAGAGGTAACAGATGAGAACAGGAAGGGTCGGAGTCCGCTCAAGATGCAAGACACAAGTCCATAGGAAATCAGGCTTCCTTTGCTCTGCTCTCTATGGTTTCTGGTCCCTTTGTGTTGTGTTTTTCTCTTCTGTGCACAGGAGGAACCAGCTGCGTTTCCCTCCCTGCTAGGGAAAGGAAATAGTTCAGCGCCAAGGGAACAGCACAGCAACTTGTAGAAACACCTGCATGGCAATACATCACTTGGGACTTTGCTCCCACTGTGGACTCTGCTGGGCGTATTCCCCAGGCCATTTCCACCAAAATGGGAGTGAAGACTGTGGTTTGTGCATCACGCTCGCAGCAAGGAGGGCATTGCCTTGGTGTGCCTTCAAATTGTTTGGAATCTCTCCAGAGACCATTGCAGGGCAGGTATAGATCCTGCTGACAGGAGTTCCTGTGGAACTGTACTCTTTAGAAGAGGAGGGCAGCTGCCTTCTGCAGTGGTAGTTTCTGCATACAGTTTGAAAGGTGAAGGCTTGACCACACAGGGAAGCCCTGGCATTTAAAGCATGGCCTTTGTGAGTTTGTCCTCGTTACGTATTGCTGCGTGTTTGCGCGAGTGCTTGCAGCTTTCCATGCGTTCGTCCTTGTTGTGCCCTGGGGTGGGAGAAGTTTGGTTCTTTTGTTCTGCAGATGGAGAGCTGAGGCATAGAGAGATCTTGCAGCTCATTGTAAAACAGGGCCTTGGACAGACATCAGTGACATTCTAGGATAGTGTTGTCACTCACTGTTGTACATCCTGTTCTCTGTGGTCTGTTTTTCCAAGGGTCTGCCCTACCAGGGAGGGAGGACCTCTCCCTGGTGCCCTTGCTGGACATTCCAAAAGCAGATCAGGTGTATTCACAGCCTCATTTCAGGTAGGGTCACTTATAAAGACCTAGAGCTCCACAGAAAAGTGAGACCTGGCTCTGTAGTTTCTACATCAGACTCTGCTACCAGTGTGTAAATAAACCTGATCCATTTGTAGCCTGAATATATCTCAGGATTGTTCCAAGATGTTCTAGTTCAAAACCTAGCTCATTAAAATAAGAGACAGAGGCATCTGTGAATAGTTTGAGAAGCAGTGTCTATATTTTCTCTTATTGATTGCCTTTGGCCTTCCTGTCTGGAACTTTTTGAGAGATGACTGTGATGCTGAAATGCATTGTCTCTTTCTGTATATTAAAGCTGCCTAGGCTAAAAAAAAAACCCCAACCCACATCTAGCCTGTATCTGAAAGCCATGAATTGATAGATCCTTGCTCTAGCTCTTCAAGTAACTGTGAATTACTCCAGGCTGTTACAGTTTCATTGTAGGGAAGTTCTTTCCTTGATTCAGACTTCTTTGCATCACAGTAAAATGGAATTAGGTGACGTACTTATTGTGGCTTGGAAGCACTTACAATTCTCTCAGCCTTATGTTGTCAACTTTTGCTCAATAGCAGGCTTGTGGACTGTGTCACTGTGCCTGTGTTAGCATATATTATCACCATATGGTGTTTCAGTAGTGAATAGGAAACTTCTATGAGTATGTAAAAGAGGATGAAATGAAAAAAAATATTACAGTAAGATAAAACTAACATGCTGCTTCACTGCTGAAAGTGAGCACTCTAACTGCTGTTTCCATGGGAAATCAATAATGTGTTGGTCCAATGGGTATTACTGTCTTCTCCCACAGATTTAAAAAAGAAAACTAAACAAAAAAAGGACCTGGCCAGAAAAAGGAGATTTTGAAGCAGTTATAAATACTTCTGCCAATGTTTGCAGTCTGATACTGATTCCTCCCTGCCCAAACAAAATATTTTGAGTCTTACAATGAATTCTTCACTTGTAAGGAAATAGTTTTGTGTGCATGAGTACAGTAAGAGCAAGGGCAGGTTGTGCAGTTTGCATGGCATTGTGTGCCTCACAGGCAGGATTGTTGCAATCACCTCACCTGATTGCCAGCATAAGCCAGGTCAGAGACTTTGCTGTCTTGCCATAAGTAGCACGTTGTTTCTCTCTGGGTTGATAAGAGGCTGAGTACCTTGCCTCTTCTGGAATGATTTGAAAGGTGTCAGTGAGAACCCATTCCTGTCCCAGGCAGCTCAGAGCCATGAAGAATTGCCATCTTCTGTATCAGCAATCACTCCAGTCATGCTGAGGTCTCAGGCAATTCTGATGCTGTCTTCCCAAACCATCCAAGGAGGTGGAGATCCAAGGAGAATTCAAGAAAGATGGGAGGCACAGTTCTCTTTCCATCCAGCAGAAAGCCAGGATGCATGTGCAGCTCCAAGCTGTGATTATCAAGAGGGAAAGAGAAGATGTTGGGGTTGATTACTGTGCTGGTTTGCAGAAAGATCAGCTGTGCATTACATGGAATATCTGTGTGGCTAAGGTCCTTTTACAGTCCCAAAAAGTGGTAGAAAAACAGTTGTTCAGCTGGACTTTTTTGAGCACTGTATAGTTCAGCAGGGAGATAGTACAGATATTGTTTTGAATTATATTTAATCTTTTTCTGGAAAGATTTTGACCGGAATCTGCATCAGTAGCTTATGTCCAAAGTGCAAGACAAGGGATCTGGCTGTGGAAGAGGATTACCCCAAAGATCACAGTGTTTCATGAGGCCCCAGTGACAGCTGCTACCGTGCTCGAGACAGCATTCTCTGCTTCCTGAGAAAAGCTGTGGAGATACCACACAGAGGATGAATTGTTAAGTGGTTCTTTCGGGCAAATGTAGATCACTGTTAGGTTTTGAAGATATCTGGAAGAGCCAGAGCCAGCACCCCAAGGCAGGACTGTTTAATACTGGAAATCATCAGACTTTCTGGCAAGACTTGCCTTTGACAAGACTTGGCTTTGACTTTGTTGAGTAATGTGGTCATTTCTAACTAATGGCAATAAAACTTTAGGGAACACCTGCTGTTTGGATATTGAACATATGTGTGCGTGCTCATGTAAAATCACAAATGCAGGCAGGTCTAGAAAATACAATTTGTATTTGGCATCTTTCCTACAAATTGTATTTCAGAACACCTTAAAGCCTTCCTGTAAATAAAATCGTTTCAGGATTGAGCTCATTAATGGAGAGAAGGAGATGAGGTAAGGCACAAAGATAAAGAAGGAAAAAGGTGGCTTTTGTTTTGTTTTTTGTGGGCTTTTTAAAGGCAAAGCATCCATTTGATGAACTCAATCATTTGTTGAATGTACTCAGTGATTTCTCAGGAGGACATATAGGCAATCTCAGGAGACTGTCTGCATGATTGGAGCTGCATGGAGCCAAAAACAAAATGATGGGCTGATCGCTTAAAAAGTAAATGGAGTGAACATCTGAGGATCTCTGGCTGTTTTCCTTATGAGGCAGTGCTGGATTATCCCCTATAATCAGTGCTTTCGCCAGCCCAGTTTCCAATAAATTAAATGTAAATATCTCATTGCTTTCTTTGGGTGATTATTCCAGACTGAAATGTATACAGCTGCTAAGAGCTATTTGACTTCAGCATTTCCTTTCTTAATTTAATCTCCTTGTTCTGAATGACACTTCATATATGTGTCCATGCATATGTCCTCGTACCATATGGATGCATTCCACGTCTGCGCATAAGGAGTGTGAGGTGGTTGAAATTCCCCAGTACAGACAGAGCTGTAATAAAAGGACTGACAGACTGGGTCTGTAATATGCCTGACCTGACAATTAAGCAAACTTATTACCATGTCAGCTTGCCAGATGGATCATCTACTCATGATGTAACGTGTGTTGCTTCTTGAATATATTGGAGTGCAGTTTCCTATTTTATGTTTGTTGAGCTGAGAAAGGGAGAGGGAAGAGACAGTTTTATTTGAACTAAACCCACTCGTTTCAAGTGTGTTTAATGATAGCAATATGTGACAGATAAAATAAAATCCTAGGCCCTGGTCCATGTTTATTTTAATTTCAAGCAATGAGGAGAGATGGAAGAGATAAAATTACAGCCTAAAAATGTCTCTTGATGTAAAATAACGGCTTGAGTCCTAAAGGGGCTTTCCTTGCTGTACCCTCCAGGATTCTCAGATACATTTGTCAGAGTTTTGCTAGCTAGGAGTTTGGGACTTTGACTATAAGAAAAGTCAGGTTAGACTAATTGGTACCAGCTTTATAATAATTTCCTTTTAACTTACTTAAGATAGTAAGGCTACACTGAAAGAGTGGGGAGGAAAGCAGTGTTCAGCCTGAAGCATCTATCACTAACCTGGACTTTCTTTTAACCAAGTCCCACCCTGAGCCTGAGGAGGAGGTAAGTTGTTCTCAGTCCTGTGTTGTGTCCCTGAGATTGCCAGACCTCTACCTGCTGTTGTGTAACCTTGGCTGAGCCATCTTCTGCCTCTGGGCTGCTCTTCTGTTAAATAGGGAAAACCCCCCTTTCTCTGCCCACCTGCTCAGTGTGTGGTGTTTGAGTGAATGTCCAGTACCTGGTGCAGTGAGAGTGTGTAGCTGATGCACAATTTGTGACCTTTAGCATTTGCATCTGAACTGCTGGGGTTTTATTCTCTCCACTCTTCTGTCACAGCAGCATGGGTGAATTGGGATGAAGTGTCCCTGTCCAAGTCTTAGGTGGAGCTAGCTTTGTGCAGCTGTTTCACCCTTCTGTGTGGCTAAGTTGGCAGAGTCAACAGCACCAAGGTGCTGTTCTCCATTTTTAAGTTGTTCTCTGCCTGAAGAGCTTAAGAACTCCCTATGCATCCAAACCAGGTCCCTCATTCTGCTCGTACACCTCTGAGGAGCTGTGAGCCAACGACTCAAGGAAACGTGAAGGTGATCCTCTTGTTCTGCAAAGATGCTTGAACTGACTTTGCAAGTGGAATGTTGTGCCCAACAGCTGGGAATTTTTCCTGCACACAAGTGCAGAATAGTAAAAGGGAGATAGTAGACATCAGTGCTCAGAACTGTCACCTCCTTTGGAGATGCATTGTGTGGGGATGTACCAGTGCATCCAGCACTGGCTCCATCACATGCTTTTGACTCCATTAATTGCTCTTTTATGCAGAAGACACTTTTAATTTCAATGTTAGAAGCCTGTTCTTTGGGGAATTTTTAGTATCTTATTTACCTGTCAAGTTTTCTTGAGGGTCTCAAATGCTGTCTGTTGTGAAGATGCAGCTTCATCTCTGGCTTGGCTCATTTGATGAAAGCATTCTGGTATCCTGGACTCAGATAAATGCTCTTGTTGTAGGATTTGTTATCTGCAATTGAGCTTGGAGGGAAGTTGAATCTGGAGTGTATTCACTCAAATACATTTGGTCCTGACTCATATCATCATAGTGTTGGTCAGCTGCTGGTGCTCTTTTAAAGACAGAAGTAGCAAAAGTCTTGTTTTTAGAAAAATAAGCTGCATGAGAAACTGGAATTTAAACCTTTGCTTTTCAGTATATTTTTCTCATATGTCAGGGCATATAGGCCTGAAATTAAGCCTGACCTTGCCACCCTGTGTCAGAGGAGTGGTCACTCCAGCTCAGTGTTTTTCCCCATAAATACCAAAGAAAGAAGACAAGAGTGGTTCAAATTCAGATCTACACTGCCCCAGAATATTTCCCTTTTATCTAAGAATTTGCTGTTCACAGAGAACTGGCTTGATTTAAATTATGTCTTCCTTAATATTCAATTGGGGATTTTTCCTCTATCAGCTCATCCAATTGCTTTATGAGCTCATGTAAATCTCTGGAATTTAAAACATCCCATAGCAAAGAAGTTCAAGGGAGGTGGGGCAGACCCACCTTATTCTTGATATTTTCCCTTTGCCTCCCACAAGGGTGGTTTCCTGTTGCTTCTTTCTAGCACTGGAAGTGACAGAACAATCATTCCTCCTGTTTCTACCAGTCTGAGTCTTAGCTGTCTCTTTTCAAGGCTCAGGGCTCCAGAGATACTTAGTTATTTCAGAGGAATGTGAAGAATGTAGGTGCAGTATCCATTTGTTTCTGATCAGGTATTGCTATCTAACTATGAAGTGATAAGCTTATATGCCAAAAAAAAAGTGGAAGTGGCTATTGGACCTGTGTTATTTTATTTTTTATTTGCTATTGACTTACTCTGAAACAATGGCTTAGCTGTGGATTTTACTTATTAGAGGTGAAGTGTGTGATTTGGCTGTGGGACTTTCAGAGTAAGTTCCATAGTGCCCTGCTTTTTTCTGGTTTGTTTTGGTAGTTTTATTTTGGTTTAGTTTTGGTTTGGTTTGGTTTTTTCCCCCAGTTATCACAGGATTAAACAATTTGACTGGGTTTTGACCTCTTTGCCAAACTTTTTGTATGATAGTTTCCAAAGACAGTATCCATGGGCACTTTGCTTGCAAATACAAAGTGAGGGGAGAGATACAGGATAACTGATTTGGGAGAGATCTGATGCAGCCACAGTAGTTTGGAACAAGATGGGATCTGCTGTTCTCCCTTTCCTCACAGATCTCTGACACGTCCCTTTATTTTCAGTAAGATTTTTAATTTTTCTAGCTTTAAGTTTTCCATCTGTAAAACAGAGGTGGTAATAATAACATATCCCACCTGGCTGTCTGACTTCAGAAACAAGTCTGATATCTCCAGCTGAAAATTCTTCTGCAAGCACAAAAATATTACAGTTTTGCCAGCTTGTGTAAAAAATTGTTTCTTGCTGTGAAAAATCAGTATGTCAAACACTTTTATTTTCTGTAAGGGAATTCAGCATCAAACTCTTCCAAATGTGTTAGGTAATGTTTTTCATTATAGATTATATGCTGTTAATTTAATTTCAGGTTCTATGCAGAGAAGAAATTGTTGAGTGTACTTTAGTGATTTATACTATGATTTGATCAGTGTGTTAGTAGTCTGGCAGGTCTTAACTTCCAGAAACATCTAAGAGTTCAATACATTAGAGATGAATACGCTATGTACATGAACATGTGTGCTTTTATTGCTAAAGCTAAATTAAAGCTTGAGCCCTTTTGGGCTGAATTAGCCAGCACTTCTCCAGCTCTTTTTCTGTCTTTCAAAACTCTTCTGTGCAGCCAGTATGATTCTAATGTGCTCTGCATTATTTTTCTGCTTTAACATGAAGACCTGGAGAGACAGTGAAAGCTCTGTATAGAGTGTATTGTACAGTGAGGGAGGGAGCCCAACAAAGCTAATTATACAGACACTCCCACTCTATTACCCTTTAGAGAAATTGAGCCTAACATTCTGCTCTGAAGCTTGTTAAACTATTCTTTTTGGGTGCAAGGAGCTTATTGAGGGAATGAAATAGCTACACTGTGTAATCAGAATGGGAATTGGAGCAGATCATTATATTTACTCATTTGATTAGCCATAAAATAGCTACTGAAGTCCCCATTTTAAATCTGCTTAGCAATTGTGCAGCAGGGCAAACTGGGTCTTTTAATTAGAAAAGAAAAGAGATTGCAGTATTTTTTTATAAGTAATAAATATATAAACACACACACATTGTGATCCTGTTTATGTAAATAACCTCTTCCCTGTGGGTGTTCTTGCCTCCTAATTGTTCAGGGTCTGTCTGCTTCCAGCTGCAAAGAAAAAGGGAATGACACATCTACACTGGAAAGCACAATATCTGGGACTTAAAACCCAGCTAGAGATTTAGATTACCCATTAGGGTAAAACTGCTACAGGGGGGATAGGTAACCCCAGAAGAAGATGGCATGGAAAAGCAGGAGGTCATTAATTAGCGGAGGGACTTTGGTGAGGTTGTGCAAAGGTCTGTCTGGAGCAGTTTAGGTAGGGTCAGTCCTGCTGCAAGGGAGAGGACTGGGCTGAACAGACTCCTGAGGTCCCATTCAACCTGTAAGATTTATTTAAGAGAGGTCATTCTGCATCATCAGGGGTTGCCTTGAGCGGATCCTGTTCCCAAGGGAGCTGGGGGGCTCAGGCAGGGGCAGTGCACAGCCCCCCCGACATCTGAGACCAGCAGGTCCCCAGCTGCCTTGCAGGCACTGCCTGCCTTTGTGCACAGCCACAGCCAGGGATGCCCTGCTGTCTCTCTAAGAAAATTCAGTGCCCAGCCATGGCCATAAAGGCTTGGAAAGGAGCCATTACTGAAGGTTTCATTTTCTGGCTTCCTTTGGTATCTGAGGAACTTGCAAATTAGAGAAAATGTTCCAAAGGCAGAGAGCTCTGTAGCCACTGGTTTCTCTGTTCAGGATGGTTACTGTCTTAATATTTCAAATATACCTTTAGGATATTTTTGACCTGTGAAAGTATTTCACCTTATATTTATTTTATTTGGTTTTAAGACAACCAAAGCTTGGTTACAGAGAGCAAACTTGTTTTTAAAATGCATTAGACTATGTGGAGAGCTGATCATTGGTAAGCATGTGTTATGGTGCTGTACTTCTGTGGGTCACTGAAAAGTCAAGTTCTTAATGACAATAACAAAATCATTTTTTTGATATTGCCTGTGGGTGACAAGATCTTTGGGCAGCAGGAAGGGGCACAGTAGAGCTTTACCATTACAATTTTAAGGGATGAAATAAGTATTTGGCCTAGAGACTAATTTTTTGTTGTGGACATATTCTCCAGTATTTCCTTTTTTATAATTTCTTTAAATAAATAGTCCATGGGTTAGAACCCACTTGCAAATGCCCAAAAATCCTTCTGTGTTGAGAAATCATGTCCAGAGTGGCTCAGAGCAATCCCTCCCAAATGTGCTGTGGGCACCTAAAAGGCCACACCTCAGGGGAAGAAATGCCAGCACTGGCTGTTCTGCATCTGCCAAGAGAGTTACTCTGGCATTGTTCCACAGCACTAAATTGTATAAGCAGGACATTGGGCAGGCCAAAAAAAAAAAGGCACCATTATTAGGCCCAAAATACCATTAGCTGTAACTTGCTGGCCAAGAGAGCAAGCACCTAACTATAAAGAGGTTAGAAGTGTACTGTAAATTTTAGTGAATGCCTGATTCTCTTTTTAATGTGGCTGAGACACCTGCAGTGAGCTGGGGGTGTTCTGCATTGCCCTGCATCACTGCAACCACCTCAGAGCCCACCTGACTGTCAGGAGGAGCAGGAGTAAAGGCAGATTGCATGGTTGAATTTTCACTTGATTGTGGTAGAAGGGCTTTCTCTGAAGTTCTGCACACCTGTAGCTGCCATTGAAATTAATGGAACATTTGACATTGATGCCAATTCTTTTCATTTTCCTTCCATCCACCAGCCTGCTCATATCCTTTCTGTGCCTTTCTAGGGGTGGAGAGAGCCCTAGTCTAAGTCTCACCGGCACAGTGTATGCAGAAAAACTGGCCAAGTGAGGATCCTGAAGGAACATTTTTAATGTTACATCTCCTTTTGGATGCACGCCTTTCCCAACTGAGCGGCTGCTCTGCACCCAGGGAAGCGGGGTTTGTGTTTAGAGCACGGCTGCGAATTGAGATTGTTGACTGGATCAAGCTGTCACTGTGTCACTTAAATGTTACAATCTCTCAAGCTGTCATGATGACTTTTAAATCGAAGCAAAGGTGATGGCTTCCTTCTCACATCAACAGCCGCGCCATTTCCAGAGCTGTGCGTTCTGGCATTCCGCTGCCTGCCTTCTGCTTTGAGGATTTTTATCCCCCCAGCCTCTTTCCTGGGGTTGTTTGTGTCTCACCTGCCTGGCTGGTGAGTGAGGGCACAGTTAGATCAGGACACACAGCTCCATGCTTTCAGTAAGCCGGATGTTTCCAGCCAAGATTGTAACTTTCCATAGTAATTTGGTGTTATTTGCATAGGATTCTCTCTCTTCCAGGGAAAAGTGTATTCCTGTAATCTGATCTAAAAGGGCTCCTAAAGGAATTATTTAGCTATTTCTCTGGAAGTATGTAATAAATTTCCCGGGAGGACTGGTGCTCTTCTGCATGGTGGAGGAGTGAGAAAGTATTTAGTGAGATTTCCCCAGAGATGAGCCTGAATGTGTCTTTTCTGTAGACATATCTGCTCTTATTGCTCATTGCAGGGTCATGCTACAGTTTACAGAAGCAGCTTTGACTTTGCTGGGGTTCTGCCAATTCAGAAAAGGCTTTCTCTTCTGAAAAGCTGATTTCACTTATGCTTGAGTCCAAGCACTTGGGTACCTCCACTCAGTGAAGAAGTGTTGGGTTGGGTTGCTGAGATGGTCTCACGTAGGTGGAAAGAGCTGCCCTCAGGAATGAACACACAGAGAATGCTTTTAATCCGTGAAATGAAGGCAAGGGCCCAGCTATTTCTGTACATGTCCAGTTGTATACGTTGGGAAGTCTCTCTGGATTTTTTCCAAAGACTGTGTGAACTGCATCTTGGCATTTACAAAACAACAAGTCTGATGCATGTGTTCTTGTGACAGGCAATGAGAATTCATTGCACTTCTGGTGAATCCATCAAAAGTTGTTGGTGTCATGCTAATCCTTTAAGATGCTGCCTTGACTGGAGCAATACCCACCAGGAGCCTGATGGACCTGAGGTTATGGTGTGCACTCCTGATCCGGTTGGAGCAATCGGTGCTTTCAGGTGAAGCATTTTAGCTGGGGACATTGAGACTTGCAGTAAGGGCAGGTGAAATGCCTGAGCTACTGTGGAAGCTGACCACTTAGATGCTGGTGGTTTTGCTGATAGTTGCTGAGATTTCTGGTAGGAGGAAAAGAAAATCATATCTTGAATGCTATGGGAAATTTGGTCTTTGGCATCTGAGTAGGAAAATGTTTGGCATTAAGCATCCACAGGGAACTTGGTGCTCAATCAGGCAAAGAGCTAGAGGAGCTGAAGAGTATGACCTTCTGTCCATTTTAAGGCATGGTCACTGCCTTTTAGCCCATTGAGGCTAGCATTTTCCAAGGAATGTTCTTTCCCAGGCTAAGCTGGGAGGTGAGTAGGCTGCTGGTTTTGCAGAGCTGGGTGAATGCAGGAAGCCCCAGAGCCCCATTTTAACCCTCCTGCGAAGGACCAGGTCACCTCCGCTTCTGGACTGATGACATTGCAGTTGAATTTCTCCCTAGTCTTTGGAGTGCCCAGTCTCAGGTCACCTCCAGTTCTGGCAGAGTAGGAGATGGTGTGGAAATGCTCCCCCCTGGCAGGGACAGGCAGTGACTGGATTCACCATTGCAGTCAGCTCTTGGTCCAAGCACTCCATTGATATAATTAATGCTGCATAGGGGGGAGCAGCCACTTCTCTGAAGCCCTTTGCAGGAGCTTTGGAATCTGCCCGTGCACTGTTTCTGTCTGTGTGTCCCTCTGCCATTCAGGGTTGGAGGAATGACTGTAGTGCTGATGACATCAGTTGTTGGCCTGTATTAATTATTTCCGCGGGTTCTATTTACTTGCGTGTTCCCTATGGGAATGTTGTGCATACAGATCACAGCAGCACTTAATTTTATTGCAGTGAGCGGCTGAGGTTGGGGAAGGGGAGGGGTGAGAGGAGAGAAAGGGTCGTGTATGCGTCAGCCCTGTCAGGCTTTTCCTTCTGTTTCATTTGTGCTGAGGTTTTTATTATCATTAAGCCGATTGTATCTGTGGCACAAAGGGCTGAGTTACCTCGGTAACCACACTAGCTGGGATGGTAATCCATTTATAGCATCACTGCTCAGGTCTGATTAAATTAGCATGCTGATGACGTAAATGCTTGGCTGGGTGATGCTGATGAGGCTGCTCCTAATAGGAACTCTCGCCCTTACATTTATTCTCATTTATTTCATGAGACCCCTGCAGGAAATGTACAGAAATAAGGCTACAGATGATTGACTCTTGTTTTCAGAACAACTTGTGCTGCTAGCAACAGACAGCGCTTGATCTGAATGCAGACGGCAGCCTGCACATTCCGCCTTGTTTCTTCCCGCTGCAGAATTCCCCACACAGCCCTGCCGAGGCAGAGCCCTGCTCTCCAGCCCTGCTTGCCATCTGCCACAGCAGCAGCGGGAGCAGCTCCTCTGGCTGATGGGTTATTTCCAGACACTGCAACAAAAGAAATAAAAAAGGTAATAATAAAAGAAAAGGAACACCCTGGTTCTTTACTCCCTCTTGTGAGATTCCTGCAAACACAGGCATTCTTTTACTCACTCCCAACAAGCCAGTTATTTATGTCTGAATTCTCAGTGTCGAACAATACCGTTCAGTGCTCACATGTGGATCAAATGCTTTCAGCATCTTCTGTCCAGCCCCTTGAGGGAAAACACTGACAACTGCATGATCACATTGCTGTCCCTGTTGTTTGATGAAGTGGCGAGAACAAGAGGACTGAGAGTTGCTGAAACTCCTGGTTTCCCTTCCCAGCCCTGCCTCTGATTTACTGGATAAGGAGTCTTTGGGCAAGCAGCTTCCTAGCAGACTATTTGGGGCTCCCAGGATTTCAGTTTTTCATCTGTAAAAAGAGAATTTAAAAGGATGCTTTTTCTTTTTTTTTCTTTCCTGCAAGAAGCATGGGAGTGATTA
Organism: Urocynchramus pylzowi; assembly: GCA_013397555.1. NCBI lineage: Eukaryota > Metazoa > Chordata > Aves > Passeriformes > Fringillidae > Urocynchramus > Urocynchramus pylzowi. The sequence continues at coordinate 342,355 of VZRH01008206.1, forward strand.
AGAGTGTTTAAGTTCTGAAAGTACTTGGAGATCCTCAGGTGGAAACTCTGAGGTTCTGAACAATTTGCCATTTTAATTGTCAGATTTGATTTATCCAGTTGGCATAGAAGGATTTAAAATGAATTTTTTAACAAAAGCAGTTTTGGGATGGAGGACTAAAAATGTAATAAATTTTAAGTAGCAATAAATAGTTTGGCGTTTACCCTGGAGTATGAGCAGATGTGGTTGCACAGAAACCACTGGACTACACCTGCTTTCAGTTGGATTTGGACATGGAAATCTGTTATTTGTGCAATAATGAGCATGGCTTTGAGACACAAACAAACATGCCAATTCTGCCATTTTCTGGGCCTCAAATTCTCACGTGGTACTCACAGGACTTTTCCTTGATAACACTGGGATAAAGGTCATTGGGTACATGGGAGCCCTCTGCCATGCCTTTCCTAGCTGTGGTTGCTCTCTGTGAGAAGAATCTGCTTGAAGGACCCTGCCCAGAGTCTGAAGCTCTACAAAGATGAGGGGCAATGAATTTGTCAGTGGCAGTGCTTTGCCCGCCTGGCAGCCAGCTGAGCCGGAGCATCCCGACGCTGCTGCGTTCGCTGCGTGCTCCCCGTGCAGTGATAGGGAGCAGCGGAGCTGGGCACGCTCCCGCTCATCCCTTGGACTGTGTGAGACACGTGGACTCTGCCAGCACCACGCTGAGAGCTCAGCTCTGCTCCCCAGCCTCCTCCCAGAGCACATGCACTCTATTAAAGAAGGTGTTTCGAAGAGTTTGATTCTACCTCTGGCACAGTTCAAAGCATCCTGCTGTCAAGAAGTCCTGCACCCATGGCCTGGCATGCCTTACCCTGGGGATTCCCTTTAAATTTAAACTTCTGTGGTAATTCCATTAACTTACTGTTTTCAGTGTAGAAAACGTGAAAGTCAGCAGCAGCAGCATGTTCAGGAGGGGCCGTGGGTCCTCCTTAGCTAGACTGTGCTTCCTGCAGAAGTTACAGGCATGAGCAGCATTTTCCTGATTTATTTCCTGGATAACCTCCACTCCTGGTAGAATGAGCTGCTCCGAGGGGTACAGAATCATGGGCATCCACCCAGCACGTGAGGTGGTGGAAGCTCTCAGAGGAAATGTCCAGCACTCAGCAAGAGGAACACCAGACTGTACTGAGGCTTGGGAAGTCATCCAGCAGCATCTCTGCTCAATAAGTAAATAATCAACCCTCTTTTGATTGTCACCCTTTGCTTAATTAACCTGTGTGCTGGGGCTGACAAGAGTGCATGGAGAGGAGATGGCTGTCTCTGTTCCAGCAGCATTCACAAGCTGACTGGCAATATTTTGGCATGAAAACCATTCCTGTTCATTTCAGGGACATCACAAGAGCCTAGCTCAAGTCTGAGACACTCTTTTTCAGCTTTTTCTTTTCCCAAAGATTTATCCAAAAAAAGAATATTTTGGTCTGAAGGGTCTGCCCCTGATTTGGTTGGCTGAAGGAGAAGTTACTTGGGCTCTAACAAGCTCAAGTCAGACAAGGACCACAGGGCAGGAGGGGAAGTCCCACTGAAATTCCCCTCCCTTCCCCACGGGTTTCTGTGATTTTTGGCATGAGTGCATTGCCTTAAGAGTGCCTGGAAATTTTCATTATAGGTGAGCAAAATTTCAACTCATTTGTCTACCAAATTAGAGCAAGGCAGGAGATGAACAGTAATAAAATTCCTGTTTGTTGAAACATACCCATTCTTGCTCATTTGGAGAAAAAGAAAAGCCTCTCATGTTTGCATGTGTTTGGATTTTGATGTTGCTTGAGCATGGTCCCTCTTTTTTCTGAAGTCATTGGGATATTTGTATCTTATTCCAGTGGGAGAGGAATCTGTTGGCAGAATTTGCTTTAACACTATAAGGATTTATTTTTTTAAGGGGGGTAGCAAGAATTGGGTTTTTTTTAACTATTTTTATTCTTCCAAAGGAAGGTTTGCTGCTTATTATCTTACAAGCTTTTATCTGGTGCTGAGTCATGGAAGTGAGAGAATGTGTAGGCGTCTTAGCATAAGAGAGTAATACTGTCATTTACATTTACAGACAGTTATGCTTTCCAGAAAACTTTTTTTGTGGGTTACAAAAGTGATTAATCTGCTGTTGAAGCTGTCAGAGGACGTTTTCTGTTTAAGAATTTTTGAAAGAGAGAAAAATCTGTTTCTACTTATAGGAAATAATAAGGTAGAAATTGAAATTTAAAAAAACATACTGAAAGAACAGACAAGAAAATGTTCCCTTTCCTAATTATATTTTTCCCTTTTCTTTTTATGTATCTATCCATCTGTCTATCAGCCTATATATCTATTCTTCTGTCTCATGGAAAAGTCATGTGGACTCTGATACAGAGCTAAATATAGTAGAATTATGGCCAAGTTCAGTATTATCAATTCCAGCTGTTAAAAATATCATAGGATCAGTCTAAAATAATTTTTGTTTTCTCTTTAAAGAAAACTTATTTCAGTTTCTTTTTAGTTTTCCATCACGCTCTTTAGTTTTTATGTTTTGAGCTTTTTCTGCACTCTTGAAAACTGCATTTTTTTATAATGAAGTCCAGAGCCCTCAATTAAATATTTCTCTGCAGTAGTAGTAGGATAAACTATTTCTTTTCTTTTCCTCTATCCTTTTTTTTTATTTTTTTCTTTTGCCATAATTTTTTTTTCTAATTGCTATTAGGTTTTTCTATTATTATGAAAAAAAGGAATTAATTACAGCTGAGACAAATCCTTTCCTCCTTAGGACATATTCTCAGTGGTGAGAACTGTAGTGCTGTTGGAAGGCTAAAGAGAGTTTACCAGTTGCAACCAAATTTATGTAGACCATCAACATCAATGGCATGAGTAGGTGTGATTCTTGTTTGTTGTACCCATTCCTGAGGACAAACTGGACATGAGCTATTTTAGCCTGGAAGTTGAGTGGTTTTGTCCCTAACAAAGTAGGCAGTGTGATGTTTTCAAGTTATCTTCTGGCGCAGTAGGGGTGGGATTGTAAAAACTTGCTCTACTTTCAGCGTAGTTTATCCCATTATGAGGAGTATGATATGCCCAACAAAAGCTCTCTTTTGGGGGTTCCAGAGGAGCTGGCACTGTGTGGTGCAAGCAAGGCAGTAAAGCAGGGTGCTGTGCTGGAAGCTGGAGCTGTCAGCCTTGGGCAGAGAGGAGTGCTCATCATCATGCTGGAGGACAGCCTGTGGGGCAGAAGGATGTCCCTCCTTGTCCCACCTGACTGAAACCCTCAGCCCAACCCCAAATGGACTTTTGACAAGGCATGTAGGGACAGGACAAGGGGAAATGGCTTTAAACCGAAAGAGAGCAGGTTTAGATGAATTATGAGGAAGAAATTCTTCCCTGAGTGTAGTGAGGCAGTGGTACAGGTTGCCCAGAGAAGCTGTGGCTGCCTCATCCCTGAAGTGTTCAAGCCCAGGCTGAATGGGGCTTTGAGCAACCTGGTGTAGTGGAAGGTACCCTGCCCATGGCAGGGTTTTGGAACTGGATGGATGCTCATGTCCTGTCCAACCTAAACACTTTTATGACTGTATGATCAATGCCACATCTGCTCACATCTGCCTCGGTTAGAAGTGTTGTTTTCAGCATCTCCCTTATCCCTGCTCTGGTTAAAGTCTCTGCTCTCCTCATACCCCATTCCTCACAGCTGCCCTTTTTCCCTCCCCAACCATAGTAGCTTCAACCATGATCCTTTAACCTTCAGCAGAAAATTATTTGTGCCATGTAAGAGGAATATTGATTTTTACATCACATGGCCCATGAGGCATCAGAAATTACATTTTTTCCCGTAAGTGTGGCTTATCTCTAGCTTTTAGGAAAAAAATTAGCTTTGGGCCCTGTGAGATTTCCTGTTCAGGGGTGAATGGGTTCTGCATTTAGACCTTTTCACTGGAAAGCCACGCGCTGCAGCTGGACTTCTAAATTAAAGGGGGAAGGGAATTAACCTGGCTTAACCTAAGTTTTGACAATTCCATTGAGAGGCCAGTGACTCATTTAGAGAATTCATCGAGTCCACAAGGGTTAGAATGATACTTCTGAAAGCTTATAGAATGTCATTGCTTTGTGTTTCAACAATTGGGTCCTGCAGTGAATTTTTGTGGGTTGTTATGGAAAAAAGATTTATTGATGACTTGTGATGCCAGGATGTTTTTCTGTGCATAATTTTTTTTCTTAAAATACAAATACATCATAAACCGCAAAAGAGAGAAAAAAGAGAAAAGGATACATTACAAACTAGAAATTAAATATTATTTAATCCCATGGTAAATTCAGACCTAGACCTGAATTCTCCTCACTCCACTCAAGTTCAAGTCTGGAGCCTAATTTGACCTGTGACAAACAAGAATTAAAGCCACAAAACTCCATTTTGGATCCAAAATTTGTTACAGTTTTTGGGCATCCACTGCTGACTTTTGGAGAGCTTTGAGCCCTTGTTAAAAACATCGTTGAAGCCAAGCTTGCAGATTTAAAATTAATACTTCCCAGTCCCAAAGGTTTTTAGCATTTAGTACTCCTGCCCCAGAGCTAGAAAGTCACTGTTTCAAATTCTGGAGTTAAAAATGTCAAAATCAGTTAGACTGCAAGTTGCAGTAGCCATCAGTATGTATTTATACATCCACCACAAGGAAAGAAGTGAGGAGAGAGGGAGGATATGTCTGTTTGTTTAGAATTAGCACGCTTGGGTTCAATTCCTCATGCAGAAGGGTTCGTGGCTGGGTGCACAGGTCAGGGTGCACTGCTGCTGAGCTGAGTCCTTGGAGGTGCTGAGGTTTACTGCCTGCAGTGCAGGCTGTATTTAATCTCTATTAGAAGTTTCATTTGCTTTCATTCAGGCTGCAGCAGGATGAATTGCCAAGATCTCCAGCGTGTTGAGTTTTGGGCAGAGCTGGACGATTAGTACCTGGAGAAGGTCGGGTTGGTAGGATTCATTACTGTTTGCATAGAAACCTCCACTGTGTTCCCAGTGGGGAGACAAACCCAGTGAATTCAGAGGCAGTAGAAGGCCAAATCCAGATCTGCAGCAGCCAGGATGTTTGGAGTAAATCTGCTGGAGTCAGTAGACACACTTGAGCCGGCACCACTGTCCCCGAGATCGGAATCTGGCTTGATATACAGCACTTTTAAAAAATGTAATTCAGCACTGAGGGGTATGGAGGAGTATTTTAGTTCTAAGCTGTGACTGTGATAACCCAGTGAGCAAGCCATGGAGCAAATGTTTTGGGATGTTATTTTGGTCCAAGAGCAGTGTAAGTGGGAAAAATTACAAATCATAACTTAATTGGGCTCATTAGGTTATTAGTGATGAAGCTTAGGAACTTCTTTTTTTCTTCCTAAAACTAACTGAGCAGAAAGGAGTGTGGCAAAGGAGAAAGCCTGGTATTAAACTAGAATATAGTACTTAGCTGTATCATAAAAGGTTGAAATTTTTTTCCAAACTATATAACCTAGTCAGCAGTATCAGTCATTGAAAACACAGATCTTGCATTCTGGTTAAGAATGAAAAGAAGGGTTTTGTTTATTGTTTCAATTTTTTTGTGGGTTTTTTATATTAAAGCTTACAATGGCTATTTGTGGTCTTGTTTCCTCAAGGCATATTTAGGAAAACTGAATTAATTTATAATGCCATTTGCAACAGAACGAAGCCTAGTGAGGCAATGGATTTGACATTCCTTTACACAGGCTTTTTACAATGATACTGTTGTGATTCTAAATTTTTATCAGTGTGTTATTTGAGTAAACATTTTATTTATCATACATTTAATGTAATTATATGTTCTAATAAAAGAGGAAAATAGTGCAGAAACAGTGATTACTCTGAGTTAACACTTGAATTTAAAAGTAATCTTAACTTTCTGTATTGTTTCATACCCAAGTATTTCTGTGGTACAGATGGCTTTTTTGCTTTTGCTATAAATTAATGCTTTCTCTTTCACTCTTTCTGACTGGTTATAGTACTGCCCTGGTGTTTTGACTAGAAGTGCTGCAGGGGGTTTCTGCGTATCTTGGTGTATGTATTTATATACCTGGAGACTAATTTTAAAAGCTACAGCAGGTGGAAGAAAACCTTTCCAATCAGATTTCTTAACATTGTGCTTGGAGTCTGTGATACTGTGGAAAGATTAAGGTATTTCAGGCAGTGGTGATAACCCAGGCAGACGGATAAATGAGGGAATGTTCCACTCCACTTCCCAGAAGGAGCCATCTGGGAAAACTGTTAAATTTGACCTGTTGCTGGAGCTCATCAGCCTTTTGGAAAGGTGTACACTGAACCTAATAGGAAAATAACCTCTCTGTCACATATGCCTGTCTTTTATGGTTTTTTGGGGGTTTTTTTAGGTTTTTTTTGCTAGACTCATATTTTTTTGGTGTGGCTATACAGTTTTTTTCCTGATGCTAACCTCTCAACTTATTAACTTGAACCATTTTGTAGCCCACTAAAAATACTGGCAGATGACAGTGGGTTCTGGACCTCAAGTGAACCGTAAGAAAGCAGATGTTGTATGAACACAGAATTGTTCACTGATGCTTCTGCTCTTCTGCACTGCTATTTGCACAGGCTTTAAAATGTGGGGAAAAGAAGAATGAAAACACATGGTTTTCACAGGAAACAGAGACAATACTAACATTCGAAAATGTTTATGCCCTCTGGTAGGAAAATGTTCTAAATCTGGTTTAATAGAGTTTTGGAATTCGAAAAGATAAATAGGTTATAAATGCAATGCAGCAAATAAATGGAATTGTAAACAAATAAGTAACACAAAGTAAACCAAGTAGTGTCTGAGTGCATATGTATTTCCTATTATTTTATGTGTGCATGTGCACACTTTTTTAGTGTTCTCTAGAATTAATAAAGGAAGAAAGCTTGTATACTCTATAAAAACTCTAAAATTCCTTTGCAATTTAGTAGGAAATAAGTTTTTATAGCAGTTTTGGACTCTTCTTTGTGTCTGTTGTTCAACATATAATAGAAAATGATAACTTTTCCATATAAATCGTAGAAGACTTCTCCAGAAGACTTCATGTATGTGGAATTTTGAACTGTCACTCTCAGGTGCAGATCTCCTCCCTCACTCATGCATTTTCCATTATACTTTCTTAATCTACTTTTTGTAATCATGGTGCACATCCATGGATAGTAGTCTAACCCTCAAACCTGCCCATATTTGTCATGCACAGGAACTTCTTTTCCATTATGAATAGCAAGTTATAAAAGGAAAGAAAAAAAGTCTGTGGGTGCTGTAATTATGATACTTTAAGTTTTACTAGTTTAGTAATATCAAAAGTCATAAAAATACTTTGCTTACCCAAAGTTCTTATTTATAGGGGGGCGGGGGCTTCCCCATTGTCAGGCTTAGCAATATTTGCCTAAATTAAGCAAGGGAATTAGTTCAGCCCATTAGAAGGGCCCAGTTTGGTGAATGGAAATGCTTTGGACATTCCTGCATTGCTAAGACTTAGAGGAGGTGTTCCTCAAGGAGTGGTTTCAGTGCTCCATGCACGTGGTGACTTGTCTTCACATGGTGCAGTGCTGATTTTTTTGTGGTCTTTGCTTCTGGGATTGTCCTTGGTAGTTCTGCCTTTTGGTGTGGCCAAAGGGCTGTGGTGCCTTTTTACAGCTCTTTATGTAATTTACTGCTGAGTCCATGTGCCACTGATTAAATCTGTGCAGGGGACTGCCATTGCATGGTCCTCAGGTCCAGATGGGTGCAAATAATGTCATTTTAGTGATAAGAGTGGGAAATTACAGAAATATCCTGAGATGAATTCAGAAAATGTTTAACTTCTCTTGACTGGCATCTTCTGTAACTTTTTGACAGTTATGTCTCATGCTGATATCTGATATTCTGGTAAGATAAAGTTTGCTACTGCATTTGAAGTGGTCAAGTTGAATTGCCTAAATAAAAGAGTTTAAATAATAACTTCCAATGAATTGAGCTAGAATTATGGACCTTGACTGTCCACCAGCATTAGAAGTATTTAGGTCAATTGTTTGCACATCTTTTAAAACTGGTCTCTCAGTGAGTCCTTCTCATAAATACCAGATGATCAGTCATCAGAAAAGGAAAAGCAAATAAAAAGCTCAGAGTAGTCATCGTAGCAATAGTATTAGGTAAACAAAAAAGTAAATATGAAACTGAGAAGGAAATTCTTCCCTGGCATAACACTGTTGTGTTTTGGAGACCAAATTTTTCAGATGTGTTCAGACTCTTTGGAATTAATGGAGTGTTGCAAAGTGGAAACCCAGATTGCCTAAAACACTTGACACCCACACTGAAAGCTGAACCAAGGTGTGTGTCTGTAACTGCACGCGTCAGTTGTGGAAGGCTGTTTTCCATGATAAAATATTGGAGGTCAACTCTTAGCACCTTTTCTTCTGTGCACCATCTCCCATGGTTTCAGGCTGGGCCATGACAAGGAGTACAAAAGAGGTTATGGACAGAAACATTAACAGCTATGTTGACTCCTTTTCCACCTGTGATAGCAGCTGAAAAACAGATCAAAGCTCAGAAGCAGTTGTGTTCTTGTAACACTTTATGGCATTCGCAAGGTATTCTCTTCATTTGAGAACCAGAGAGAAACACTTTATTAGATTTCTCCTCTTCTTCTTTTGGTGTAATGCCTGGGAGCAGTCTGTTTGAATACCTTGATAGCTTCTGGTGATCAAGCCAGCAAATTGCATCTCACATCTGCAAAGTCGGGGTGTAGCTGTTGATCCATGCACAGCCCATACATCCATGACACTCACTTGTCAGCTGTAAACTAGAAATGAGAGAATGATGAAAGTGTAAAGAAAAACTTCATCTGATTATAAACGTGTTTTGGCTGAGGGGTTTAAGGTTTGGACCAGACTTCAAAACTTTGGATTGGGTTCTAAGGACATTTTGACACTTAAAAGAAATCTGTGTTAGCAACTGTGCTGTGTGCACGGCATAGCAGCAGTGCAGAGTTGTAAAGATGTGTCCTCAGTGTGCTTGGACTGTCTGGACCTTGTAAAGAAGGCCAGGGAATGCTATATATTGAAAATGCATCAGGTATGCTAAATGGGAGCAGTCCATCCATTTAGGATCTCTGGACATGAAGCAGCCCAGCTGGAGCTCTACCAGGACTCCAGGCATCTGCAAGTCCCGAATGAGAGGCCAGATTTCTCATTTTCACCCAGATGTTATTTCAGACAGAAAAAGGTTCAGACAGGTTCAGGGGAACTTGGCCATACATTATCACTGGCAAAGCAGCTTGTTCAAATACAGAATTTGAAGTCAGCAGGAGGCAGAGGTGCCTGCGCATCAGGAAACCCCCTAAAATCCCTGTTCACATTTTCAGGTACCTAAAGACCAAGGTTTCAAATCAGAGTATTTTATTTTTCTCTGAGGTTATCTTTCCCATACTGAGGGGGAGCTGAGGTTTGCTACCTCAAACAGAAGGGAGGCCCAGCCAGATGCTGCTTCTGGAAAAGCAGCAGCTCCAGTTCCAGCAGGAGCCACTGTTCAGCACAGAGGTAGAAGAGGAGATGGGGAAGGGTGTCTCATTCATGTCAGCCCCCTTCATACACTGAAAATAAACTTGCAACACAACCTCTTGGTCATGCCTTGGCTACAGGGTGCGGCAGGATCCTGGCAGATTGACTAAGCTGCTGGCACTCAGAAATCCCTTTGGTGTGCTGCTGTAGCTGAGCTTGAGTGGCAGGGCACTTAATGCAGGGAAAAGGGATCTCTGCTTCATACAGTCACATCAAAATTACCTGCTTATTGTGGAATTTGTCTCCACTAACTTGTGCTGTCTAAATATTCAGTGACTTGTCTTGCCTGTTTTTACACTTCTTTTACAGTCAGTGGAGAGAAGTAGATTCCCCCAGTGGATGATTCATCTCCCCTGTTTTAGGCTTCAATATTAGAATGGAATAAATGACCCTGTGGAGATACATTTCAGAGAGAGAGAGAACTTTAAGCACCTCCAGCTAGCCAAGGTGAATGCCCATCATTGGTGAAAGGAAAAGCCAAGTTAATTTTTCACCGTTTGCTGCCCTTCTCACCCAGGCCTCCAACTTCCACCACCATTGAGTGCTATTTAAAGGTTTTCAGGTGGCCTGAGCTGGTCCTGTGTTTCAGCCCACCTTGTGTCAGTGGACCATGCAGGAGAGGGGCTGAGTTAGGAGGAGAGATGCTGCAGTGGCCCATTGAACTGGCAGCCCCCTGAGAACGCCGCATCTTGGGTTCAGCCCACCGGTAGTTGCCAGGTTTCTGCCTTTCGAGGAAGAAGAGTTGTTTCATTCCTATCCTGGAGTAATTAGTGACTGAAATGCCCAAAAAAGGCAGCCCCAGCTAGAGCTGTGGTTCTCAACCTCTGCTCTGCAAAGCCTGGGGGTCCATGGATCACTCCTAAGGTAACTAAGAAGAATTCAATGAAAGGTAACTGAAAAACCCGTGTTTATTGTCAATAGATTAACTTTCTCCATAAAGGAGCTTGTCTCTTCTGAAAAACATTTGGGGGCTGCTGAGCTTAAAGGTTGAAAATCACTGAGCTGGAGTAATGTATCTTTGTATGTAATAATTTGACAGCTAAAGGGCTAAAGCTATTCAACTGTACCTTTATGAAAAAATGTCTGGAGAATTGAATAGCATGTGATAAACTTTGTATTGGCATTTTTGATCCAGTCTCTGAAACCTGAGTAACTGAAGGGATTCTATAAAAATAATTCTACAAATGTGCAAAGTAAAAGAATGAAGTCCTTTTCATATGGATTCCAGCTGATCGTATAGAATCATGCTCATACTGTAGACTGTGATTATTCTGTACTCTTTTTAAGATTTAACCCTGACAAATGGTAAAGAATCATAGGTTAATTTCTGTAGAACAACAGGTTTCATCCCTAGTACTTATGCAATGACTTTTTAGTTGTAGATGCACATTGAATTTAATTTAAGATCTATGTAAACAAGTTCTGCAGGGTGAAGAATCAAAGATACTCAGGATTTTGGGTTTCCCCACCAGGGCAGCTTTGAATCCAGACACCCAGCTCTGACAGTCAGATCCCTTGGGCAGCGTGGCTTTATCACAATGGCATAGACTTTCCCTATGATGATTGGTACAAGAAACTCCTGAAAGCATTTATGAACCTCCTCTGCATTTAAAAAGAGAAGGCAGGATTTGCCAAGCAAAATGATTCCCCTCATGGTTATACATGGTAAACTTTTTTAGAAGTGTTTTGGGGTTTTTTTCCTCCCACATTTGATTGAGTTTTACTTGATTTTGTCAGTATTAGTTCACCTTTACTTGAACTGCTGGATAATTCATTTGTAGAAGAGGCAGTACATTTAGGTACTTCCATCTGTGTTTAAACAAGGCTCTTGTGCTTTCCCATTAAAAAAAAAAAAGCTTTTGTATTATAATGCTTGTGGTAGATGAGGTTCTGAATTTAACTCCTTCCTACTCTAGTTTCTCTCAACGGCTCTATGTTATCAACACCTGGGGTTTCTAGTTTACTCTCTTTGCAAATATGAATTTGCAAGAAGGGGCTGATGGTAAGTAGCGTGGTTTTAATTTGCACTTGCGAAGTGTGTCAGACAGTTTCATCAGGGCATGGCGAGCAGAGGAAAGCCTGTCTTCCTCTGAAAACAGCCCTCAGAGGATGTCAGAGAGCGTGTTTGGCTGTGATAATCACTTGCAAATGCAGTATGGTTTTGAAATGAGCTGTCCAGGAGCTGCTGGAGAAAGGGATGCCTGTGCTCCTATGAGTTCACTCTTTGTCTTTCTCCTTTTTCTTTCTCCTGTTTCTACTTGTTTTCATGTTTCTGAGCAGTCACTTTGATGTGCTTTTGGATGAGTCTACCTGCTTGTGTTGGTGGAAGTTCTATGGATTCACTTGGATGAAACATTTGTGACAGTCATCTGTTTTGTTAGACTGTACCCAGTGATATAGATAGCCCCTTGCAGCCTTCTGTTTATTACTCCATCTACCTGGCATCTTTACAGCCTCATCTGTCCCTCCTATCCTCTTAGTGCCTTCCAGACAGCTGTTGAAATCTCTCTTCTAGTGCTATCTGAGTACCCTTTTCTCGTCCTTCCACACATTCCTGTCCTCCGAGCAGGAATCTTGTCCTTAGTTACTGTTCATTTATAAAGTTTTTTCTTAATCCATTAGTAATCTTATGGTTTAAGCTTGGGGTGATATTTGAGTGCATGGCTGGACTGTGGCCACCCTTCTCTCTCTCAGGCAAAAGGGCAGAGGATTTATGGTGATACCTCACCTGTGCCCTTGCACAAGAGCTGCAACCAACTTGTGTCCTCATAAATCATCAATGCTCCAGTAGTGTTAAATTCCCTGTAGCCTGTCCCATTTCTCTACTACACCACATCAGCTAGCCTTACACCTCCCCCCATAAACCCCAGCTTTCATCACACACTTGCCCAGTGCTCTCAGAGGAATTCAGAATGAGTCACGCAGGGTGCCTCTGGGGACTCCTACTGATGCAAACTTCCTCCTCCTCAAGGCAGCCTGTGGTTTGATGCCACAATGCAGCCAGTACTTGTTAGCTCTGGCCTTTGCTGTGGAGTTGATAGCAAAGTTTGGGCTCTTCTTTCACTGGATTCTGGTGCAGGAGGGGATACTCACAGCTCATCCTCTGGTAGTGTCAAACACAGGAGCTGCTCAGTACCAGTCCACAGATTGTGAGGGTTTGGGGGTTTTTTGGAAAAAGGATTTATCATTCAGTCTTAAGGTGTATTCCAGTCCAGGCAGGAGACTTGCATCAGTGAAGTGTTATGTGGATGTTTATATGTGTTATGTGGATGTTTATATGTAAGATTGAAGCCCCCCAGTTCTTGAGATAGGATCAGAAGAGCTTTAGTAGTGTCTGTCATGACCTGCTTCCAGAATCTGCATTTAGAAATACAGAAAGTGATGAACAGGGCTCACTTATGTTGTTTTGATTTGGTTTTTCCCCTTCTCCCAGACAGGCCATTGCCTTTATAACATTATCTACCTTCTAGCTCTTCACATGGAAAAGAAAAATGCTTTTCTGGTGGTAATTACACAGTGCTGCACTGTGGACCTTTCATCCCATTACAGTAAGTGGACAAACTACTATAATTTACAAGAATGAGATAGGTGAGGAAATAGGAAAGTTCCTGGCACTCCCAGGCATAAATGCCATCCTGACATGGGAGAACAATTCCAACAAAAAGCAAGTTTTCTTGCTAGCAGTGGGTGCTGGTGCAGTTGTTTTCTGATGCAGGGATGGAGGAGTGCTGGCTTCCCTTCAGGTGTTTCAGAAGTAGAAGAATTGGGCAGTATTAATGGAGGGCTACAGACCCTTAACCTGTCTCTGCCCTTGCAGTTCAACTGAGACATGCTTCAGCTCTTCCTTGCTCTCAGTTTGAAAATCTCTTCAGTCTGTCTATGTGCTGCCTTGTCATGGATCTGTTAGCAAGGTCAGGGTGTGAATACATTGAGATGTTTTTCCTCCAGCAGAAGTTTGTTGCCTTATTATTCCCCACTTCTGAATACACACCTTTCACACCTCTCAGAACAGACTGATGCTCTTATTTGCCTGGGGTTTTTTGCTGATTTATAGTGTTTCCTTGTGGGAGGTTTGCCCTGAAGGTGTGATTGCAGGAGTAAGGTCTTTACCAGTGCATCAGCAAAAAAGTATTTGCAGATCACCAGGGAAGACCTGCCAGTTGTGTTGTAGAGCTTCCTTATCCCTTGGGTAGACTAGCTTGTAGGCTGTGCACTAGAAACTGAGTGGCTTGCACTTGTCTTTTTTTAATTTGTGTGGGGTGGTTACCAAATGTTGGGAGACACAGCCACCCTGTACAGAGGATGCGTTTCTCCAACCCTGTGCAGAGGATGAGTTTGGAACCCTTGGAGGCTCAAGGTGGCTGAAGTTCCCCCAGCCCCCTCTGGGTGGTTTGGCAGCAATTAATTGCCGCCACCTGCTGACCAGGCATAGGATTTCTCTGGCCCCAGTACAGCTTGTGCATGTCCCAAAGAGTCCTCACCATGCCCTCCCCAGGAAGAGGGTGGTTCAGCAGTAGGTGGAGGTCAGGGTGCCTGCATAAACAGCAACACCTGGGGACAAATACAAGGTTGGTCATTTAAAGGTGTCACGTGCCTTAGAGTACACATAAGCATGGATAAAGGCTATTGTCGGGCTGTTGTGAACTCGTAGATTATCAAGCAGATCATGGATGAGATCAAGCCTGGTACAGGAAGTTTGAATGAGATATAAACTCATGTAACTGTGGTGTTAAGTGCTGTCAAACTACATGTCTTCACTTTAACGGATTTCTCAGTAGAAGGCTTAAAATACAGGTACTCTTTTAGAATAAAGGAAAATAGAGAAGCAAGAAATTTTACCTAATCCTAAACTCCAGAAACTCAAGCCTGCTCTTCTTTGATGTAGTCAAAAGACATAAAGAGTGTTGGTCTGTGTTCTTGAGAAACTTTCACATTGTTAGCTCTTTAACAATAACAAAGTTGTCTTTTCACACTGGTGTTTTTGAACATTTAAATGTGAGGTAAGCCAGGCAAACAAGTACACTAGACTGAAGGATGTACAATGCCTGTTAAACAGCATCACTGAAACAAAGCTTCACTTCGTGGCCAAATTGCAGGAAGCGGCAGCGTTTGCTGTGATCCTCTTCCCTGGCTGCCCCAGCATTGCTGTGCCTGGGGCACCAGTGCAGGGTTGCATGGCTGCCATGGTAGGAGCTGACTTCTGAAGCTCTTGGAAATCCTGACCCACTTTCTGCCCTTTTATGAAGCATGTGTAGCATTTAACTTTTCTGGGGTCACTCCAGGTGTCCAGTACAGCCAGGGTAGGGACACCTTAGTGACTTGTTTGATCGGAGTTTTTTCCTACAGCCTGGGACCTACTTGCAGGCTATCCCAATCTGCTGCCTCCTGCACAGTTCAAGGAGCTCATGTATTGGGGCAGAACCCTGCAAGTGCTCTTGGGACCCAAGGAATTTCATGTCTCCATAGAGACTATAATCTCATTTTCTCTCTTTTTCAAAACAGCCTCATTTTCACGGGAATGCATGGGGTTTTCCCTAATTATCCTCTGGCGAGCCTTCTTTTTTTTTTTTTTTTTTTTTTTTTTTTTTTTTTTTTCTTTNGTTTGGAGGCGGAGGAGAAGCCTCCAAGGAGAGATGAAATGCCATGCACGGCAGTTCTGCTCTGCTGCTGCAGTGCCGTCCCTGTTCTGTCAGAGCAGGGGAAGGTTGCTATTACCTTTCTATAACATGTGGCCCTAGGTTATTCTTGCTTTCCTAAGCAGTTTGAGTTGCTGCACATATGTTTCTGTAAACCCCCATTTCCACCCTCGTTGCTCAACCCAGTGCCCAAGTGGCCCCTCCAGCTGACCCTGTGTCTCTCTCCTTGCTCTCCAGGGCTCTGGGACCTCAAGCAGCTCTGCTGCCACCACCCCATCCGTGTCCACTCCTGTCACTGGCCACAAACGGATGATCATCCCCAACCAGCCTCCCCTCACCGCCACCAAGAAGTCCACTGCCAAGGGCCCGGGGCAGCCGGCGCCAATCCCGGTCACGCCCGTTGGCACCCTGAAGCCACAGCCGGTGCCGGCCTCCTCCGCCACGGCCTCCACGCCGAGCCGCCCGGCCTTCAACGTGCAGGTGAGGACGGCGCAGCCCAGCCCGCACTACCAACCGCCCAGCCCGCAGCCCGGCCACTACGGCAGCCTGGGGCCCGGCCAGCCCTANCTACGGCTACGGCCCTCCGCCCGGCCGGCCCGCCGAGCCCGCCTATGGATACGCGCCCCCGCAGGGCCGCTACCAGGACCCCTACTACGGGGGGTACGGCGGCAGGAACGGCTCCGAGGCGCCCTACGTGCCGCAGAGCTCCTGGAAGGCCGAGCCGGCGTATCCTGCGAGTAATGCCATGGGCCAGGCTCCCCCTGGGCTCTACCAGCCACCGGGCACGAAGAAGACCTACATCACTGACCCAGTGCTGGCCCCGCAGCCGCCCGCCCTGCAGCAGAAGGTAAGAGATGCCAGTGGTCACTGACATTCCTGGGAGAGCCACGTGGCTGAACGTGGCCTGGGACGCTCCCTGAAAGGTGGTGGGGGGTTAAGGTGGTGCTATCAGAGGTATGGGGCAGATCTCCCTACATATGGCTTCTTAAAAGCTGGAAATAGGGAATTCTCATCTGCTTTGAAAAGAGCCTCTGCAGGGGCTTAGAAAAACTGTCAGCTTCAAATAGTAAGATGTTGTCACATGTGGAAGCATGGTGTCAGCTCACGGGAGGGAGGGAGGCTTTGTCCCGGTGACATGCTGTTGCCCAAAGAGCTCCCCGGCCATGCCTCTGTAAGACATCGCTCAACTGGAGGCTTTCCTTCTGGGCACTCCCAACATGAAGTGAGAGGCTGGGTGTGAGCTGTGTCATGTACTTGTGGACATCCCTGGTTCCACAATTAATCCTCCCTGTCCTCAGGCAGATGGGAGGTACACGAGAGGCTGGTTTTGATTGTGGTTCAGAGTGATTGCGGAGGTTGTCCTCTGGTGTGTCTCTGTTCAAAGATCACTTATCACTGAAACCACATGGAAATGAGTCCCCACAGAGCTCGGCTCTGGTTTTCCTCTCCGATGTTGGTACACCGGGTGGCCCCCATCCACTTCAACAAGTGCCTGAACCTCATAAAGTGAAGTCAGTTTGAAATAGAAAGTTAAAAGGGGTATGCCTGCTTTCTCTTCCTAAGCTGATCCTGCCTGGCTTTTGTCAATTCTGCTGGTGGCCATTTCTAATGTGGCTCTGGGAGGTGTTTTAGCTTTGTGGGACCCTCATTGTGTATGACAAGCTGAGGTTCCACAAGGGGTGAGGTAGGGAGGCAATGATGCTGTTGCTGCCCAGGCCCACCTTGGCACGTCTGAGCACATCCATGCTCTTGAGTCTGTGGGTGCTCACAGGGAAAGGGGAAAAAGCTTCTGATACATAACAGAAAGCCTGTCCCTTTGTCATGTCCTTCTCTAACAGCACACAGATGGTCTTCCCTGAATTCCAGGTTTCCTGACAGTGGGAAATTTGAAAGGCAAAGATGTTTCTTGAGGCAGTTTAGAGAGGGCAAGAAATTACAGAAGTCCTTGAAATATTATCTATGAGCAGCTAAGAAACTGCTTTTTCTCTTTTATTCCCCTTCCTTAACAAGAACCTTTGAAGCAGGGAGAGAAGCAATAAACTCTCAGCTCTGCAGGTACTTGGTATAGAGCTTAGATTGAAAAGTAGTGGAAGACACAAAATTTGCACATAGCTTTAACTGGTGTAAATGGTTGTGGTTCCAGTGGAGTCACTGAGGAAATGCTGAGGTATAGCAGATCCATATTTAGACTTTTATCGATACAAGTAAGTTTACATATATAAAAATTTTAAAACTGTAGTTCAGTCAGCATCTCTATGGAAACACAAATCAGCTCAAACCACAAACAGCACAAGCCTGTTAGTCTCATTTGCATTACAAAGCTAGAGGGACAATTTAATTTAGCTCAAGTTGGGGGTTTCATGTATGCCTATATATATTTGTGTATACATGTTGGTGTGTGTGCACGTGGCATTTGCAAATACACAGGCAGAAATACTTCATAAGTATCTCTATAAAAAAAAATTCAATTCTTCTGCAGAACAGACTATCATCTGCTTGATGATAAACCCCTCCAGAAACTAACTTTCTCTTCCAACCTGCTAAATAGCTGTTTTCTTACCTATTTCACTTTCGAGCTTACAAATCTTCTGTAACATATTGGTGGCAGGCTTTGCCTTTAGAGCAGTGTAGTCCAGCCTTACCTCGTGCTGTTCTCTTCCTTTGCAGAATAACTCATTCATAAAATCGACTTTAGGAATTTTATTGAAAAGGGAAAAAAAAAAAGCTGTGCTAGAGCCAGATATCTGTTAGGAAGAATTGTCACTGTAATTTGACTTATGTAAATCTTAACGTCTTTTCCTGCACACACACATGATTCTGCATTTGGTTGTGTTTTGCCTTTTCAAGGTTGATTTGAGACCTTTCAGTTAAGGAAACAGAAAGGGTAATAAGCATTAATACATTTCACATAAAGTGTAAGATGACCTTTAGGAATTTTTCTTCTTGCAAAGGAATGGTTTTAAAATATCAAACAATTTCTAAATGTATTCAGAAAAGTGCATGCCTAATCTTGAACACAGTTTGTGTGCAAATTATTAAGGATGTTGTAGCAAATCCATCTCAGATTAAAAGTTCATGGTCCTAATTCTAACATATACCATGATCCATCACTGTGAGAGGCAAAATCTTTCATTAAATTTGTTTCATGTTTTTAAAGGGTGAAAAAAAAAGTTTTATATTTGGCATTCTGGCAAGGAAGAGATTCATGACACTGTGGCTCTGTGTTTTTTGCTGTGTACTAATCATGTTGAAGTCGCTGCTGATCCAAAATAAATCTGGATTGGTATGGGAACAGCAAATAATCTGTACTGGTTCTTAAAGCCTGCTGAAAACAATGAGTTTTACTCACACACAATTCCACGTTGCATTCTGTCCTTGGGCCACTTATGGGGTGAGAGTCATGCATGTGAAGCCTCTGGGCATTTTAGTCTTTTGCAGTACCCTGTCTAGCATTAGTGCCCAAGTCCTAGTTAGGAAATTATCTGGTGGAGTGCATGTCCTCATTTAAACCTTCATGTGCTTCAACAGCCAAAAAATCTCAGGAGCTTTCTCTTCTGTATGGTAGTTGATGGGGACTTCTGTAGGAGCAGCAGCAGAGTTCTCATGAGACCATTTGGCTCCTCTCATGCTCTTGTTATGCCTGCTCAGACCAAGTCAAAGTCTGAAGCCACTCTCTTAACTTCTCTCCTGAAGGGCTGAGGGCACAAGGCCAGGGTGGCTCATTAGGTACATTCATTTCTGGCACCAACTTGTCCATAGTAGACGTATGAGAAAACCAGTTTCTGACGTGGAGTATTCCCAGGACTTTGCCCTGTGGCCAAAGCAGGACTGGTAAACTCCCACCACCAGCCAGCTCATTTATCACCAAATGTTTCTGTGCTGGACTGGTTAAGACACCGAAAACCCCTGCTGAGTTCTCATATCTCCAAATAGTTTTAGGTCCTTTTACTGGTTTTGGTCATGTTTGAGCATTTTTGAGACACTATCGTATCTCCCAAGTGGATTTGTGGACCTTTTAGGGACCTCATGTATCTCCTGGTGTATTTGAGGGCTGGCTCTGGGAGATCTGTTTTTCCTAGGTCCCAGCTATTGTCCTAATTCTGCTCATAGGCTTTGGGGAGCACATTCCTTCCTAAAGGGACCTTTCATGTTTTCAACATCTAGACTAGGTACCACTGAAGCCATTTGAGACAGCTTTGTGGCTCTGGTCCAAAATAGTGGAAATCTTAATAAAAACATTGATCTCTTGAGAGCAGTTTAACAATTTGGTGAGGACAGAAGCGTCTTGTACCTCTGATTTAGTACAGCATCCAAATCCATGTTTCTGTGCTGCAGATTTGCTGGGAGGAGAAAGGGAGCAATGTCTCTTTGGTAGCTGTGTATGTTCTCCCAGACATGGCACAAGTGCCCAAGTTCCTTAACCTGGTCAGCCACGTGTTGCAGTATAGCCATTCACACCTGTAGAGGCATCAGTGCATATGGAGCATGGCCTCCTCTTCAGTTTTGCACACCTTTCCAGGTGAGCACCATGAAAAGTGGGGAGACAACTGTAAACCAGGAGGATTTAATGAGGCAGCTCATGCTTGTGGCATGGTTTAGGTGGTGGTGGCTGCTCGTGACTAGCGAACCGCAGCCACCGCGTGGTTTCCGCACTGCTGGAGGTGATTTCTTTGCTGCCTGCTGCACCCAGCCCTGACATGGTCTCATGCAGCTTGCAGTGCCCAAAAGGGACTGTGATGGCTCACTGTTTTCTCGTTTTGCGCAGCTTTTGTCAGTTTTTCCACTGATTTAATACCTGTGATGGAGACATTCACTTGGAAGTTTCATCTTTGCCTCAGAAACATCTGCTCACCAGTGCCCTTCACTATGACTGATGCAATTCTCTTGCACTGGTTTAATAATTTTTACAGTCTGCCATCACTCACATAAAGGAGATACCTCTGGCACTTGCGTTTGAACTAATTCTCTTGCTGTTTGCTGTTAATTTAGCGACTAGAAATTTTTCCTTCTCTGCAGATGAATAAAAGCAGTCTGCCAGATTCCCTCCTGCTGTCACAGGGATATATTCCTTCCTAGTGTTGCTTTTGACTTGTGGAGAAAGGCAGGCAGCTTGCTTTGCATTTCTTGCCTCCCCCAAAGTGTCTTCTCACCCAAAATTTTATGCTTTCACCCAAGTGTCTTCTTCACAAAAGTCACGTATCAAAAATTTTCAATGGATGGAATTTAGAGACAGTGTAAAACGATGATTGAAGTTGGTCTTCTGTCAGTGTGGGACAGTGACTTCCCATAGTTTTAATATGCTCAAATAAAGCAAACCAAAGTAAAATTAAGAAGGGTGATTTAAAATATTCTACTTTGGCATTTAATGAATTAAAAAAGACTGAAAGCCAATGTAAAATGAAATAGAAGGTGAAATTCTGAAATTCAGAGTTGAATCTGCGAGTTCAGAGTGACATTTCAAAATTTCCAGACGAAAATGCAGCTCCTTTCTACCCTGAGAATAGCAACAAATGTCAAAATGTTGACATTCTTCACAAAACAGTAATTCAGAGTTTTAACCAGCACTAGCTGTATATCAGCTGCTGACTCTGTCATTGCTTCTGGGTGGATTAAATTAAATACTGTTGCTTCTGTTAAAATGAGGAGGAGGGGAAAGAAGGCAGTTGTGTCTAACAATAAGATGAGAAGCTCAGGACTTGTGGTACTGTGGCATTGAGAATGATGTTTTCCTCTTCAAGTTATTATAAATCTCTGCATGAAAATCGTTGCGGGTTTTTTCAGGTGAATAGGTGCTGCCAAGAGATGCAAAGAGGTGTTTTCAGAATGTTGTCCTTATCCTGACTGCAGGAATATGACACAATCTCGTTTATACCCCAGACTTTTGAAGGAGCCCAATTCTTGGCTCAAAATGTGTTTAACATTTCTGTTCTCATTTGAGAACTTTACTCTTTGTTCTTTGTATTATATTTTTATAATTTACGCATTCCATATACTAGTAGGAACCAGCTGATGACAGAGCAATTAATCAGTTTTTTCTCTTAGGTATCATATATTTGAATTGTTTTCCTGAAATAGTGAAACAAAGAGTTGCCAAACAATTACCTTGAAGTTTAAGATAACAGGGAGCCTGCAGTTACAGGAGTAAGTCAGGTCAGCATATACTGAAAAACCAACTTAAATTTACAGCTTCAGGATGCAGCTTTTGCAGCATTAGCCTTTAGTCAGCCACAATGGGTTAGAAATATAAGAGGAATAATTGAGAAAGGGGCTTTTGGCATAATACCTGGATGTTCTTTCTTGCTCCTTCTTAAAATAAGCTGGGGACAATGCCTCCACACATGATAAGGCATGGGGCAACCTTGAAGTTAATCAAGGGCTCTGCTTCTGTACTGGTTAACTCTTGATAACCAAGTGTCTACCTGGAGAGATCCTGCCAGACTGTGTTACAGGCTAACATAACAATTTTGGGTCTGAGGTCATAAGATGCAGTGAGTGTATGCTTACATAGTATCAGAAGGGGAGGCTGGCTGGTTTCCAGGCATTGGGGCTTGCCTGATCCCTGGGGCTGCCTGAGCTCAGGTCTCTAAGGGGCAGCCTGCTCTGTAGCATGATGTGACAAGGATGGTTGGCCTTACTACTGATTTACAGCTTTCAGTACAGAAAGCAGCACCCATAAAAGTGAGTGCCACCTAATTTGCAGGCAGACTGGCTATTGTGTGTGATGGTGCTGCTGATTACTGGAGGAGCTGGTTCCTTCCATTTAAAAATACACTCGAGTCCAGCCACATTGTAATTCTTTCAAAGCCAAAGCACCAGAGTGTGTGAGGAAGCTGTTCTTCTGTCAGATAACCTCTGTGTCATTGTCAAGTTTATTGTAATGAAGCCAGAACCTGAATGGGTAGAGAAACATGTCCAAGGTTAAACACCAATTGACTAGGAGAGATGGGCAGAAGAAGGAGACATGGAGCATCCTGGTGTCATTTGGTGGCTCTTCTGTTTGAGGTGAGAAGGTCTCTGGCTGGTGTGAAACTCTTTGGGCTTATGACCTGATGGTAATGCTGGTGTTTACAGAAGTCACTATGCTGACAACACAGTGACAGCATAAATGATGCTTTGGGTGATGTCCTATTTTGGCCATGTCATTTGGAGTTGATCTTCCTATATTTGGGTGGTTTTCTCACTGACCTCTGTGAAGCATATTTGAAGTCTTAATTCAGTTTTTAATGGCACACACACAGATAAAATAGTAATGGTTTGTTACTGAAGCAGCACTTTGTGTAGGGGGCTGTGCACAGTTTAAAAGATGAATCATTTTTCCCTGGATGGGGATGGTTATGCATAGATAGGCTCTTGAGCCTAGTACTTGAATGAGCAGACAAGTTAGAAAACTATCATGGTGCACAGTGAGTAGTGCCAGCCATGAAGATCCCACCAAAAATAGATACTCAGTTGTAAAGATTACAAAGTAGTCTATAACATCTGCTGATATAATATTTGTTTCATACAAGAATAATGGTGTGAAGCAGTTGCTAATATATGGTTACATTTACTGATCATAAATGTTCTGGTGTTAAACCAACTTTGGCCTCCACATAATGGGCTTCCTGTTAAGATTTACCTCTGAATAACTACAAAGAAACATGATAACATAGTAAATTTAATAGCAGCCTTTGGGGGAAAAAAAAGTTTAAAAAAAAAGAAGAGGTTTCCTATCAGAGGCTGAAAGAACTCCTGCAAGGCAAACAGAATCTGCAATTACACTGACAGTTTTGTTCTTAAATGAAAATAATAGTGAATTATAAAGCTGTAAAATTGTTTTCACAACAATATTTTATTTTTATAACTTATACTATTTCACTTAGAAGCTGCCTGGCTCCACAGCAAGTTACATAACATAGTATTATGAGTATGATGCCTCAACTTTTTGTCTAGGGAATTAATTTAAGGGCTCTAAACTTTCCAGTCACATTTTCTTCTTTATTCCAGACGCAATGTATTCTCTCTGCTGAAAGAAATGTCAGATGAACTACATCTTGCTTGTAGCAGAGTAATATTCATATGTCTCTTTATCCACACTAATAGGGCAGTGACTTAGTTTCACATGCTCCTCAAAATAGTCCAGATTGAAATGGGCCATCTAAAGTCAGCTACACAAAACAAATTAGAAGAGTGGAGCTGCTGTGTGTTAGCTGATCAATGTAGCATTAGCAAGGATTTTCCACAGTGTGGTTTAGCACAGACAGATGAATTATTCTTACTGTCAGTATCACTTGTCCTCCCAATTAAATATTTTTCTAAACAAACAAACAAAATTTCCTCAAATGAGTCAGCAGTAACTTAACCTTAGTATGATTAGTTTAGTAATCGATAAAGTGGAACCACACCTGAGCTATAATATAAAGCAGATTAGCTATCATAATTTTCATCCTATTATTGCCTAGTTAGACTCTACCAACACCTGAAGAATCTTTTTTTCAGGGATTTCCTCCAGCTTTGTGAGAAGTGGTTGTTCATTAAATGAATCACTTTCTTTTCTGTTGTTGCTGCGATAGAGTTTAAAGTGAAAACTCATGCCTTTTCCGTGGAGAAAAATGGCCTAAGTGGGCAGGGAAGCTCCTGCTGTGTATATGTCACTGGTGGATTCCTTCTAGGCTGTCACCAGGAAGCCTGGAGGGTTTTATTTTGCAGTCCAACTCAGCCAACAGAAGAAATCTCCGTGAGGAATTGTCCTGCAACATTTGTATTCTTGTAAACCTCTGTTTCATGTTATCTCAGAGACTCAAAGATTCAGGTGACAGTTGTGTTTTCCTGATCTGATGATCAGCATCAGAAGAGTGCCCTGCATTTCCTTCTCCAGCTTATGCTAGAAGGCTGCTTTTCTGTTCCTTGCTGCATCAAAATCCTTTCCCCATCCAATTATGCAGTACTTACTTGTAACCTCTCTTTCCACAGGCTGCATCCCAAAAACTTGCTTTAGAAACACATCAATTCTTGCACAACCTCATTTGAATACTTCACTTAAAACTCTCTCCTGAACCCATTTTCTCAACTGCATTTCCCATCATCGCGATTTTTCACAACTTTACGTGTTTCTACATCACTTTCCCTCAGGGTTCTTGTCCTCCAAGGCTTAGGCTTAAAATTAGGCCTTTTGCTGCTGTAGAATTTCCAGATCACTGAGCAAGTGGTGGATGAGTCTCTCTAGTAGATTTTTCAGTACAGAGAAGTAATGCAGTTGTACTGCAGGCAAACGTGGCCCTGTAGGTAGCAGAGGGTGTTGGGAGTGTACATGCTTGTGTTTGTTTCTTCATGACATTGCTCACCAATAAATATGTCCAAATATAGTTTTCAAATCTGAATTCAGCTTCCCACCCACCTTTCTGTACCATTTCACCATCAGGTCACCTTCTACTGAATAAATACAGAACAGCAATTAAAACCATATGTGTAATTAAAAGAAATTCAGCATAAATTTAAACAGCATGAAGATAAGAAAGGTAGAGGGATAAAGACAACTGGAAGCTGGTTCTGTGTGACCTGCTTTTGAATAAACAACATTATATTCCACAGTCAATTATCCAAAAAGTACAATGTGTTCTGTTGCCAAAAAAAGGTTGTCAGATAGAAGTGGTTAGTCAAAAGGACACATGCACTGGAGTGAACATTAGTCTATTGTACTTGGTATAATATTATACAAACAGAGCTGGCTTGTTACTGGCTTCTTTTTTTTTTTTTTTAATTTTTGACCACAGATGTGATTATGCAGCTTTTTAATATTACTTCATGAACATCTAATTGCAGGCTTCAGCAAGAGGTGCAGACCTTGCTAGGGAAATCAAATAAGGTATGCTCTGTGCAGCCCAATAATAAGGCTTCCAATACAAAAGTGGAAAAACAAGTCATTAGTTACAACCATCGAACGGAGGTCTAATGGGAGCCACAGGATAAACATTCCATTTTATTATGTCTTCGTTATATGTTTTGCAAGAATCCGTGGTTATAAATTAAAATTGCTTTTTGCAGCAGCGGCTGTAAAAAAGTTCAAAATCTGTGAATGTACCTATTATTTTTATTTATATCACAGCAGGCTGCTAGCAAAATTAACTATTTTTCCCTTCTATTTGTTAGTTAAAAGATGGAAAAAGCACACAAATGCATATCTGCAGGCAGCACTCAAAAATGCCCCCTGGCTTTTTTTTTTAAAGTCAAGATGGCATCAAT
Organism: Urocynchramus pylzowi; assembly: GCA_013397555.1. NCBI lineage: Eukaryota > Metazoa > Chordata > Aves > Passeriformes > Fringillidae > Urocynchramus > Urocynchramus pylzowi. The sequence goes on from VZRH01008206.1 coordinate 367,762, forward strand.
TTAAAGTGGGAGACAAAAGAGTGGAGGAAACCCAAACATCTCAGATAAAATTAACTTCTTCACCATTACACAAGTTGGTAGGGTCTGGTGTTTGTTTAGAAATTTAAATTAATGCTAGTGAAAGCATCCAGATTGTACTTTGACAGATGAGACAGGGATTTGCTTGAGACCATGTCGCTGACAAAGCAGAAGAAATTTCCAGGGCTCTTCTCCAATTGAACTGGCAGTTGTGGAGACCCTGATTACCAGCAAAAAAAGCAGTATTAGAACAGGATTTTCCAATGCTGTCTTCTGCCTTCTGAGCTGCTGTGTGAGGGAATGTGTTCAACCTCTGACTCTGCCCCAGACTCTCTCTTGAACCTTCCAGCAAAACAATGATTTTTTTTGTTTCTTAATACAGCATTTGGAAGTCACTGCCCCAAGGTAACAGCCAGAGCAAGAGATCTGTGGAATGGAATTTTGTGGTGGTTGGAAACATCTGTTTCTCTTTTTAGAAAGGATACAGACATCCAGTCGTAAACCTTCATCACCCTCATCAACCCTTCTGCTTCCATTTAGGAGTTAATAATTAACTGTGGTACCATAGGCAGCTTCTCTTCTCGAGGAGAGAGGCTATACTGGACAGAAGATCTGTGTCTTTCAGTGTCCAAAAATCCCAGGCAAATTCCAGGCATCAGCAAATTGCTTCTGAGCTGTACTTCCCCTGATCTGGGAAAGCCTTTTGTCAGAAGCTTCAATTCATTATGTGGAGCCTGCACGTCCAAGGGGGAAAAATAATTGTATGCAAATGAAAAAGGCAAAAAACTCGCTGCCACAGAGACTTTTTTACTCTTTCACATTAGCATTCCTGTGGGCCGTTGAGGAAGCAAGCCAAGGTGCTCTCACTTGGGCTGGGAATTCCTGCTGTAGGCAGGGTTGAGGTTCGTAGTCATCTTTCTCCAAGGACTGGTCGTGAAGAGCCTCCAGGCAGGGACCATAGCAATTCTCTAGGATGGATCAGATTAAAAAATGGTACATGTTCCTAAGTCTCCATGGTGCTGCTCTTGCTGCTCCTTGGTTATCACCATTATAATTCTGCTAGTGATGCTTAGTAATTGTTCTAAATACTAGATAATGCAAATAATTCAATACCATAGAACCTAATTGTTTTTCTATCATTGGGAAATGAAAAAAAAAAAAAAACAACAAAACTCTGTGTTTAGTGATAAGGAACCTGTTTTAAAGTAAAAACCTGGATTTTTCAACACAAGACGAGTTCCTGCAAACTTTGCCTCCCACTGTGCTGCCAGTTGCTGAGAAATTATTTTATTTCCCAATTTAGATGTTGGACAGTGACTCAATATGCCCTGGAAATACTATCATTCTAGCAATTTTCTCATGTGGTAGCTCAGCTTAATGTCGGAGAAATGGGTAGTTATGAGTCCAGACACTATAACGTTGGACTTGGGTTCTAAAAATAAATGTTTGGTTAACTTTTAGCCGTCAACAATTTTCTACTGCCACACACGTTAGAAAATGGAATAAATGGCCTCATGCAATTCCAGGCACACTCTGTGGTCAACAGAAGTATCTGCAGAAGATTAAATATGGTGGTAATACAGATAAATGCGGTGGCCACTCTTGCCATATGGCATATGCACCCTGATGTTCAGAACCTTGAAAGCAGAAGAGTTAACTGTTCAGAAAGAAGAACAGGTGAGCAATTGTGCATCTAGGTAGACCTTACCAGCATGTCTGATTTCTCAAATGTCTCCTTTCTGGCTTTAGACTTGGTGGTTTAACCTTTTTCCTTCTTAGTTTCCTCTCTAAAACAGGTATAATGTTTACCTCCTGTATCACAGTGGGGGTTTTGAGACTTGATTGTCTGCAAATTGGTTTTAAAGTCTATAAATGCAAAGTAGTGTTCCTATTTTCTGTGTGAAAGGCAATGAAAATCATGTGCAGAGCCTCTCACAGCAGGCACAGGAGTTATTTGAAATGAAGGATATTTCTGTACCTTTGTAAGTAAATGAAAGAAAGATCTCTCTTAAATCTGTGGCTATTAAAACCAGTTAACTTTTAGCATTTATGCAGTGTTTTATATTGTCAGAGCTCTCTTACGAATCTCAACTAAATTCTTCACAAAGCCTCTGAAAAGCTTATGGCAATATTCTGCTGTTATGGTCATTTCCCCAAACTCACAGAGAGAGAAAGTAACTCAGCCAGGCTCATATGGGTAGCAGCCCCATAGCTTTCTCCTCCCTTGGGGACAGACAGAAAGCAAGGACCTCTTCCAGGCAGATAAAAAAGGTTCCCTCAGAGGTAGAGAATGAGCTATTTAATCAATTCATACAGTTTTATGAATAAGTCAACATTAGGAGAGTGAGGCATTCCTTGAGGAGCAGTGCAGAGCTACGACCTTGTCTGGATCTAAGGGCTTTGGTGGGATTTAGGATGAATGTGGCCCCCTCTCCCACGTGCTGAGTGTGTGCTTAGAGCAGAAATATGCAGTGCCTCACTGTGGCTTAAGTCCCTGTTTTATTTTGTTGCCAAGCATGGGGAAAGGCCAGGGAGATCAGGCATGACTACTGACATCCTCAGCTTTCCTCTTACTGAAGCATCTGCATGTTTTATGGGGAGCCAGATGCAAAGAATGTGGGAAATGAGGAAGAGGATAAATGTTGTTGCCCAGTGTTCAGGATTGTTCAACCAGTTTCCTTTGGTCCTCAGTCTGGGATGGTTCATCAGACATTTGGTGGCCATGTTATGCCCCATTTGGTTTTAGAAGGCTTTAAAACAAACTAATTATGGAAGGAGCTGTGTTGCAGCTGGAGTCAGGCTATCTCTGTACAGTAATTCCAGCTGTTGCTGGAATGAGATGAGAAACCAGGAATGGAAACAAGAAGACATCCAAAAAAGCCACAGCAGATACAACACCTCCTATATGAAGCACATACACAGAATTTGTATAGAATAACATTTTAGCAGTGAGTTTGATCTATCCTATCAAGGCTCTTGAGTTGTAATGTACAGGTTTTCATTTTGCAGTGTGTACATTGGACCAGAGTGATGTCACTATAGCAGTATTGACTTTGGAGCAACTCTGTTGACTTAGTAACTACTGGGAGTATAGATCAGAGGCTGGCATAGTATTGTCATCTGAGGTTCTCAAGCAACAACTAGGAGACTGAGTAAATCATAGAGTAGCCTATTCTGTTCTTGTATTTCCTGCCTCCCTAAAACAATTACACATTGAACCTGTTCCTGGTACAGCAGTGACTTCATGGTTAGCTCTAGGGGAATCAACACCTTATCCCTGTTGGTTACCAGCCATAACATAACAATACTTTCTTTCCTGAGACATTATTTCTAAGCAAACAGAGATTTCACTTCACATGTAGGAAGATATCCCTGTGCGAGTTCTTGTAAAGGAGAAGGAAGAGGAGTGCTTTAACAGAACAGCTCAAGTAAATGACACCCTGCAGTGGAAACCCATCCATTTCTGGGGAGGTTTGCTGTAGCATTCAGAGTGGGCTGTGAGTGATTGGGGCTGTTTCTGAACAGACACCACCAGTGATGTGAACCTCATCAGAAAGAACTGTTGGCAGTATAGGTAGAGAGCAAAGGCAGGTATCAGGAGGGGTTGGTTGTGGACGTGCATCCTCACAGATACAAAGCAGAAATAATGTTGAAAACTTGGGCCCTTTTTACAGATATACATTTCTTCCTAAGCTTTCTTTCCAAACCCCCTACTCCTGATTTTTCCCAGAAGGATTTCTCTGAATCTCACATCCTATTTTTCTTGGACAGAGTTTTTTTTCCTGCTTCTCTTATGCTCTGCACAAGAGGCAGCTGTTCACTCTTCCTCAGTGATGAATATATGCAAGGGTCAGTATGCAGGGTCCAGAGCATTGTGATGACAGTGACAGCAAGGCAGCTACACTGAGGTTTTGCTGATGAGAGTTTATTACTCATGGTTTCATATCAGCTCATATCTGCCTCAGCTGTTCTGCAGATGCCTTTCTTCCCCAGCACTGATTTTTCACTTGAATTGCAGGGGACTGTAGTTCTTGGGCTGAGGTGTGTGGCTTTCCTCAGACCTGTGTGCTTGCCACTGGATAGCTCTAGATTGGCAGGAGCTCAAGAGATTTGTGTGCTGGGAGAACCATGAGGACTCAAATTGTGGGACTGCAAGAATAAGTACAAAAACCTACCTGACAAAAAAGAAGCAACTTGGCAATTGCTGACATACGTTTAGTTGGAGGTTTGTTGTGGGATATTAACACCCAGATGCTTGCACATGTGCATAGACAAATATCAGTTGGGTAATAACACTTCTGTGGTTCTACCCATGTCCCCAGTGTTGGCTCATCATCCATGATTTCTGCTTTTTTGTGCCTCCTATTTATGAAGTTTAAAGTACTGACACTGAGGACTGACTCCTAGGCCTTCTGCTGAATATGTGCAATGAGTTGTTTTTAACCAAAACATGATATTTGAGTGGCCTAATGTCAGCCTTTAGCACACTTGGTCAAAGAATTCACCAGCTTGGTTTGACAGCTTGGATCCTGTATAACCTTCCTTTTCCCTGGGGGTTACTGTGGATGAGCTGTTTCACACTGGTTTCCCCCATCAACCTGCTTGCCCCAGGCATGAGCAATTCAGGTGGCTCATTCTCCTTTCATAGGAGCTCTGGTGGGATCTCTAAATCTTCCCCCTAGGGAAGAAGCCTGGACATTACTGTGTGCAAGCAGTGAAGGACCATAAGAATGCCTCATCATGCAGATGCAAAAACCAAACCTTGTTTGGGTTAATTCACATGCCCAAGTCCAAAGAGAAAGTGGTGTTGAAGTGTGGGAAGTGAACCCAGAGGTTTTGACATGCAGTGGTCTGTGCTTCCCCTGAAAAGGGGAAGTTGTAATGGCACCTGTAAGGTTTGTGGGGTTTTGTGTGAGGCCATCCAAACCGCCAAATCCAAATTTCAGTGAGTCTCTCGGTTTTCCTTTGTTCCTGCTTCACTGGGCTCTCAGAGAATCTCTGAGGGAAAGAGCCATGTCTGTGTGTCCTCCTGGGAGCTGCTGGGCACCACTGGTAAGCCTAGGAGCTGAAGTACTGGTGTCTTTCAAGCGATGCTTCAGAATGACATTGCCTCTCTGGCTGGGATGGCCAGGTGTGGGGCAGTGAGCAGAGCAAACAGGGTGGGTTGGAGTGTGTGTGTTTGCTCAGCAGAGTGCAGCTGCCTTGTCTGCTTGTTTCAGAGCCCAAGGGAAAGGGGACAGCCAGCGGTCACCAGCCGCCTTTAGTAAAACATTATCTCAATTAATCCTTTGGTTGTGTTGTTTATTAAGGGCCAGCACTGCCCACACAGCATGTAAGTTTATCCCCTACCTTGTCTTAGTCAAAAGGCTAGGGCAGCCTGACAGTGTAGCAAGCCCAAAATTCCTCCTGTGGATGACACTGAAAGAGCAAACCTCAAGAAAAGCTTTCAGTGTAGCTCAAGGCACAGCTAGTCCTGCTTGTTTGATCTCTCCCTGCTTTTCCTCTCTTGCTACCACAACACACATTAGTACTTGCTGATTCACAAATGCACATATTTCCTCTTACTCTACATCTCTCTCTTGCATTGTCTGACAAACAAGGAGCTTGTACAACTGTCTGACTTCTGGTGAAAGCACTGAGCACCTTGCAGAGCTGACCTTCAGCATTTTCCTTGTTGCAGCATGAGCAGGTTTTAACTTAAAAGTGACAGGTCAAGACCAGGGCTAGACTAACATTGTGTTTGATGCTCTGTTGGTCCAGCAGTATTTGTCTTGGTTATATTGTTGTAGTAGTAGTGAATTCCAGAAGTTTATTGCTATTTTTTTCCTGTGTCTTCAGCATCCTGACCAGTAATACCAGTAGTCCTTCCTTTTTTTGTTTTTTCCCCAAACCAAGAGACTGTTGGACATACCACCTTCTGCAATCTTGTGTTCTGGAAGGCCACTGCATATGTCCATTACTCTCTTTATCTGGGTCATTTGCAGATCTGCTGGTGCCTTGTATGTAGATCAGCCTCTTGAGAGACCTGCCATTTTCCTCACCACTGCATGAGCTGTTTGGGTCCCAGTCTTTGCTTTGGAGAGTTTTCTGTTCTCATTCAGTATCTAGGGAGCTGCTGGCTTTCTTAAGCACCTTAGTTGGCTTGTGCTGGGACACTGGCACTTGTTCAGCTGGGGCTGGTGATCTGTGTATATTTGACGTATCGTTTGCTCTTGTCACGCCATGTGTCCTCTGATTACACTGTCCTGGATGGGTGCCAGTAGGAAAAGGACAAGACATACAGCACAATATGAGATGGCAGAGAGGTTTTACTGGTGTGTAAAGAAGGATTTTATCCTGCCCTTTTAACAAATGTTTGATATTCATAGGAATGTCCAAAATGCTCTCCTTGTTCTCAGGAGCTGGGGACCAGCTCCAAGCAGTTGCAAACAACCCTCTCAGCCTTGCACAAGGCTCTGTAATGTGAACACATGGTTGTTTCCACACAGGTCCTCCCTGCACAGGAGTGGTGTCCTTAGTGCCAAATCACCTTTGAGCCACAAAGCACTTATTAATCCCACCAAAAGCTCTATGACTGACTGAGACAAATTCACCTTTGAAAATTGAACTAATGCAATGTGATGACTCAGAAACATCAAGGGATTTTTTTATTTGTTTGTTTTGAACCACAAATGGTGCTGCCTGAGGTTTACCTAGGGTCAAGCTACAAACTATAGAGCCAAATTTTGACTGTGCTGATCTTTGGAGCTTAGCTCATTATAGGAAAGCCAGTCCTTAACTGGGATACATAATCAGATTTGAATTTCACCTCAGAGCCAAGAACTGATCTCCAACTTCTACTGTTCTGCATTTTCTGTAAAGTACGTATTTATAGTCAATGTGACACTGCCACATGACTGGTAAACAAGCAAGTCCCAAAAGTAAACATTGTAAAATAGGAAACCTATGGACAGCATTTACATCATCAAAGTTTCCCTGAATATCTTCAGCTATTATCATTTGTCTAATGTTGTCATCATCTTTTTTGTTTGTTTGTTTTTTGTTTTTCTTAATTGACTTTGTACAGATTCCTTTTAATGGAAACTACACATCATGTCTTGCTGGTATTTTGTCAGGGAGAAATGTTCATCTGATTTGGAGGGAAATCCTTTTCAAGTGTGAAGATAAAACAAAAATTTGTGTAGTAGGTGCAAATTATGTCTGTTTTCATCCTTTGTTTTAGTATGAATATAACATTTAGGTGGGGAGAGCTGATGCTCATTTCTAGTGCTAAACCAGTTGTTGATTCTCCTAAACTGAGTGAAAGTAGCGAAAATCCTTGGGAAAAGTAAAGAAGAATTTTTTGGGGCATGTGCCATTTCAGCCTGGGGAACATAACTTTTGCTTTTTGTATCTTCACATCTGATCTTGCCAAAATTTCTAGCATGCTCACAGTGCTCTGGCTTCATTGCTGCTTTGCTTTTTTTGACTTGTGATCATCTCAGCTTCATTACTAACAACTAACCCCTTTCATCACACTCTCTCTCTCTCTCTCTCTCTCTCTCTCTGTTTATTTAGAGATTGACCTTTTGAGTGTTTGCACTAACAGTTTTTATTTGTGAATTGTTCAAGCACTGAAAATAAGTTCCAAGAAAGGGAATGTTATTTTTCTCTTGCATACTTGCAGCATTCAGAAGTTGTGTCTGCGCACCTGCTTTTCAAATGAAGCACACCCAGCTGCTCTTGCCTGTTTTGGGATGCCCAGAGCTTAGGAGACAGTGCTCTGTAGTGAAAATTAACGATTATGACTTGGCCTAGAGGGTGGCATTAGGCTTTATTGGCACCAGTGATAACAAGGGGGTCAAGCACTTTGTTTTGCATCCCCTTTGAAAAGTTTCCTCTCAGAGATGCACAGTTTCTCCAGAGCTGCACACATGAGCAGCATTTTCTACCATTTGCAGGGCTGGCTGTGAAAAAGACTCTGCAGAACCTGCAGCATTTAGAAGAACGAAAGAAATATTCTCTCTTTTTTTCCTTACAGCACCTGAGATGCAAATGAAAGGCAGAGAAGTCTTGCATATGGAAGAGCCTGCACATTTTCAGTTTTTTGTAATTCTTGGCTACAGACAGAAGTAGTGCACATTTGTTAACAGGACAGCAAGGTCTTGGTCTGGTAGTCATTCTAGAGGTTAATGTTTTGTCCTCTGAACCACTGATAAAATTTCCTGTATGAGGAAGAGGAGGCAGAAAGTTTCAGCAGGAAAAAGCAGAAACACAGGTCAAAGTAGAGGAGCAAGCACTGAAAAAGCTCAGAAGCTCTGTTTGCTCCAGAGCAAAGCAAAGCTGAGGAATGGGAGACACAGAGAAAGCAGGACACTAAGGATTGATGTCTACAAAAGCAGCTTTGGAATGGTTATTGCATAGGACAGCACTGAGGAACCCCAGTGCTCAGAATTAGGCTAGAGTGACTGTGAGGGCTTTTGACAGAGCTCTAGGATGCATCTCCTCTGTTAAGTGTGAGAGAAATAAGAAACCACAGGGAAATAACTGCAAACCCCCTTGTCAAAAGCTTTGAGAAAGCTTCCTGACTTTTACTTTTCCAAACTTGACACTGTTATTCCTAAATCTGTTACATTACAAAACACAGCACATGTGCAAGCTGCTGAGTTGCTGTTTAATGAAGCATAGTTTCCTATTGCCTGTGAGACAGTTTTTACAGACATGAGGTTTGCACTTTGGTTTGGCTACTAGAACCGAGCCCTGAGCTCGAGGGACTGCAGTGGTCTCTAGCAAGGGACAATCATTCTGTAATTTCTGCACCTCATTTAGCAACCCTGTTGAATTATCTAAGACTGACCAGATGAAAGCCAAGGTCAGATTCCACGTCTTCAGCCCCAAGAAGAGCTATGAGAAGTTAATCTTCGTGGTATGTGGTGTCACCATTCAGCTGCACTGTCACCTGCAGTGTTCTAACCACATGGTGCAGGAAACAGCAATACATTGAAAAGAGAAAATATTCCGCTCCCATCACAGTCATTTCAGGCCCAAAGCTGGGTCTGGCCACGTCCTCTGGTGCGTGAAAACTTTCACTGGCTGTGGGCTCTGGCATCTGCCTTGCACACAGGTTTCTCAACCTTCAATCTATTGGCTAAGAGCCACCTTTTGTTTAAATCTTACGGGATTGCAGCTGGCCAGGTTGGTCGTGTTGAAATATGTGAGTGCTGTGCCTTGCAGGCCCCTGTGATCCATCTGCAAGAGAGATTAACCTCCTAGGTGTCCCTTGCCTAATCCCTGAGCTCTGACATGTCCAGGCTGTTCTTCAGCCAGTAATTCATGCTGGTGCTGGTACCAATTTCCCAGTATCCCTGGGTTAGCCTGTAAAGTTGTTGCCTTCCCCATAATTCATTTATTCTGAAACTGCCCAAATGTCATGGATTAAGCCAAAACCAGCACACCAAAGCATACTGTCTTTGATCTTGATTACAGTAGTTTGGCTTTGCTCACTGCATTTATACTTTTCCTTCCTGATTATCTGGCTGTAGCTTCCATGCCCGGGATCCATTATTTATTCACTTGTCTGCAGCTTCCTTTGCTTCTTTGCTGTGGTCCTCACCCTTCTCCTTTTTATTACCACCTCTGTTCAGATGTCTGGGTGGACTGTCATGACTGGGACCAGGGGCACCACTGGTCACCCCCGGGTGTTTATCCTCAGCCTCACACATCCACCATCCTCTTTTGTCCTCGGTGAGGATCCATCTCTCCCTCCCTGTCACTGCTGTCCTGCACTGACAGCCATACTCTGAGAGTTTGGTGCAAATCCAAGCAAATTAGGCAGAAACATTCAGACCCAGTAGATTTCCTTGGGTTTCAGGTCATGTTATGGAGACTGAATGGAGCATTTAGCACCCAACATGCCACTCATGTGCTGGAATCAAAATTTTAACAGTGTGGTCACCACCCTAACTCTGCTCCATCACAAGACAGCAACTCCATAATGCAGCATCCTGGCTGGGCAGCCTCTGCCCTGCCTGCCTTTTGGTGGTGTTACAAAAAGGATGTCTTGGAAATGGCAGTTGTGGTAGACCAGCTCTGTGCATCTGTGACCTTTGTTAGGGACAGGGCATCATTTCCTGATTCTTGTGTTCTGCAGCAATGGGAAATATTGGACAACTGGAGTAATGCTGACCAACAGTTTTGGGAACATGCTGGGGACTCACTGACTGTGTGGAAAGAGGCAGAGACAGGGAGTAGAAATTACCTGTTGAGAAAGGGATGTAACTAATAGGTCCCTGCAATTGTCTTCCCTTTTTGGCTACACTTTCCCTCTTGATTTCTAGCATGGAGAGGAGTCAGGCAGGCTAGAAGTCTTTCCTGCTGGCAGAGAGGAGCAGTTTGCAGGTCTCTCTGCCGAAAATGTACATTCTTGATGGAGGAGTCAGGTGCCTTGGTGTCACCAAAGATGCCTCAGTCCATTGAATCATAGAAATGTAAAGTCTGGGAGGGATGGAGACTCTCCATGGACACTATCCCAATTCACATCAGAAAAGCAGGATTGGGCATATCTCAGGGATTGACCTTCCAGACACTTCTGGCAAAAGCCATTTCTGGGTGGGAATCCCAGTGTTGCTACCAAATAACTGCTGGGCTCCTGACCTGAATTCCTGCTGGTGTGGTACTAAGAGGGTGCCCAGGCTTAGCCAGTCCTGTCAAGGTGTTTCTTCCATGGCAAGTTTGATAGGAGCAAATGTGGGCCTGGCCCACACTGGGGACGGTGAGCTGCTTTGGGGAGTGGATTTGGGAAGCTGAGAGACCTGAGCTGCCTGGTCTTCTCTGTTCCCCAAAACAAGGAAATCTTCATTTTTATTGCCAAAGCATGATTTTTTTTTTTCCTTCAATATAAAATCAAGGCCTCAGGCCCGAGTGTTGCAAACACAAGTTAGCACCTGCTCTTTCTCACTAGAAATAACTGTGTGGTGAGAGTATGATACTGCAGCTGTAACATATCGCAATCCTTCTTCTTTTTCTTTCCTTTAAGGACAATTTTTTCTCGCTGGCACCCAGCATTACAAATACACATCTGTATTTGGCTGCTAAAGAAGCAGCCTGAGGTATGATTTTCCATAGTACAATGCATTTGTCTTCGGTAGGGGCTGAGGGGATGCAGCAGTTCAGAAAAGGTGACCTCTCATTTAGTGTTTACAGTTGTATTTCAAAGCTTGACTTCAGGCACGTGAGTTTGACCTAAAGTCCTTTTCCCCCTTTGGTTTACTGCCAGCTCTTATCTGGTCATTACTGTAGCAGGTCACCACATTATCCCTTACTAGCAGCTATCAGTAAGTGTCAATTCCCAGAAAATGAATTCAGCAACTTGATAATATTTTTTTTTTATTATGTCCATTTAAAGATGACAAAAATCATAAATCTTGTAGGCTTGTCACTGAGTTTTTATTGTGTTTGTTGATGAAACAACTTCACAGCTCAGCTGAAGAGAAACTGCAGGGTATGAAGAAGCAAAAGACTTTTGATAGTGTGCAGTAGTCCAAGAAATTGAAGATAGAAACCAACTTGCTGGCATTCTGTCCATATTCCTTCTTCCTGGTCAGAGCAGGAGCTTCTCTTCACACCCCTGAGAGAGGCAGAACATTTTCCAGTCCGTCTGGAAAAGAGGCCAATCACCCTGTGAAGCAGGGGCTGTTTTTAACCACAGGAGTTAGAGAAGGGGAATTAAGACCTGGAGGGCGGCAGTCGGGGCGAGCGTCACCTCCCTGAGTGCAGCGATGTTTCCTTCTCTCCTTCACATCCTGCAGTGGAAAGTTCCATTGCAATATTGTTGTTTTACAACTACAAATTTTATTTGCTGAGGAAAGTTTGAATCTTGTGGACATTTTGATAACAGCCCATAAACTCTCCTCCATAAATCTGTTTGGTGAATTCCCTGGTTGCCATTTGCATTCTCATCCTCTGTGCAGGCCAGTGGCTCTCATTGACACTTACTTTATTTTGCAGTCAACAAATTGACTGGCAGAGTTTACGGAGTAATTGCAGCATTATGCAACAAGTGGGAAGGTTTATGGTTTTCTGTAGAAGGAAGATATAATTGTAACAACTAATATAACTGCTTTAGCAACCACCCTGACACCAGGTTGGTCCATAAAATTCCAAAGTTAGATTGAAAATAATATCTAAAAAGCATGCCTTAGAAATAAACTTCTATTTAACAGAGAGGAATTGATTTTAGCTGGTTTTAACTGTTGAAGTTATTTTAGGTATCATTCCATATTCTTGAAAAGCAGGGATTTGCTCATCTTCCAAGCTTCAGCAGACTGATGTTACTTAAAACTGTGGCACAGTGCTTCTCTTCTGCAGTTGTATGTTTATCAAAGTTAATGTATTAAATGTAGTATTAATGTCTTCTGCTGTAACAATAAGTATCTGGTGTATCTCGTTCCACTGTTCATTCAGTGGAACAGTCAGTCTTGCATTACCCATCAAAAAAGCCTCATTCTGCAGAGATAAAATCAGACTGTGAGGTAAATCCAAACTAGGTTGTGCTGGTCTCTGAAGAAAAATTACATTTTTAAGACCTGGCCTTGGCTGAACTCCCACTGACTTTGACTGAGCCAAAATTTAACCTATGATATAGTAAGCACCATTCTTTTTCCCTTAAGTGAAATTGAGTCGCATCAGAGGTTCTTTAAGTGTCCTTGTATATTTCAGTCTCCCTGCAGATGATACTTGACCAGCACTCCCATAAAACATGCATGCACCTAGTCAAAAAACCAGCAGCACTGACTTGTCTGTGTCCAGAGTGCACAGCTTTCCTTTCCTCTTTGCCATACTGTCTCAGAGGATCCCAGCTCCACTGCCTGAATGCTCTTGTCCTCCGAGATGAGTTTGGAAATGCAGGCTCAAGGTGAAATTTCCTGCACTGGTTTTAGCCCTTAGGACAAATGACTCCATCTTCTAAACATGGTTTTTGTAGCACTTCCAACTTGCTTGATGGAGTTGCCCAGAATCATGACCTATATGCTTTACAGGTAGGTGTGTGTTTTTATAGCTATACTATATTTGTGTATATTGTATATATTTTACATATGTATTCTATATACCTGGGATTAAATTTTTGAAAAATCTTGGTCTTGTTCTCCCACTAACTCTCTTCTCTGGAGTATCCAAAGCAGAGCATGGAGAGGACTTGTTAAAAAAGTTTCAGACTGAAGGGGTGGAATTGGGATGTTGCAAGCTTGCCCAAGGAAAAGAAGTAATGCAAGTTTAGTGCAAAGCATTTCACAACATTGACCTCTGGTATGTCAGACCTAAAGCCTTTACTACATTTGCACGTGGTTTTGATATTGCCAATTCCTCAGTTGGATTATTAAACTACTGAGCAAAACTACAAAACCTTTTCTGTGTCCTTGCTAAAGGGTCTCAGGAAACTAATTGCCACAGCAGAGGGTCCTGAACTCTGACCCTTGGCCTGAGAGCTGCAGTGGGTTGCTGTCCTATGTGTGGCACAGCACAGAGCAGCACAGTGTAGACTGCTGTCCTGTGCTTGTTATCAGGCACACCAACAACGTGTTCAGCAAATTTCTCTCTAGTCATGCCTACTTAAAAATGCCATTTTAATAACTGGAGGCTTAATGATAAACTTCCAAACTTCTAATGTTGTTTACACAACAAACAAATCAGACCTATTTTGACAAGCCCTGAATCTTTGTCAGGTGCCATTACCTTTTTTATAACAGCGCTGGACTTTCAGGAATTGCAGTAAATAAATGAATGAAATTAAAGCCCTGTGGTGAACTTCAACCAGGGCAGTGGATCCACTGGAGGCTGTCTGCCTGCTGCAGAACACCACTTCATCTTCTCTGATGAATCACCACGTTGTGTGCAGCATTAATAAACAAGTGCCAGAGAGAAAAAAAAAGGTGTTATCTAGATGTAATGAACTCCTGAACTGACTGGAGAAGGTGACATGCTGACAAGAAGTCATCCACTACGAATCAAGACAGGCCCCTCACCTCTGGAGCCCAGTGATAGGTACCACAAAGGCACTGCTATGTGAACAATTATCTGTGGAGCCAGCCCTGCATGGTTGCCCCATTAACATTTCATGTGCAAAGAGATGAAGCTGTGAATGCTTAAAAGTCTCCCAGTGGCTGAACTGCAAAGCTTTTATATTTTCTTTATTTGAAGACTTAGCACACAGGCGTGTGCGTGCACATAATCTTCAGCCTGGAGATTTCAAGCTGTTAGGTAAATGAAATGTTTCAATGACAACTTTTTTGGATTTTGTCATTAGATACTGTTAGCCTTTAGTAAATTAGGAATAAATACTTGCAAAGAGAGTTTCATTTTTCTTTAGCACTATTTTCTGGTGGCAGCTGGACAGATAATGCAGCCACGAAGTGAAACTTCTTTATAAAGAAGTGCAAGTACAAGCTCTTCTGAGGCTTGCAGGCAAACCCCTGCAGCTTCATAGCAGTAGTCAGCAATATTTCAAACAGTGAGAAGATAATGGTCACTTTGAAATGTAAGAAATGGATTTGGATGGTGAATTTCAAAACCAAGCGCTGATCCAACAATTGTGACCACATCTGATTGCAGCAGTCGTGCTGAAGGGGGGCCTGAGTCATAGTCACGCTTGAAGCCTTGTGCATCACTCTGGTTGTGAAAAATGGGTTTGAAGTGGGGGTTAACTGATCTGCACCTGCCCAATGCAGGAACTGTTAAAAAAAAGGTGTAGGGCAAATGTGAACCAGGCATCTTGTGGACAGGAGAATTATTTTTTCAGCTTATGGGGACTTACAGAACTTTCTTCTCTTGCAAGTCGGTGAATGTGGTTGTCTCCACTATTATTCTGCCCCCCTTGAAAAGGGTGGGCTGATCAGATTGTCTGAGGGTGTTCGGTAGTTTTTAAAAGCCCAGTTCCTTTGAGGTGTCTGGCAGTGAGACGTGTCAGTGTCTTCAGCAAATGTTGGGTTAGGTTTTTGAATGTGATTTAAGGTACTGTGAACTGCTAATTAACTTATTTTTTTAGTCTGTCCTGCCCTCTTGTCAACCCAGATGTTCTGCTTAAACCCAGAGAAGGGGAAAGTGCATCTGCCCAATGTGCCTGTAGGTGAGAGATTTGCAAAAAAGTAATGCAGGTTGCAAAATGGAGAGAAGTCTGAAAAGTCAGATTGTGTCTCTGGTCTTTCTCATGCATTCCCACACCATGGACAAGTCTCTAAAAGCATGTCTTTTCTAAAATGCCCCTTTTCCCTTTCACCCTCTGTAATGCTGCTGCTTCTGTCCAGCCAGCATGAGTTGAGCTGTGGAGTTCAACTGCTTTGTGAATTAATTACAGGGACGAAATCTGCTAAAGGCAGAGAGATGAGAGGATGCAGTCACAGGAGCCCTGTGGCTCACATGTTGCTGCTGCTGCCACAGCTCCTTCAGCATTGGACAGAGCTCTGCGGGGCTGCCAGGGCACAGCAAACGCCCCAGCTGCACTCGGCAGCAGCACGGCTTCCAGAGGGGCTTCCAAAGCTGTGCAGCCTCAGGCCATCCCAGCAGGGCTTCCAGGGGTGTGCAGCCTGGGGCCAGTCTCCCTGAACTCCAAAGGTTTTGCCACAGTTCCTAGCAGCATCAGCAGAAAGCCACAAGAAGCTCAGTACCTTCTTTGGGCAAAAGATTTCATGGAATTTGGTTTTGGCTGGATGGGTATTGTGTGTGCTTCTTTGATGGTATTTCAGATAACCTAGTGGAAACTTAAAGATTCACTTGTAAACCAGTATAAAAATAATACTGCCCATCTGTTTAACTAGTCTTGGTCTGGTAACAGTTCATTGACCATCTGTTACTGTGGCGTAGAAATAGGCATTGTGAATCCACTTGACTGTGTGGATTTCAGACTTCAGTTTATTTTTGGTTGCTGGTACATATGGACCTTGTTCTGTTACTCTTGATGTGTTTGTTCACAAGGACTTCTTCGCACTAATTTCCCTGGGAGGAGTGTTTCAGAATGGGGGAAGAAGGGGAATAAAAGCAATTAATTTTATACTTCAGTAATCATAAATAATTTTTCTAATTTGGATCCCATCTCACTGTCTTTTCCCCAGCAAGCTGTGTGGATAGGTGAAGCAGCCAGGGGAGAGTGGCAATCCAGATGTGAGCTATCTGATTAATGAAGTCACTGTCAGGCATGCATAGTAAAACTCAGACAAAATGAATCATTTCAGGGTTCTCTTATCAGTGTTTCTGCTGTCTCCCCTCTTTCACATGATGTTAAGGGCTGGGCAGGGTGTCTGGGCCCTGCCACAGTGGTCCTTAGTCTCCACATCCAGCAGGTGTCTGATAAATTAGAACGGTACTTAGCTGGCTGGTGCATGTGCAGGGCCTGCTTGTGGGACATGCTTTTGGTTTTAGCAGTGGTGCTCTCAATTTTATTAGTGGTGCTTTTAGTAGCCCAAGTTAAAGTAGTCTCTGCACCAGGCAAAGATCAGGAGGAACTGTTTCCTTTCCAGGGGCAGCCAATGTTACGAAAAAGAGCTGATGCTAGGTTGGGCTTGTTCATGCTTGCAGATCACCATTTGTTGCCTCATTTGTGGTGTGTGGCTGTTTTATTGACCCTTACTGAGTTCAGTCTTGGTGAAAAGCATTGAAAGAAGATTTTTCCTAAGATCATAATGTTGTTCCCTGTGAACAGCTTCCCAGCAGAGGCTTCGTGGTTCAGCAGAGCTGGAAGGGGTGCTGGCTTTTCTTACTGCTTCTTTTTTACAACAGAGTGAAAATTCATGTCTGTAGTACTCCTGCCTCTGGGTGACATGAGGTGGAAGTGAAACTCCCTCAGCCTAACCAGGTATGAGCCAGGCAGCTGCTAGGCAATTAAACTAAATGTTGACACAGTCTCTATTCCTTTGACGGAAGAGTTTTAGAATGGCTGTGCTGGTGACGCAGGAACATTCCAGGAGTTGGTCTGTACTTGTTCCTATTGCTCGTGAAAACCTTTGTGCTTTCTTTCTATGTTAGCCTATTTAGACAAGCAGCAGCATTCATTCAGGCATCACCTAGCACTCCAAAAGAATCAAGTTCAGCTCTAGATCAGCTATAAGCCATCACAACTCCTCTTGTCAGGAAATCCTTCTAGCACGCACAAATGCTGTGGGGAAAAATACAGCCACGATAAAGGAGGCACAACATGAACATGGAGACGGAACAGTGTCCCAGCAAAATGCAGTTTCCATACTGGGGGAAGTATTTCAAAATCCCATCAAGACCCACAGTAACACTGTGCAAAGAAATAAGTTTCTGTGCAGTGAGGAGAAGCAACCAAATTCCCTCTCACTGGGAACCAACAGCACTTCTCTGTGTGTAACTATAGCAGAACATGTAGGCAAAACAGGATTATGGTTCTGCATTAGTTATCAGCTAATTAGCCCCTTGTTTTTAGACAAGGCCCACTTTATAAAAATCAGGTGAAAGGATTTCTTTCATCTATTACTTTACCAAAGCTTTGTTAACACCTCACCACCTTTAATCTCTCACCATTCTTATTTGTATTTAGTAATCTATCTGAATTAGAAGTGGTGTGACCCATTCTCTGCTGAGGCCAGACTGCCAGCTTATAGAAATTACTGAAACGAGGCGCCAAAGTAATGTAAGGACAAATGTCTCCCTGTACAGATTGGCATGAACACTGGAGGCAGCATTTGAGCGTAATATTGACTAATTATTTAACCATGAGTGGCAGCTTTGAACATTGTGTTCTTTTTGCTTCGCTTCCCACATTTACTGTGAATCCTAATTACGAAGGGAACAAGTATTCCTTCTCAGGTCGGTGGAAACACAGCAGCCAGCTTTGGGAGAGTGCATGGGATGCAGAGTGGAGGCAGCCGTGAACTGTGCATCAGCTAGTTCTCGTACTAGAGCTAGTACTATGTGTTAGCATTAATACTCACTGAGCAGAGAGAGCAGGTGTTGTCAGGGATCTGGTCTGAAAATTCAAAAGCTGCTGATAAGAGGAAAAAATAGATCATGGACTAAAAATGCATAATTGGAAATGAGCCATATAGATTGTTAGCAACATGATTTTTTTTTTCCCTCTTCCATTTCAGAAGGCTTGGCTTTTTAATGATTCTTTCTGTGATGTTAACAAGAAGTGTCCCCAGTTGGATGGTTTTCAGTAGAGGTCATATGTATCAAGAGATCTGATCCCTAAAAGAGGAATGTAAGCTTCTGGCATTAACTTTGTGCAAAATATCTCTGGCATAGATGGAAACTTACCTGTATTTAAAGGAATATGCATGTATAGCAAACAGCTGGATTCCCTGAATGAGAGGAGACAACTGACAGTTGCTTGAGAAGGCAGATGGTTATCTTATTCTTTCCCTTTTGGACTCCTAACCCATAAAGTGAAAAATAAGACTTCAGCTCTCAAAGAACTGAGGCAATAAACATGGCAGTAAGGTGGGAATTAATGTTTAGTGCTGCACTGAAATTTGTGACACCCTGAGCAATTAGACAAATACCTAATAAGAAAATTGATCCTATTTATTCTGAAGCCCCTAGAGAAAAGGACTGTCTGTTCAAGTGTGTTTATGTACAGTCAGGTCAGACTCGTGACATGGACCTCAGTGGAGATTGTCCCCCACAGGGCTCCTGGAATAACCTCTCTAAATGCCGAGTTAGGCTTGATGTCTCAGCTTTTAATTGAAAACTATGCCAATGACATGGCCTTATGCCTTGCCTCTGTCCCTTGGAGAAAGCCTGTCTTCATTGTAGGACTTCTTGGGTTCAGAGAACATGGTTTTAGCTCAGCCCAGAGATCAGCTGTGACTCTTGAGTCTGTGTGTCCTCTCTGGCTGCGTGCACATTGCTGGGCTGTCCAAGGACACCCGTCTGCCGCAGCTCATTGTGCACCTGCCAGCTCAGCCTCTCTATGGCTTGTTGTGTTTTCTCTTCCATAAGCAAAAAATCACCTGGAAGACTGCTTGGCCCTCAGGCTCATTCAGAGTTGTGGGAGGCAGCTGGAAGACAGCAAGGGCCTCAGTGGTGGAACAAGGCATGCTGGATTGCTGTCCATGCTCAGCTCCCCTCAGCAAGCCTGCCTGCACACACCTCTGCTTTTGTGGCAGATTGGCACAGGAGTTGTGGCAAGCGAAGGACATCACTGGCTAAAAGATCCCATTGCTACTGCCTTGAGGTGCATGCTTGGAGGCAGGAGTCATGTGCACTGTAAATACATCCTCTTGCTCTTTCATCTGGGGTCAGATGATGCCAGGCTATTATATTAAATGCTCTGTTGCAGTATGTACTCCATGGATGACTTTGTGAATGATACTTTTTTCCACAATAAATTAGTCGGAAATCCCCTACCAGTCGACCAGGGTGTTGATACCAGTTGCAACCCTTTGTTTCCATTAAGCTTGATTAAGTTAGCTATGGTTGCTACTTGCTGATTTTCATCTGTGAGAAACCTAGTGCCTGTCTTTCCTGGAAGTGCCCAATGGATGATTTTAACTACAGAGGTTATTGAGATATGCCAAGACCAAGATGTCAAGGTTGGCCTTGAGCATTTGTCTCTGTATTACTGGAAAATTTATTTGTAATGTAAAATGATTGCCAAAAGCCCATTAGATAACTTAATGTCCTTTGTTCCTTCCTATTTCCAAAGTCTGCTGCAGGGCTCTGATTCCAAATGCACTTTTAATAAACTTGCAATTGCATTGCTTGTTTTAATTTAAGGTACCATTTCTGCAAACACAGAGTTGTACCACTTTCTTTTTGCACTTGATACTGAGTTGGTTGTGAATATTAATTAAGGGCCATTAGCAGAGCAAGTGCAGAGCAGTGCAAAATGTGACTGAGCACATGTGCTGTGCTGCAGTCTGCAATGTTCTGTGTTGTACAATTTTTTGATGAGATTTGAAAAATTACAAGTGAAAACATACTCTTCCTTTATTAGCCACTATTATTAAAACCATATGGCTTGAACTGAAGAGTAAAGTGTGCCTGACATGTATCAACCTAGCATGTGTCTGCAGGTGAATATAGTTTTTGAAATGTAGATTACAGAGGAAATGAAGGGGGGATAGTAGCGTTCACACAATTTCTCTAGGAAATGCTGGCACTATTTCTCATTTTTAAGGTCTTTCTCCAGGGTCTCTGGAGGATGAGACAGAGGTGCAAGGCAATTTCTCAATAGGAATGCTGATATACAGGCATGCATTTGCATTCAGCCTTTTGTATTCCCTCATAAAATGAGACTCATTCTTGTTTGTGGAGAGTTTGACATGTGATATGTAACATGACTCCATGGAGGATATTTGCATATTGGTGTGCTGCTGCTGTGCTGCTGAGCAAAGTTCAAGATGAGACCTTGACCATCCTTGCCTGGCTTGTCATGAGATAAGAGATCATGCTATCACACTGCGTAAGAGGCTCTGTTCTTAGGAAGAAACATAAATCCTCCTATCTCAAAGCAGTCTAATTACAAATTACCTGGAGTGAAAAAGAAATTAGTCTTTTGACATAATATTTAGTATTTTATTGTTTTACATTTCTTGGATTTTTTTACCCCTTCAACATCAGGTGATGGTTCTTCTCAAAGATGCAACCCTGCAATGGGTAGAAATTGCAGCTCTGACCTGCCCTGGGGATCATGTGAGTTTCCCCTTGTCCAAAGAGTATGATGAGTACAAGCACTGTGGACACCCAAGATTTGTGGTGTGCTGTTACTAGGAGAATGAAATGCTTCTTTCTCTGTCTCCAGAATTAACCTGTCTAATAGGTCAAACACATACTTTATTTTATTCCTTCTTGGAATAAAGGGGTTTATTAAGCAATCTCTCCAAATCGCTTCCAAATCTTTTCTCTCTAGTTATTTCTTAGTTACACACGGCTTGTTAGGTGTGTCCTCTCTGCTGCTTTTAGGGTTTAATTAAGTCCCTGTTGGTACTGAAGGATATTTGTCCAGGCCTGCAGCCTCGGTGTGTGAGTACAATTCTGGGGAACTAGCCACAGCTCTGCTGTCCCACTATCTCCTCATGCAGACAGGGATTCCAAGCAGCATCCGGGGGTGAATGATATCCCACTTCCTACTGGGCATATTTCACCCAGCTGCCATTACAGAGGAGCCTCATCGATCCAACAGCAGCCACCACTAGCCTAGCATCAATGAGTAGCTAAAAATAACTTAGGGTGGAAAAAAACACCTAACATCTAAATATAAATCTCTAATGCCTCAGTAGGGAGCATTGCATTTCCTAATCATTCAGTCAAATTGTTTAAAGATTGATTAATACTGGAAAGCCTTATGTTTCCACCTTGGTCACTGGTCTCTCCTTCTCCCAGCTCTTTTTTAAGAAGGCAGAAATTTCTTTTCCCTTTCCTCCCAGTTCTCTGGTAGTTCTTTCTGTGCTTGTGTGCCTTTTTCCATAAGCCATGCTGGCCACTGGAGCAGTGGAAGCACCATGCAGCGCCCAGCCACATTTGCAGAACTGTGCTGGCTCCTGCAGCCACCTGCCAAGGAGGAGCACGTTAGGGGAAGTGAAGGGATCCGGGGGACACAGTGTGACACTCAGGGCACCAGTCTTGCCATCTGCGAGCTGACACAGCTCCCACAAACTCAGCTTGTTGAGTTGTGCCACCTGGGCTTGCCACCCACCCTTAACCGTCGCACAGGTGGAATGAAATGACACACAGACATGGAGAAAACGGAGAATGGATTTTTTTCCCAACCCGTCAGCTGGCTGCCTTTGAAAATCAAAGGCTAGAGCGATTCCATTCCTCAGGAACACGTGCCAAGCAATCGTGCTCCATTGTTGCCGGCAGATTTGTTTTTGCACACTTCAGACAGGAAGAGCGGCACTCTCGGGGTGAAGATGCTGGTACAGTGCGAGCGAGATGGGAAGAGGAGAAAGAGCCAGCGAGCGGCGGGGAAATCTGCAGGGCTTTGCCACGTTCCCTAGCAACCCGCGCCCCAGCACCGCTTCCAGCGGCCCCTCTTCATCAGCGCAGCTGCATGCGCTGTGCGAGCCTCGCCGTGGTCTGGCTGCCGCTATTTTGGGTGTAAAACACGAAGCGTGTGATTGCAGCACTGCCATGGGCATAAGGGCTTTGGATTGCTCTCTTGCACAGATGGGAGCAATTCACAAGGAGCGTTGGGAAAGTGACTTTCTGTTCTTGCTTGAATGTTGTCTGGTACCAGCTAGTAAATACCGTCTTGTGGCATAAAGACTTTGCGATGAGTAGGTTAGATAGCTCCCCTACCATTTGTTTTCCCCAGAAGGTGGTATTGCAGGGAGAGCTGGCATCAATGTTTCTGGAGTAACTTCTCTCCTTCAATCCACTGCGGACACACGTGGGTTTTTGCACAACAGACATGTGGAGCATTTTGCAGTCTGGGGCACCTACGATGATTTTCTGAATGCTTTTTGCCTGCCATTTCCATGCTCCTGGCCAGACTCACTGCATCCTGTCTAGCTTCTGGGAGGTTTTAATAGAGATTCAGCACCGGGTGCCAGATGGGCATTCCTGAGGACTAGGACAAAAGAACCCGGCTGTTTGTCTAAGACAAATATTTACTGCCCATACAGTGGGTGCTCTGAATGTGCTGCATCGTGCACCTGGAGTCAAAGCTGGAGATACAGCATTTTGGAGATGGTAAAAGCAGGGCAGGGCCTGCTTAGGACCCAGCTTCTTTGTCCTACCATTGCTGAACAAACTTTCCTTGATTTAGTGTTTGGAACAAAACCACCAAGTAACTTAACACTGCATATGAGCTTCCTTTCCTGTAAGCAGCTTCAGCCCTGAAGATGATCCATAGGGCTTTCAGCTGGCTTTGCTCAACTCCGTTGCAGAATATGTCACAACTGCTATCACAATCACAGAAGCATAAACAGTAAAGCTGGAACAGACTTGAAGATCTGTCTGCTGCTCAGAGACAGGATCAACTCTGCCTAAGCTATTCTTCACAAATATTTGTTTGTTCGTGCTCTGAAAAGCCTCGGTGATGGAAATCACAGACTCTCCCCAGGCAATCCCTTCCAGCACTTTGCTGGCCTCACTTTCTCATCCTCTGTGTTGCAAACCCTCTAAAGTGTGTGAGTGATTTTTAGATGAGGGTCACAGGGAGGGGGCCTGAGTCCCTTATTTAATAGTGTAAAACTAATGCAGAAGGGCAGAAAGGGAGCGTGGAGAGAATACATTGTATTGGGAGAAGGAAGAGGAAGGAGTCTGTAAAGTGTTTGATGTTCTCAACTGTTTTTCTAGACATGCTGTTGAAATTTGCATGGCTCTTAGGAACAAGTGTAGATGAGGAAGGAGGTGGAGGAGGCATGCTTGCTCTGAAAGTCCTCTAAAAGAGGGAGCCAGCTCCTCAAAAGGAGCCAGGAGAGAGGAGGCCCTGAAAAACGTGTTAGCTTGAGCTGGGAGTTGGTAACAGGAGCCCATGAAAGCCAGTCTGACACATCCCCCACAGATGGGGACAGAGACTTTTAATTTTTTAAGTAAACCCTGGAGTGTCACCTGCAAGGAAACTGGCTTCAATCACCCATATCCTCAGAGAGTGGGGTCTTTGTCTGCAGTGTTTACTCTTGGTCTGGCAGTCTGGAAGCCAGTTTTCTCTCTGTGTCATTTGTTCTGTGAGAGACAAATGCAGCTGAGGGCTCAGGGGGCTGCAGTTAGTCTGGTCTGGGTTTGGACAGCCTTGTTGACTCAAATAGTGCCTCTCAACCAGCCAATGTACACCTGAGTACATTGCTCACTTTGGCATGTTGAGCTAGATTCTCCACTGCTGTGTAAATCAGCGAGTTCCCTGGAGTGACTCTGATTTGCACCACCTGAATGTCTAGCCCATCCTTTTCAAGTAAATTCAGCAAAATTATATATATACACCTTTGTTTTTCCCCTTCAGCCTTTGCTCAGTCAACCTGCGAGCTGCTCAGTCATTAAAATACAGGAGGCTGCTGCTGTTGTGGCTGAACAGGACACGAAAATGGTTCATGGACTAAGTGATCTTTCCAATACATCAAAATGGTCCAGGCACAGTGTTGTGTCCAGCCACAGCCCTCAGCCTCCTCAGCTCTAATTGCACATGCCACCATCTCTGCCAGTTCACACCATTCTCCATGAAGTACTGCTCAACCAATTAGTGAGATAAGCCTGTCTCCAGCCCAGGATGGATGTGGACAGTGTTTTTAGCTGCATCTCTGTACATGGAGGAATGTTTTGACAACTAAACATGGATCTTGTTGAGCTGTCAGTTTGACTAACTCTCCCAAGTGTCTCATTGAGCCATCAGGCTCTTCCTGACCTCCTCAGAGTCAGTCCCAGCCTCACACAAAAGATGGCACAGAAATACAGCTTGAGCATGGCCTCACTGAACAGGGTGAGTTTCTTAAAGCATTTGATGCCTTGAACAGTGTAGATCATTAGGTCTGTATGTCAGTACAGTGACTGTGCCCTCAGGATGACAGCAGTGTTAGAGGCTGCAGCTGGGGAAGTTAGATTCCCTTTCCTTAGTGCACAGCCTGGTTTGGCTGCCAAGATCCTGGGGCTTTTTGAGAGGCTGATGGGAAAGTGGAGGATGAGGAAAAGTAGTAGAAAAGCTCTGAATCTGGGGAATCCCATATTCCCTTCTGGCTCTAGCACCAAGCAGAATTCCTTCTCCTTGCCCTTTATTCCATAGGTACTTGTGTAGCACACAGCACAATCCCCACAGCACGAGCCCCTCTGCGTTTAATCATCATGGCCACAAAAATAATTTTCCGTTTGGCTGGAAAGCATGCTTCTGACAAATGTGGGATCACACACTACATGGGGCAGGGGAAGTGGAAATGAGGATCATGTGACATGGAGACCCCATATGCCACTTCCATGAGGGAATCCAAAGTGACACTGAGGGTATAATTTTCTGCCCTGGGTGTCTGTTGTCCCATCAAAAATACACATGCATACACCTGTGTGTATCTGGAAGTATCAGACCAATCCCATAGACTGAAACTGCTGGATTTTGTTAGCATTGGATAGTTCCTTTACAAAGGAAATTATTCAGTAAAATCAGCTGACACTGATGCCTCTCCTTTGGTCTTGCTTTCCTGCTTGCTTCCTGCTCTGAGGTTGCTATTAGTCCATCCTTTCATTTCACACAGCTCCTTTGCACATTGGTCTTCCCTAAGCCACTCTTCCTGTGGTGGGTGCATATCTCCATGTGCCCTCTCTGCATGGCCTCTTGCCAGCTCTGGAAGCTCCTAGCCAGGCTGTACTTTCTTCTCCTTCCTCTCTGCCTCCTCCCATCCTCCCCTTTGGTGCTGGGCTCTGGCTCAAGTCACTTACTGCATGCTGCCTTTGAGTGGTTTTCCCCTCTTCCTACCAGCACTTCTCTCTTGCCTTTATTAATTGCTGAACTAAGGTAGTTCTACCTTTTTTAATTGCTTTATTTGTGTTGCTAAATGCTAATTTGCTCTTTCACCTGCCTCCCTCCCCATGTTGCCAGAGCCCTCATTCCAGATCTGACCTTCACCTCTCTGCTCCTAGGGCTCTTCTCCTCCAAGGGCCATCTTCTTCCCTCTGCAAAAGCAGGATTCATAGGATCCACAACAGGAATAGAACAGCCAACTCACTTCTGTTCCAGCAGGTTGCAAGGAAAAGATTGAGACCCTTTGAATATTGAAAAGCCATGGTGAAGCTTCCTGCAGCGTTTTTTGATTGCCCATAACCCCTGCTTCTTTGGCTCCCTGCCACAATTTGGCCACCATTTGGGATATGCTGGGTCTTCATCCTGCAGTGCTCTCTGAGGAAAAATCATTCCTCTTCTCTTGCTGCCCTTTTCTCAGCTCCCCTCCTGTGTGATTGTGGGAAATTCCTGAGCAGGTACAGTTCTTCAAGGGAGACTTGGAGCTTTTATTTGAGTAATATTTTACTGCCCTGGACTCTATTACAGGAGAATTATGACTTTGTTGAGAAATTTCTACTGCTGTGAGCCAAATGAGAGATCATTTTTGTAAGTACATTGGGTGAAATAAATTATAATCTAGATGACGGGCATTTACCCTGGCCTTTTTCCTCCAAGTGCAGTATAGAATTTGGCACTGCTTTGTTCTGAAAATATTATTTCTGATTATCTGAGGTAATTGATAGTGAAACATGTACAAGTCTCTTCTGAAGCAGCAGTGCTTAGGCTATCAAGATGACACTCACTCGATGCTGCAGCCCTTCACTCTTTCCTCCTTCTTTTCTTGTGTATTACTCCCTCTGCTCCTGATAGCACTGTTTAATTTCACCACCTCTCTCTTTACTGCTAGTGTGTCCTGTCCTATGCCTGATGTTGCTCAGCATCACAGTAGCACCTGCAAGTGCAGGTAATGCCTTGTGGGTGCAGCTGCACTGGGAGCTGGCTGCCAAACCCTTCCCCAGACTCTCATGTGAGCGAGCAGCATCAGGTCTGTGCACAAACTGCCTGCTTTTGGTGGGGACCTCCATATAACAGAAGGTGAAGGGTTCTCTAAGTATTTAATCACCAATGATGACCAACTCCAGCCTGGTAATTTTGTGAAGAGACTCTTGGCCTTGTTTGGGCTGGAGATCGATAGGCCAGGGCTTGCTGGTGGCAGTGTGGTCTGCTCAACTCTGATGGGCCGGGCGATTGCTCCTCATGAATTAAATAACATGTGCTTGCAAATGGTACTTGACGTGATATTAGATGACTGAGCTGAGATCCAGGCGACCTGCAGATACCTGCAGAGGGCTCTTCATGAGAAGAATTAATTGTTTTAAGTGCAGTAAAGCTTCAGTCTCTTAAAGGTCAATAAAGCAGTTCAGCAACAAAACCATCCACAGAGATGGTATAAAATATACAGGTGCTTTAATTGAGGTAGAGATGAGGTGAACTCTGATCTTTACTGCTTACATATTGTCTTGAGCTGTGTCAGTGTCCTTTAAATAATCTTCTCTATAGTCTTTCACCACAAGACCTGGAGGTTCAAGCAAATGAGGTGTCCCTCTGACTTCAATGAGTAGCAATCTTCTCATTATTATTTGCAAGTTCTCTTTTCTCTTGCATCACCGGAAAAGGTGCCCCTTTGAAAATTTTTTGTCCCCCTTGAAGCACACCTTGGCCCAGAGGTGAGCAGAATAGGATGGCCTGAGCAGAATCCAGATGTCTGCACTATCTCTTAAATTTCTGCCTCCTTTTCCCTGTCTCAGTTACCTGAGAGACTCAAAGTGAAATGAAGGCTTGTACTCAGTGCTTATGCTCTCTGACATGTTTGGAGCCTCTCTATCTTCTTTCCAAAGGAACTTGTGCCCATTTTATTAAAAGGGGTTGGCACCTTCCAATAACCTCTTCAAGAAACATGGCCTGTGCAAAGTTAAAGGAAAAAAGGAGAGCTCTTAGAATGAAAGGAGCTACTCATAGGGAAAAGAGAACAGGTGATTCTGGGATTGGAACATGAGTAAAATGGAGAAATCTCGCAGTTGAGAAATAAGGAAGAAGCTTCTGAGTCCAGCAGGAATGTAGTTTGCTTTTGCCACACTATTGTTTCCTCAAATATTATTCTTATCACTTTCATTTATACAAGACTACTGAGGGCATATTTGTTTTGAAGATGTTATAATCTTAAAAGACAAAATCTAGACACATGTGAGTGAAAGGAGGCACAATTTTGGCTAGTAAAGGTAATTATTAATAGTCATGAATTGTACTCATTCAGCATCTTTCATTCAAGGATCTCAAAGCATTTTGTAATGAAGAGTTCATTGAGCCTCTCAAACTCTCTTGAGACAGCCAAGCATTATGAACACCATTTATAACAGCAGGGTGCAGGATCAGACTGGTTAAGAATATTGCTGAGGATGAAGCTCAGGAATCCTACCCTCCAATGCTATGGATGTTGAACCAAGCACCCGCTCCAGTCTGAGAAGCCTTTATTTTTTTTTACTGTAATTTATATGTATAATCTTTTAATGTTAAGCAAAATATGTAGTCTTCATTTAAGTCATTGGTGTCCTGGGAAGTGTAATGGCCCATGTCACAGTTGACTAAAAGTGAGACTACAGATAGTGGGTTAAACACACTTGGTTAACCATTTGTTTGCTGTTACAGTTTTCACATGAAAAAACCTTATATTAAAACCTGTCTTGGTGATGGAAAGTGATATTATTTTAGGTTTCTTTGTGTATTAAAACAGAAACACAATTTGCATATTTTAAGTATCTTTTCTAGCCTATTCAGGCTTCTGGCAAGAAAGCTATATTTAAACTGTTAATACAGTATGAATGCAAGTTTCACATGCAAAATTAGTACCATTAAAATGGTGAGATTTATTTTTCTTTTGAAACAAGTGATGCCCCGGCACTTCTGGTTTTGTTACCTGCTAAGGCCCTGCAGCTGGGGCCGCCTTTTTTTTTCGCTGGGTGCTGAAGCTGAACCACAGGGCAGTTGGTGCTGGTGCCAAGCACTGGGTCCAGCCCCAGCTCTGGGGGTGAGTGGTGGGGAGGCAGTGCTGGGGAGCTCCCGGGGCGCTGCGCCGGCCGCGTGCGTGAGCCCGTCACGCCGTGTCACCCCTCAGTGTCTGAAAACGGTTCAGCTCTGCCTTTCTGAAGGGCTTTGCAAAGGAAAAACTTAAAAAGAACAAAGCTCAATTACTTCCTTGGATTTTAAGGGTGCTTCTGGAAGGGCAGGCTTTGGAGGGAAGGTGGTTCTGGAAGGGTAGGCTTTGAAGGGAAGCTAGTTCTGGAAAGGTAGGCTTTGAAGGGAAGCTGGTTCTGGAAGGGCAGGCTTTGGAGGGAAGGTGGTTCTGGAAGGGCAGGCTTTGCAGGGAAGGTGGTTCTGGAAGGGTAGGCTTTGGAGGGAAGGTGCTCTTTCAGTCATTTCATTGTGGCAATGAATCATCTGGGCAAGTTGAGTACTGTGTCAGCAAACACATCTCTTTGCATCAGTATGAATATTGAAGCATTCCCATTTTTATTAGGTTTGCCTCTGTGCTCGTCCTCTTAGATGGGAATATGGCTTGGTTGGTGGTGAGACCATGAGCCCTTAAGAGTGCCAGTCACTGCCACTGGAGTCCCCACAGCTTGATGAGTTTCAGTAGTGCCACCTTGGACTGGCACAAGAGAGCCCTGTACAGGTCTTGAGGCTCATCACCTGCCCAAGCAAGGAGTCCTAGATGCACTGTGCACCCCAGGATCTGAAGCCAAGATGTCAAGAAGTGAATTCAAACTCTTGTAAGCAGTTTGCTGTGCAGCTCTGGATCAAAGCAGTGAGACTGTTATCTCCTATGGAAGCTTATGGCTTCTACTCTAAAATGCAGATTTTGACCTGTTGATAGCAGTAAATATAATGCTTAATTAATTAGTGCTTTGAAGGCCATCCTGGAAGCCCACAGTATTATGATGGGAAGAGGAAGGGAGTTTAGAAGCAGCCTGTAGGGTCTTTACTGCTGGTGATGATCCATGGGAGTAAGAGAATGCCTGACTCTGAGCCCAGAGAGATGTGGCAAGGCAAGCAGCTTAGAGCAGAATAAAGCCTTTGATCTTGAAACAAATAGATGAGTGAGCATAGGACCTCCTGATATAATTTTATGGAGCAGACTGAGCTCTTCCAGCCAAAACCATAGGGCTAAAATGGTACAGTCTCTTTATTTGCATATGCATATGCCTCATTCTCTCTCTCTCAGTAGTACCATCCAGCTGTTCCTTGAGTTCTTGGCTTTTTATTAAAGTGCCTAAAATGTCTGTTACCAAAATAAGTGGGGTTAATGGAAAAACACAAAACAAAACAGCCTGCTCCCCTTTTCATATGAGATAAGCCTTGACAAGTAAAGCATATTTGTGTAATGATAGGGCCAAGAGGCCCCAGGCAAGATCAGGCACTGTTGCATTTGTTTCTGTATATACATTTAAGCACCAATGGGACATTAAAATGTAGTATTTTATACATGAAATATAGCTTAAATCTGCTGTTTCCTGAGATAACATGTAAAAAATTTATTACATGGAGAACCAGCCACTGCTTTGTATTTTATAATGAGAAATGGTCAATGTTGCTCCATAAAAATCTTGCACATCTGCTGTTAACTCTGAATATATAAACAGTCCATAGTGTCCAGCAGAAGCAAGGACTTGCCAGAATAGCAGTGGAAGGTGTCATTTAACACAGTCGTGCTCAGTGCAGAAGCCAGAAGCAGATGGTGGTGTTTAGAGTATCCAGTTTTTATAATACCTAGCAAAAATAACCAGCCCTTCCAGATTCAAAACATTAGTGAGAATATGAAGAGTAGCAAGAAAAGCTACTTAGTCTGTTTACATATAATAGCATAAAAAAATCCAAGGACAAAACAGTCATGTTCTTTTGTTACCATGCTTGATGTTTAATACAATGCTCTGTCTCTGTGTAGTCACTTATGTGGTAGGAGCTTGAACAGCTCTGCAGCACTGATTAATTAAGACAGAAGTATTGCTAAATCCATTTTAGAGAGTAATTAGTGTGCATGTATGGTGAGCCTGTTGAATTCAGTATCAGTACACAAAGACCAAGATTTTGGGGTTGTGATTGAAAGCTAAAAGCTCTGCTCTGGTGAGTCAAAGTAGACATCTGTATGAGCAGCCTGATTTTCAAAAGTTCAGGAAACTTCTCAATTCTATCATGATTTTGCATTCTGGCTCTACTGTCTTTTAAAACTATCAACAAGATACCTCCCCTTCCTACCTGTCTGCATCCCAGTTTCACAGTGTTAAAAAAAAAAAAAAAAAAAAAAAAAAAAAGAGACAATTGAAAAAATTGCAAAATTGCAGGCTGGGAAGTTAAAACAGAGGAAAATACTTTTATTGTTATTATTACTCAAATTCTGTGTAGCTTAATGCCACAAGAGATCACTGAAACTAAGAGCTTAGCAGGATTAGGACAGGCAGCATGCATGGATAGCTAAGTGAGGATACAGTTGCAATAATGAAGTTTAAAAATAAAGAAAAATATCCTCTAGAGCTTTGAAGCAGTTACAAAACTGTCCTATTTCAAAGCCAGGCAGTGTTAAACAAATGAGGGCTCTGCTGGCAGAACTGCAGGTTCTGGATTGCTGGTTTGCTGTGGGGTGGCAGGGCAGGGAGGCAGCAAGGGAACCGGTGCCTTGTTCCACTCTGGCATGTCCCAGAAGAGCCCTCTCTCCTGGCAGCCCAGCACTTGAAATTTTGGTCTTCTGGTGTGGCCTGGAGGGCACTGGCTGTCACTGGGTATCTCCTCATGCTGGGCAGCTTCTTCAGAGAATCTTGATGAGCTATCCTCTGACCAGGAATAAACCCAGGAATGTGCATGCTACAAGGATTCCAGGCAGATTCCTCTTTTCAGGAATCTTTATGTACTCTGGCAGCTGTAACCTTTCACTGGGAAAATAAATCAAGAATTAAAATATTTTTCTAATGCATCTCCTCCGTAAGAGTTGGCCTTAATGATAAACTGAATTACAGCTGTAGGCAATCTTGGTACTTCCTTGGGAGCACAAGTCATGAGAGGTGTGGCACTATGCTGGATTTCTTGCTGTGACAGTTTGTGATTGTTTTGGACAGTCAATAGCTTTAAAAAAAATTGTGGTCTTTGTCAAACCATTGAACAAAAAATTATGCTGCAATACTATTTAACTGACGATTAGTTTTGGTGAGTGAAGTGAAAGGACTAACTTTATACAGTTGAAACAGGAGGAAAAGAATGAAGAGAAAGCAACTATCAGTGAAAGATGTTTCTGGCTGCCTTTCAATTCCAAATTCAGCTAATTCTACCTTTTGAAAAGAAGATAATTTCCACATTTCTGTAACTGGGAACACGTAATTGAAGTTATTTTCTCCCAGAGAGAAGAAGCTTCTTCTACAGTGTTTGCAAATGGACAAGAAAAATGACCACATACAGTGTATTCTGAATAATGGTGCATTCATCACAGCATCATCTTCAGATGTCTTTGCAGATTTTGCACTGCAGTTTTTACCCATACGTGTAAATATTTATGTGGGGATGGGGAAGGTTCTTGTTGGCGAATGCACCACACTGACTGCAGAGCTCCCTTTCTGGGCAGCCCTTACATCTGAGACAGGTCTGGAGTAGAAAACATGTGCCAGGGAAGCACTGAAGCAAGTATCAGCTTTGTGTACCAAAATAATTACGCAGTGATTCCACACGACTGCTTCTTTTGACCTGGCTTTTCAGGAACTGAACTTTAATAAGGAAGATGAGCCAGATGTTGTTGCAGCATTTTGATAGTGGCACAAGCAATTAGCTCACTTCCTTTGTAGCATGAAGACACTTTCTGCTACAGGGCTTAACCCTGGGAGTGCTGGTGTTTTCCTTAACATCCCAACTAAGTATGCAGGACAGTGTTTATTTAGGAATGCTTTTGCATCTGCACATGCTACTGCAATCCTCTTCTCTTCCTGAGCTTGCTCCTGCAATCTTCTCTTCCCTGAATTTGCTTGGTGTTTGATGACAGTAGCAAAGGAGGCACTCAGGTGCCTGTGCTTCCAAAGCATAGTCCCTCCTGCCAGCTTTTTACTGAGCTCTTTTCCATTTTCGTGGGTCAGTTTATCATCCCTGATGCTTCTGTGGTTAGCCAGACAGAGTGGTGCTTGGGGTCTACAAGTCAATGCAGTCCCTTTCTTTGAGCTGTGTCTAGCTAAGGAAGTGGATATTTGTGTGCATTGAGGTGTGTGCATGGGGAAAAGAGAATTCATGAAGTTAACTGGTAGATCAGACAGCAAATTGAATTTCTAGACAGCCTTGATTATTGTACAGATCAGGAGAAAATAGAGGAAGTTTAATATAAACAACAACACCACAACTGTGTTTTGTAAGGAAAGCCAGAGTTGTATTTTTACCCTGCCCTAACAAAGGAGGAGGAAGGAAACTGTTTTGCTGAAACAAGCATTTTATGTTGAACTAAGGATACACTTTCCTCTCTATGTTTGTGTGTGTGCGTGTCCCAGCAAACAGCATGTTCATATGCATGAAATGCATTTTCCTGGAGGCACGTAGTCAGCATGTGCCATGGGAGGATGAAAAAGATGTGCCTAGCACTACTTAAATGCTGGTCAAAAAGGCATAGCATTTTAGTCAAAATAAGTCAAAGTGTCTCATAACATTGTGGTTGGTATTTGTTATTTCTGCTGACATTGGGTACTGGATAGAAAATCTGCCTGGTTTGGAAAAGTGCAATGTAGATAAAATACGAGAGCGGCCTATTTATTGTATGTATGAGGCAGTGTGGGCCTCCAAAACCAGAGAGAGTCAGACAAAACTGAAAATCTGCAGATTTTGGTCTTTCATTTTAAAGGGCCTAGTCCAAGCCCTTATGAGTTAGTTATGGAGAGCTCCCCAGTTGAGAGGTGTGGGAAGCCAGCATGGAAAAGAGGGAGAGGCTTCACCCACCTCGTGCCAAAGCCTGGCTGTGGTGGCCTGCAGGTGCAGTGGCTTTGGGTTGCAGTGTTCAGTGTAGGTCTGCAACGCCAGGTAGAGCCCCAGTGTGTGTGGCTGGAAAGTGTAGGGCTACCAGCAGCCTGCATGCAGGATTTGTCTTTGCCTTAAAGCCCGTGTGTGATACTGGGCAAATTGCTTCAGCTCCATGTATCTCACTGCCCTTCTCTTTGAACAGACTGTGGCTTGTGCCTTCTGTTTTGGTCCATTTCTATTACAAGGCCCAAGGGTAAAGGCAGTGTTTCAAATGATGTGTGGACAGAGCTGAGCAGAAGAGGCTGGTGATGACTAATAGGAAATACAGGGATGGGGGCCATCATCAGCTTCAGACCATGCTGTCTTCTCCATGCAAAGTCTAGGGAAGGAGTCTCTGTTGATGGAATGGCAGAGGTCATTCTTTTCTGCATGGAAACTGAATTAGGTACAATACCTGGAATAGAACCTCGAGAAGCTCAGTTGCCAGATTGATTTCTCAAGCTAATAAATCCTTGACTGCACTTGCTGTGTTAAAATATATATTCGGGAAAGATTCGTGATTGGCTCTTAGGAACAAGAGAGCAAAGGGAAAAAACCAGGTTGTTCCAAGATTAAGTGTCTTACATTTGACAACTTTATTTGACTTAATAATAAACTTTTTTTTCTTTTTTAGGTTTATGCTATATATTATTTCTAATAAAGTGGTTGTAGACTAGCCCTTCTAAAAAAGCCACATAGCTCTGGCCAAGGGATTCTGGGTGTTCTGGGCCAAATACCTGCTTCTAGAACTTCTAGTCATATGAATGGCCTTATCCACACCAAAATTATGTATCCCACAGAGATGACACTTACATGACTTAGAAGGCAAATGCAGGTCACCATACTGCCTGCCTCCCCATGTGAAAAAGTAAGTTGTGGTAACCCAAACACATCAGCAAGGTTGCATTTGTACATAAAAGACTGCTCCTCTGTATGTGGACATTCAGCATTTCCAGATGCTCAAGACAACTGCTAGGCAACTAGAATTCCTGGAGAAATGCACAAAATTCTTAAATGTTGTTCAGAAAAAAAATTCATAAGCAAAAAAAAAAGAAAACATCTGTGGAAAAACCTGAATGTATGTTAGGTCCAATCTATATCCTCAGTCAGGGAGGCTGAATGTGTGGCAAACAGACCTTGCACAGCCCTTCAGGAAATTTTATCCAGCCTGGGGCTTATTCCAGGTACACTTTTTTCCCTAGGAGGACCATCCCACCCCTCTCCCTTGTGAACTGCTGCTACTCTGCTACAGAGTGGGTTTTGGGCAGGCAGTGGGTGCAGCTGCTGCATTGAGTGTGTGCACAGCAAATCCAGCCCTTCCAGGGAGCACAGGCCCCTGCTGAGGCCAACAAGTGAGAAGGGTGATGGTGCAGCTTAGCATGGACCTTAGAAAAGGAATTATGATGGGGTCAGGAGCATGCAAGTGTTTGGGTTTTGGGAGTGGGTGATTTAAATATTATCACAAAGTGCCATTCTGAGACCTTCTCTGCATTGATTGATGTCTCATTTGAAATCTCCTTCTTGTCTAAAAGAAAAAAAACATGGAAGCTTATAGTTAATTCTCTTGAAGTGCAGTGCTTTAAAGCTGCTGTTCTCTGTTGAATATCACTGGCTCAACAAAGATTCATCATGTTAGATGTAGTTCCTAGAAGTGGTCAATGTATTGTTTCTCCAGTGATTTTACATTTTCTTGCCATCTAAGTAGCTACGGAGCATGGAAAAATGTTTCCTTGTTTCATATAAAAGGTCCAATCCTTGATGTAGGCAGCAATTAATCAATAAAATCACTTGCTTTACTGAAATGATGTGTTTTATAAATAAGTTAATTTTCACATGCAAGTCTTTCAAGACAGCAGTGCATGTAAGGAGAGCTGGTGTCAGCAGTTTTTAATCCTGAGATGACCGAGTTTCTCCTTATGGACACCAAACTTAGCTTCTTCTAAGAAACCTCTAGGCACAAGACTATTTCTGTGCTTCTCAAAATATGCCATTCTTTTGGTCTTTTCCAGGGAGAAGACTCTCTGAGACAGGCTGCAAATACTGTATGCAGCTGTTAGCTTATGAAGGTCAAGAGATGTCAGGTTCTACACATGTATTAAAACCTTTGTATCTCTAGTACTAAAAATCTGTGGACCAGCTCCTGATCTCACTAAAGTTAACAGCAGGATTTGTGTTAAAACAAACAAGAAGAGAACATAACCAGCAGCTTAGGATTATCTGTCTTTGTCCATATACTCTACCACTGGAGAATTATCATTTATGTTGTGTTGTTAAGTGATGGAAACTTTTACCAAGTCCAAACTTAAATGCTTCCGAAGCCTTTTTTGGTTTTGGAGAACATTTGTATCAAGTTATTCTTGGAATAATCTTCTGCTTTGTTTATTATTGTGTGCTACCCAGTAGACATCTAATTATGAGGCACAGAATACTTCCCATTCTAGGAAGATATATAGTACTTCACTGGATGTTCTTCAGAGTCCATTTTCATTACATTAAGTAAGGTGTTTACTTGCTTGAATCCTTTGGGTCTTAAAAAAAAGAAAAATAATACAAATAATGAAGTTCAACACTGAACAGCCAATATACCCCCTTACTGTGTGTGAATGCTTTTATAGCACATCACAGGCTGTTCTTTTTTTTTTTTTTTCAGAGTGGGTATCCAAGCTCTGGACCTGCATCAAGCACTCCTGCCTTCAGGCCTGAGGATGAGCTGGAACATCTGACCAAGAAAATGCTCTACGACATGGAGAATCCTCCATCTGATGACTACTTTGGTGAGCCATATCACAAGTGTTTGTGGTCCTCTTCTGTATTTACTGGGTTCAGTAATGGGAGGCCTGACAGCTGCACTGCTAATGTAGTGACACTCATGTTGATGGATGTGCTTTCCATGCTTGGGCTGGAAGTGTAATCATCCATAGGAATTCCTCGGTAATTTCAGCATAAATCTCATGCTCACTCTCTGTATGTTTATAGTCTTACTTGATATAAAGTTGAATTTTTCAGTGTCTGGTTTATTTTCACACCATCTGTCCCCAGCTTCCAGGCTACCAGTCTGAATTCAGGTGCGGTCACTGTCGTGCCTGCCTGCCCCGTGCCTTCTCATGGCAGCTGCAAAAAATCTGGCAGTGTAAATGTGTTCTCCTTCCAAGGCATGGATTTTCATTTTCTGTGTGCTGGCATAGATAAAAAGGAAATCTGTTTTGAGTCAATCATGTTGGTTATACATGGGGACCCAGAACTGGGTCCAACAAATACAAGTAAGACAAATCTGGACTGATTGATTCATAACAGTGTCATCTTCCTTACCTGGAAAAAGATAAGCATCTAATTTTTTTTCTTAAGTGGTATAGAGTATAATTATCTTAGGCATCTATAGGTGTAGAATTATATCTTGCCTTTACATGAAACATAGGTGATACGACCTCTGAACTCTGCATTGAAATCAAGAGTCTTGGGCACTATCGATGGATTTGCCTGTGTGCTTAGTTTCTTATAGGCTTGGGTAATAATGTTATTATGAAAGAAACTGCTGTAGTTTGTAGAATTAAAGACTGCAGCAGGCCATTCATTTTGTGTTCTTTATCTTCTTTATTTCAACGTTTCTTAAAAATTCATTTAGATTGCCCCCAGGTCTATTTGCTATAGAGTTTGGTTGGACTGAAACATTTCTGGCTTAAAGAAACTTTTGAGGTCTGGTTTAATCAGAAAGCAGGTGGGACCACAGTTTCACTAACAAACAAGGATCTTGCAGTGGCAAGGCTCTGATAATACGAAAAGATTAAGATGTTCTCATCAAACAAACATTGCCCTTGTAGGTGGGGTTAGTATCAGTCCCAATTCTCTATCAGTACCTTGTACCATCTGTGGGCTGCGCCCTAATATCCAAAATGTCTTCTCTGTAAACACTGATAGTCATCAGAATTGATGATTATCACAGATCTGAGGTGTGAGCAGGAATGGCTAACTGAATAGGAAATACCCAGGGAGCATTTTCTGTGTTGCTGCCTTTGTCTTCATCTCTGCCCATAGCTATTTGGGTTCACTCTCTGATGTTTTAAACACGAAGCTACAGCCAAATAAACATAACATGTAGCCATTAGCTGGGCAGGAAGGAGGGAGAAACTTTTTTCCTGCCCTCTTCAGGCAAATGGCTGAAGCCCTGAAGCATGAGATCTGATTACAGCAATTTTCTTAATGCAGAACTGTGTGGCAGGAGTTGGTTGATGAACCAAAGCCCATTCTGTTTTCCTTTTTGCCCGAGAAGGTAGGCAGATAAACAAAGAAGATTCACAGGCTGCAAGGTCAGAAAGGACCTTGCCATTATACTGCCTAATGTCTTACTCTCAGTTTCTCCCAGGAACATGATTGAATCATGACTTAAAAAAAAAAAAAAAAAAAAAAATCTAATCTTATCTTAAAAACTTCAAGCAATGGTGAGTCAACCACCTACCCTGATAAGCTGTTCTAGTGATTAATTTTCCTCACAGCTCGAAAATTGCTTCCTGAAGTGAAGCTTTAGTTTTGTTTACCACTTGTATTTATGAAGCTGCAAAGCTCAGATTTTGCAGACTAATATTGTATGACTAAGATTGCTCTGCTCTGTTGGAGAGGGTGGTACATCAAAGTTTCTTCATCCAAAAGGGATGCATAGCTGAAAGGGTGGGAACATAAAGTCTCTCAGGTCATCAGTTAGACTAGCAGATCAGACCAATGTCAGACCAATGCCATGCCATTGGCTCTTAATTTAGCAGGAGACGAGAAAATGTAAAGGAGACTTCAGAGCACTCAGAAGTTTTGCCAGTGTTATTTATATAAACAATAGCATAATCAAAGATGGAATAATCATGCATGATGCATGATGAAAGAATCAAACAATAACCTCAGTCCTACCCTGGGCAGGTCATGTGTAATTACCAACTGCACCTGATTGATCTTCTAATTGCGCTGTGTGCCGCTGAAGTTCATCTCTGAGGTGATGTCCAGCCTTGGCATTCCTGATGTGCCAAGGAGCCATGTGGTGGGCTGAACATCTCCTCAGCTCCTTAAGCATGCTGTGCCCCATACAGCCTTCTGGGAGCATTTCTATCTAGCAAAACACAGAATGCTGGAGCACAACTGCTTTGTGTGCTTAGGTACAGTTGATGCCTGAAGAGGCTGACCTGGAACAGAGGCTAGACAGTGTTAAAGGAATAAAGTAGGTATTTATTTAAAGGCCTTCAAAGAATACACCTTGGGCAGTACCAGAGCCTGGCCATGGCTCTGCCCAAGATGGATGCAAGATGGATGACCAGTCATGAGTTTTCACACTTTCATAAGTTTTGGTCCATTTACATATTTGGGTCAATTGTCCAATTACAGCTTCAGGTTATGAAGTCCCATCCTCTCAGATTGCTTTCCTCAATTCACAGTTGTTTGTACTTCTTGAGCCTAAAGCTGCAGTGGTATCCTTGGTTCTCAGGCTGGGAAAGGATTGTTTTGTCTAACTACCCTATGAAGAGAACTTGCTAACACTTTATATGAAGTTGAGAGTCACACACTAAGGCAGTACAGAATCTAAAAATTTCTGTGTTCTGTATCTAAAAAATTCTTTCATAAAAAATATGAAAGCTAAAACTTAAGGCATTACAGTGAAAGAGGTAGGCTGCCCTCATCTTCCTTTGCTCCAGCACAGGCTCCTCCCTGGGTCTCTGGAGTCACAGTGGATGAAGCTCTCTGATACGGCAGTGCAGGCCAGGAGTCTTGTACTAATTCTGGCTATGTCAGAACTAAATACTCATCTCTACTTGACCTGTCAGCCAGTGCCTTTCAGAAACTTCGTGCTCATGTGGAAAGAACAAATTAAGTGTGGGAGGGGAAAAAAGAGTCTTTCAACTTTGGTTAACTGTCTCAACCAATATCTCTGCCCTTGTTCTTCAGTTGTTTAGCATGGTACTGTGGACTGTACAGGATTCATATGGCACATTGATCAAATAATCCAAAAAAGGACAAATGGGCAGAGACATTGACTCTGATTTGCATTAAATATCTTATGCCTGAGGTCTAAATGCTATGGTAATTGTAGCATAGCAGATAGCTGTCAGCTAATCACTTTTATTAGTTTGAATTCAGAAAACTGGATTTCAGCATATTAAAAGTTGGTTAAGAGCAGATAGGTTTTGAATTGAGGAATCTAATTAACCTTGCTAGAAAGCTGCAAGGCGTTATATTAAGTCATGAAAATAATTTGTTAGAATAATTACATTTGAACTGTCAGGCTGGAGAAAGGTCATTTCACTTGGTCTGCCAGCACTCTGGGATCTTCTCTGTGACCAACTTCCTTTGCAAGTTCACTCGCTGTATCTCTGGTTTTCAATCAAGCCATCTTGGTTCTGTAGTCAGCAGAATCTGCCCAGCAGTGGGTAGAGTGAAGGTTCCTTGGGAAGGGAGAGGAGTAATAGTCACTTATGTTGTCTCTTTGCCCTGGAAATGCTGTCTGGTACTGCTGGCAGACCCAGTGAGCTGACCTGTGGAGCAGGACACCAACACTTCCATCCAGTCTTTGCTCACTGTACCTCTCTGCAGCTTCCCAGGTGGAAACCACTGAAAGGGATTTCAGACCTGGGGGAACTGTTCTAGGCAGGGATTGCTCGCACAAGCACTCACAGCTGGCAGCAGGACATGGATCACACTGCTCCCCTGGGGAGCCTGCTGCACCAGGAGTGTGGTGGGAGCCAGGAGCAGCATGCTGGAGACACTTGGGAGCAGTAAGACCACAGCTGGCAGCTTTGTCTTTCCAGGACTTGGCACAGCGGCACAATCCAGTCACTGGGAAATCCTCTAGCTGCCATTGGCAAGGCAGTGCTTGAGCATGGAAATATCACTAGGCATAATAATTTTTTTTAAATTCCTGTGAATTTTTTAGGAGTTAAACATGCATGTTGGGTATTCTGCCTAACTTAACTTTGTTAAGACCAAACTACTATAATAAGTCTAAGCACCCCAATCCTTGGGTATGTCCCCTCCTACCCACTTGTAGATTCTGGAATAACTTGTGGAGTGACTACTCCTGGGAAGTCCTTGGCAGATCAGCAAATTAAAGTCTTTTGAGTCGAAGCTGTTCTTCCTTCTTTACTGATGATTAAGTTGCTGATCTGTGGTAGTTGGCTGTCTTTAATCAAATCCCTTTTTATTAGAAAGGATTCCCAAATGTCTTATGCTCTGTGCAGTAGGGATAGTTTCTCTCTATCACAGCCCTCACTGTTGATAAATGCGCTATTGTAGACAGGCATGTCTGATTTGTTTGGGAAAAATAATACTTAGTGGAGTGGAAATTGGGTAAGGTTGAAGGAGGAGAAATGGATACTTATAGGAGATTAAAATGAAACTATCAAAATTGTTTGTTGGCCGCCATGGGAAATTACAGCCCTCGATTCTGCATTTTAAAAAACCCAACCAAATACACACACACACAAAGATCACAACTGTTCTGGACCACTGTTTCAATCTTACAGAAAGAAATTACTTCTGGCAGCTTATCAGTCTCTATCACCCTGCAGACTGTGCTGATTAAGACTGGAAAAGTGCCATTGGGGCCCCTCATCTCCTGTTGCCTTCTGGACTATGTCCCAGCTGAGTCACTCCCCACAGCAGTTTCCCTGACTGGTGGGAAGAAACTCTCACTGGTATTTTACCATAAATGCTCAGAGCTACCAAAGGAACCACCAGTTTCATGTATTGGATAATGTAGCAGTATCCCTTTGTAGTTCCAGCATGCTGTAGGGATGCATGGAGAGAAGAGGTGCCAAAATCATCCTGTGGGAAATACTCAGTTTGTGCAGTAAAGGAATCATGATTTAAATTTGAGCTGATTATTCAGGAGATGTAGGTTTTTTATGTGTATTTTATGTGTTCCCTGGCTTTGACAATGGGAGAGGTGGTACAGAATTGGGTTGAAGAGCAAGGTCAAGAAACAGGAGGCTTGACTTTCTTTTCTACTTACCATCTTGACATCTTGACCTGTGGCAGATCATTTTACCTTTTCAAACTTAATTTTTTCCTTTTTCATCAAATTTGCTGGAGATGATTAGCAGCAGCAGTCATATATGCACCCCCCGTGGAGAAGCCTTCATCTCCAATGGTTCTTTGAGATGTCATGTCACAGTCAAGATTAAAGAATGATAAGTGACACCAGTATTGAATCTGCCAAGTCTCTGCCAACCTTTCCCATCACTGGCTTTGCATCTCCATTTGGCTTCCATTCATAAGCTAAAATTCCTTCAGTAGGACCAGAGACCCGGTATCCAGTGTTGAATGTGTTCCCTAATTTTACTTTCTGAGGGACAGGGACAGATCAGGACATGGGTTAGGAGGTAGCAGTCCAAGTCAGCTATGGGAGTGAGTGTGGTAGGGTCGTAGGAGGTTCAGCTGAGGAGACACACTGGATGGTCGAGGTATGACTTCCTTGGGTTCATGCTGTCTTTGTTTCCTTTGGCATGGCTCTGAGCACTGTACAGTTCTAGAGGCTCTACATTGATCATGGTCTGTGTTGCATTTCAGTCTAGGTCAGGGATATCAGCAGCCTCTGAGAGGCACAAGTAACCACTTGGTTTCATCTGAATTATTACCAGAAAAAGAAACTGAAAGTTGTCGTATCTTGCCTGTACTCTTAGATCTGTTCTGAAAAGGTTATCATTAAAAGAAGCATATTATTATTACAAGAGCATAATTACATTGTAATTTTGCCATGTAATCTGATGTGTCTTTTGTCCAAAGGCAGGGGTTCTGCTGCAAGATGGTTTCTGTCCTCATTTGAGCAACATCTGGGTCAGAAAATAGTAGGTTAGACTTTCAACAACTGATGAGCTGACAGTCATTTTCTGTTACGTAACTGCTCACAAAAGCAGGAAGAACAGACATATAATGGGGACCCTTTTCTTCATTGTCATTCAAGTAATTTTTTTTCTAATGTTCAAGCCATATTCCAGCGTTTGCACACAGGCTACAAAGCCTGGGAACAACCTCTGCTCAGGGAGGTCACAGTGCAGCACCATCAACATCCAGCGGCCCTGTTGTGGCCTGCCGCAAGGGG
The DNA here is from genome assembly GCA_013397555.1 of Urocynchramus pylzowi. Taxonomy (NCBI): domain Eukaryota; kingdom Metazoa; phylum Chordata; class Aves; order Passeriformes; family Fringillidae; genus Urocynchramus; species Urocynchramus pylzowi. The sequence goes on from VZRH01008206.1 coordinate 410,280, forward strand.
AGTCACCCTCCCTCTGCTCCCCAGGGGCTTTAATTATCTTGGTAAATGGCTTTCAGAGCCTGTTTCTTCAGTCTCACTTCTGTCAATACTTGCCACCCTCATCTAGCTTCTTTTCAGGGAGTCCTCTGCCTGCCAGCGTCCTTGCACTGCAAGGTAGAGTAAATTTATAAGGGTAATCTCAGTGCAACCTAGATGGTGAATTTTAGCCCACAGTTCCAAAGTAAGAAGAGAAAAAGAGTAGGCCAATGAGTGGTTGGAGAGCAAAATATACCATATCTACATGCATTTATCTCCAGCCACGAGAAAGGCAAGAGGCTGTGAGCTGGTCTAAGCTGCTTCTCAAGCATTTGAAAGACTGGAAATGGATACAAAAGTTTGATTCTTCCTGATGTTGATCCTGTCCACATCTTACTCTGTATTAATTGTGGGAAACATGCTTTATGAAGCTAAGCACCTAGATCTTTTTATGACAGGTATCTTAGCCTTATAAAGGCTTGAGTGCACATCTTTTAAATGAAGATCCAGCAGATGTGGCAGTCAGGAATCAGGGAAGGTTGCACTTCTGTAAGTCCTGAGCACCTGGTACCCACATGGGCCAGGAGACAGGAGACTCACCTTCTGTTTTCCTCTTCTTATCCACACAAGAGTGGTCAAGACTTTGCATCATGAGTGTTTCTAAAGCACAGTTTCTTCAGAGACCACCACTGCTTCACAGATGGGATCTAAATCTTGCATCAAAACCACAATTACCCTTTGTTACTGTAGGTCCTAAAATCCCAGATGGAACAGGTAGCAAGCAGCATGACTTTTTCCATGGTTTTAATTCCCTGGTTAGCTGGCAGTCAACATAGATATATTCTTACTTTTAAACAGAACTGATTTTTGATGCAGAGGTTATTTAATGGAGAATGAGTTCAGAATACTGAAGTAGCACATAATAATCAAAAGGATTCCCATGATCACCTGTGTGCCATGAAAGAGCCATGAATGAAATTTGCTTTGTCCTGAAAGTTAGCAAATAAAAAAATTATAATTTCCTGCTGTCTTATAAGAGGAGTGAAATGTCATAATGAAACTCAGGGATGTGTCTTTCTAAAGTACTGCTGAATTCTACATGATTCTTCAGCATGTTTAAAAATTAACATAACCATGAAAAAGAAATCCATGAGGGTGGTGGATACTTCTTTCATTATGAGAGGGCTCTTAGTGTGCTAGGACCTATACAGATGAATAGGAAAGCTCATCTTTCAGAAAAACATTTGAACAATGATGAAGCTATTACTCAACCCCCTTTATTTAACAGTCCTACATGGAAACAAACCAAATTTTTCTACCTTAATTTGACAAACAGTTCAAAGACAATCCAGCTTGTTCATGATGAACTTACAAAGTAAAGTAAACTCTCTGTGGACTGAAAGGGTTGAAGAATTGATAGTGAGCCATCAAGTCTTCAGCTGCAGTTCATTAGTCTGTAGCTAGCTCAGATCATTAAGAAGCAAAAGCAGGACCTACCTGCTGGCTGTTTCCCGCTCCACATGAAATGAGCTGGCTGGTCCCTGGGGGTTCTCTGTGGGGTTGTCATCACCTGATTAAAACCCACAAATTGTGGCACCTGGAGGACCCCTGGTTGGGGATCTCCTTGATGAGGCCAGGAGCTGAAGATGGACTGTTAGTCTAGGACATACAGGATGGAGAAGGTTGATTCTCTTGTTTTGATGAATGCTACCAGGAGTTTCCTCCATCTGGGATATCATAAATTCTAAATTCTCACATATGGGTATTTTGAGAGGGGGTGTGTGTATGCGTGTGTCTATGAATGAATGAGAATGTTTTTCTGGACTGTAATATTATAAGAATAATTTTCACTTCAGATAAGGCTTTGGAGTGTTTAAAGCCTCAAGACATTCTTTTGTCATGACTTGTAGCTAAGTTGTCAAGTGAGGCACAGGCATTCAGTTTTGGAGCTGGAGTTAGAAACCTTTCCAGCAATGCACTCTTGGATAAATCTTTGTCCCAGTAACATGAAAACAGTTTAATTTCTTTGTTTCGAGTTAGTTATCTACATGACCTGACAGAAAGGAATCCTTTCTTTGCTTTTTAAAACCGAAACCAGCTCACCTGTTCTTTGAAACTCTGTGCACTAAATTTGCCGCTTGCTCCCGTGTTCCACTTGGGCTCATTGTCCTGCAGTGGCATCCAAGGCTGTGATCACACTGTATGGGTAAGTTAAACATGGAGTAGGAACAGGGTGCATTCCTCAGAATTCTGAAACTGAAAAATGTCAAGGACCAGGAAATTACCGTCCCTAATTTACAAACGAGGGGCTGACTGGAAGAGTTAAGATGGCTCACCCAGAGTCATGCTGAGATCCAGTAGCAAAGTGGGAATTGAGCCTAGAATTCCTTCAAGTTCCATGCCTTACCCAAAACTGTGGCCACACTCTTTATTTTATATGAAAATCAACCAAAATGGACTTGTGAGCCTTGTCTGATAAGAAATCACAACCAGTCTGAAGACTTTTCCCAGAATGCTGAGCAGAAGCCCTATTTTCCAGGGTTAGTAACAAGGCTATGAAAACAAGAAAGGGGGGAAAATGTGCTCCAGGATCACACTTGATCATTTTAACTGCTGTTAATGTAATGTACCCACTAATGTTATCACACTTCAGCATTTAGGTAGTTCAAGGCTATTAGGAAAATTGATAATTCACCATAGTAATCTGTTACTTTCCACTCTAGCAGTCACTGTTCCACGGAAGTGGGGCACAGTGTGTCATTTGTTAATTCTTCTTCTGCTGGCATTTGTCTCATGCTGTCTTTTTTTTGATAGGGTGGTTTGTCTTTTGCTAGTAGCTTTTGGGGGTATTTTAGTGTCATTAACTCAAAATGAGTTATTTCCAGTGGGGGAAAAGGACAGATTTTATCTGAGAACGAAATGCGTTAAAAAGAAGAATTAAACAGGACTGTCTCATTTGCTGAGTGTTCTCCAGCCTCTTCTCTTCTGATGGAAATGCATCAAAACTGTTTGGTTTTTTATAAGGAATTGCTTTGACTCAGATTCAGTGAGATGAATCATAACCCACTTTCTCATCTGAGATGCAAAAAAAAAAAATTCCAGCTCTGCTGTCAATGTCAGCATAATCAATACAGAGTGATTCTCAGTGGTGCAAAGAGGTAGGGGAGGATTAAAAGGATGAAAAGAATCAAAAGTAGCCAAACTTTCCTGCTGGTTTTAGTAAGCTGCACTGTTTTTGTGTTTCCAAATGCACCTTGCTGTTCATCATGTCATGTCATGAACACATGTTTCCATGTCTCTGGCGACAAGCCAAGGTCACAACTGCTGCTCAAGGGTCAGGAGACTGTCATCTCAAACTGGCAGGCAGATCACGAGAAGCCAGCCCTGGCAGACATTTGGGATGCTACAAGCAGCCAAGAGTAAACCTGTTTTGATTTGTGAAACCTGCAGTTGAGATGTCCCCTGCCTGTTCTGTGCCAGCACAGATTGTGTCAGCTGAGCAGGAGAGAGTGGCAAAGCACCGTGCCTGTCCCGTGGCCCTGCGTAAGCCAGCCCCATGGAGGGGAACAGACAATGTCAATAGCAACAGGATCACTGTGGGTGCAAAGTGGAGATGGGAGACTACATCTGGTACCTTGTCACCAGCTTTCATTTAGGAAGTTGCTCATTTGCTTCTTTTCTTTTTCTTTTTTTTCTTTGTGTGTCTGCCAAGACATGCACAGAGATGTAGAAATAATTACTTCTGGAAGTGTGAGCTAAGAGCCAAACCTCTGAAAAACTGTGTTCACAGCACCAGGGTCAAAAGGGGACAGCACAGGTAGTGACATGAGTTCTGACAGTTGACAAATGCATCTCCCCATTGAACACAAGTGGTTCAGTAAAACACCATGGCAATAGCAGACCCCTTTGTTGAGAGTTTAGAGGTATGGGTACAACCATCTTCCACAGCCTAAGGCACTGTCCACTGCTAAAGACAGAAAGCTAGATGTGGGATGTGAATTATTTTGTTTTGTAGATTCTTCCAAATCACTGTCCCAGCCATGCTAAGTTGTCTGTTTAAAGCTGTGAATCAGGCTGTGTTCAGTTAGCAGCAGTGTTGAACTTTAATATGCAATTTACTCAACAAATTCTGGTTCCAGACAATATCTTGAGAGGTTAATAACTTACTATCTGTTCAGTACATGTTCTGATTCTGTCTGTACTGTCAGGGGCAGGCTGGGCAGGTGATGTGCTGCATTCTTTGTGAGTGCAGGTTGAAAGAAGGGATACTTTTTGTGGGGGTTTTAGTTGCTTTTGTTGTCATTTAAAATTACACTTGAAAAAAACCCCAGGTTTTTAAATGTCTCTATTTCCTCACTGTGCTTGCTGTGAAAGACAAGTGAATTCAGTATGTGACTGTCAAAAAAACTGCAGAAAGCCTGAAGCCTTTTACCTTGAATATTCACTTGTGTTGATGAATGGCTGGGATGTGACAATATTGACTTTCCACTCTTTTTAGGGCAGAGTTTGTGATCACATGAGCTAAGGAATTGTGTCTAGCTGAGCTGGAGGGAGACATTTAGAAAGAGCTCTAATGTGGGTCCTTTATGCTGTGCAGAAGACTGTCATATGAAGCCAGCTCTTCTGGACAGGAAAGTCCTAGTGAACGTCACTGCCAACGTGGAACTAATTCTGGTCATGTGTTCTTGTCATCTCCACGAGCTGTGCAGCTGCTTCTCATTTCTGTCCCGTGGCTGAAATTAGTGAGAATCCTAAAATGCATAAATAAATATGTGAGTGTGTACACATATATATAGGGCAGGATACTACCTGATTCTAATGGCCTTCCTTTCTTTCCCATTCTCCATCTCGACATCTCACATCAACTGACCCAGCTTTTGATACCTCCATGGGTCATGTGAAGTGTGACTCTCTCCAACACTGGCAAATCTGGTGTGTGTTGTTTAGAGGAGGGAGGAAGGTAAGGTGGAAGTGCAGGACTGGGGAAGGTATGGCTACAATAACCGTGGATGTTTGGGTGGGATATTTTAAAATACTCCGTCTTTTATCTGTACATGCCTAAAACCATTGTCTTCTTCTAAAGATAAAATGGCAAAGCATAGGCTTCAGTGTGCTGTGCTTGTGTAGTTCCATTAGGCTATTACTGATAATAAGACCACTGTAACCTCTTATTCTATGTATACTCAATTTCCATGCATGGCAACAAAAAGGGGAGGGGAGTGAAAAATGGAGGTTGCCCATAGTCAGATTTATTTCTGCTGTTTCTTCACAGGCAGAATTCAGAAGGTGAAGGAAGTGGAGAATGTGCACTGCAGATGTGCACAGCTGGTGCTTTGCCATCTCCATGGCATCCTTCTGTCAGAAAGGCGGCTGAGGAGAGCCACAAGGTCTGTGTCAGTTACGTGGCCAGCTCCTAGTGAAAGCTTGTCATTTGAACTCTTTCAGTCTCTTTCTGCCCTGCTGTCTCTAAATTGAGTGAGGAATGGAAGCTGCTCTGTTCACTCACACAGGGAAGAGTCGCGTACTTTCTTGAGGGCTTACGCAAAAAACCACACCGATAATGCAAGTTTTAGGAGCTTCAGCAGGAGGGTGAGAGACAGGCTTTGGAAAAGAGGCCACCCCCAGACTTAGGCCAGAGGGACATTGCTGCTCTGGGGTTGGAGATTTGTGCCCTGAGCTAGCTCTGGTCATGCCTGGTCACGAGTAAAGGGTTTTTTGTTTGTAAGGCCCATTGATCCGAGTGTGGCTTGCTCTTTTAAACAAAAACTATACTTCACAGAAAGTCAATCAGTCCTGGGATCTCAGTAGGTTTTCTCTTATTTCTTTGCTCTGATTACAGCAGGACAATGGGTGAGGAGTCGTAACTAAGCTGTTTCAAGTCTACAGACTCTGCTTCCTTCTGTTTTGTGCAATTGCAAGGTGTGCACACACACAGTCTTGCTGCCTATTGCCCTTTGTGGCACAACTTTCAGGGAAGACAAGGTGGCTGACCTGTGGCCTTGAGTCCCATGTAAGTGACAGAAGTCCTGGTACTATGAGTAACAGCTGTTAGGTAGCAAGTAGGAATGGTGTGCATTCAGCAAATGTCTGATTACAAGAGCTGTTCTGGCCTTAGGAAACTGCAGAACAATTTGTTCAGAAGAAGAAACATTTCACAGGATGATGTTCTGGAGCATGGTCTAATTGTGGCACATAGTGGCTCACATCTCAGTAGGTTGACTAGAATATGCTGCAACTGACATCAGCTTGGCCAGAGTAAATCAGTCTGGCTGAATAAATACTGCCTAACCTCTTAGGACATCAGTGTGTGTGCAGTAGCTTCATTCTTGTGCTCTGGAGACAGGGGAGAACAGAACAATATACAGCACAAATAAGACTGTAAAATGAGATATTAATATTGTTTCCCCATGGCAATTTACTAATTTTGTGTCACTCTTAGCTGGGAATATTGCACGACCCTTAATACTTCAGACAGGGCTCATTTGCCTGAAAAGGGGCTCATAAGACTTTAGTCTGTGATTTCCAAAATGCCAGTCTCTCTCTTTTTTGCTATGGTGAGGTTCCTTTGACTTTCTCATGAAGCACTACTGGAACTCAGACTTTTTTGTAGGTGTTCTGATGTTTGGATGTGGATCTGAAGCTTATCTCAAACTCTTCTGGAGTCATCTGGTCTAGAACATGGTTGTAGACTTCTGACAAGCTACATAATGCATTTCGTTTTGTAGGTCCTCATCTGTGCAGGGATGCTTAGAACAATGGAAAACAATGAAAGCAATTTCTAAAATGTTTGAAGTCCCAAAAGGTTCTGTTTTGAAGGCTTTTGTAAGGTGTAGCTTTCCACTGGGACAAAAATCTCCCACACTTTTTCCTATGCTGGGGTGGGAATAATAGCTTCTCTGACTTACTCATCACATCTGACTTTGTCAACATAATAAAGCTGCATCATTTTATGTGAAAGTGGAAACTGACTGACTTAGACCAGTGTTGGCTTTCTGGGTTTGGTTATATAAATTCAAAAGAAGCCGACTAAGTTTACATCAGCTAAAATCAGGCTTGGTATAAACTTTCCCTACATTTACGTCAGATCTAAAATTGGAGGTCTAGTGGATTTCAAATTATTCCATTATCACATGTAAACAAGTCCATCAGTTTTCCCTACTGTCACACCAAGGAGTTTAATGAGGATTAGATACCCTTACTGTTTTCACAGTGAACTCCCATGAATGTAGGAAACCAGTAAAGAGCACCCTGAAAGTTCAGAGCACAGCGATTTGCCAGCTTTGCTCATACAGAGTTGCCGTCACTGGTACAGCATGTTCGGGACATTTTCCAACACCAAGTTTTTGGCAAACACTTACAATCCCTGATGATGATGGCCTTTTCTAATGCCTGCTCAAGGGCATTGGACTGGCAGAACTCATCATGAGCTCTGGATATTGAATCAGTCCTTTCCGATTGGTTCAGCCATGGGAGGGAGGAGAGAAAGCTTTTGCGGTTTCAGTTTCCATTGGCACAAAATTTTCAGGTCATGAATTGTGTGAATAATTCAGGAGACAGGGATTGGTGCCCTTAGCATGGAAGCCCTTAGCATGAAAGCCAATTCAGGAAGAATCTTCCATCTTAGTAGTACTAAGATGAGTGATGAGTGATGAGTAGTACTTTGAGCACCCCTTTGTAGATGCCGGTCAACATCAGAGCCTCCTCACAGAGAACTTAAGGTGAAATGTCAGGACAGTCTTTAATCATGATAAATGGATCAGTACCCACAATTCTCATGTCTCCAACTGTTAGTCAACAGGCCCTAGAGTCAGAACCACCACCTCAAACAGATCGGATTTAATGCCACTAAAGAGCTTGGGTTTATGGTGTGAGGTTTTTTTAACTTATTATTTTTTAAGCCTTGCTAATTTTGAATCAAAAGCTGTAGGATGTGTGAGTGTGACACATGCAATTGTGCAGATGGATTTCCACATACTTTCTTTAAATAAAATAATAATTGTTATAAATATGTATCTCATATTTTGCACTAATTCACTTGTTGTGGAGGCTAAGCAAGAAAACTTTGATATCCTTATATATCAAGCTCTGAGAATGTGGCAATCAGGTGAGCATAATGATCTGTGGATACTTGAGACAAGTGCTCCATCATGGACTCCAGATGAAGCATGTGCCACAGGGAGGTTATTCTCAAGTTAAAGAGTTATCAGTATTGCTTTCCATCTACCCTGACCAGTAAAAGCAGGTCCCATGACACAAAGGAGGAGTAGAGTTATAGCTACTGCTTAATTACATCAGTCTAATAAATACGGTGTCACCAACATCAAATGACATTTTAAAAGGACTTTTGCTTTCAATACCAATGTCACATTTTAAGATTATGACATGTGTGGTCATTCTGAATAGGAACAAATATTGAACGTCCCCTGCAGAATCAGAGTGCTTCTCCATCCCAGGTTGTAAAGTTCCTGTTACTTGTCCAAGAGAGTAAACAAATATTGGACCTTGTACCTGGTTGGAAAGGTCTCAGATTTTGGGGTGAAGAAGGAAACCTCTGTCTAGTAGGTTGCTTTAATGAGAAAAAACCAGCATTAGTTGATTCCAGCTACTGAGAAATTTGGAGTGATGGAATTCATTGCAAGGAACAGTGGATGCTCAGCATACAGGTGAGGTGGTTTCCAGTGCCTGAGGGATGTGATTTATGGCAGGGCTGCTGTCAACACACAGACAGCGCATGTTTCAAAACAGCAAGGAAGCTTTGGGCTGGTGCCGGATTGTGAAAGGCAGGGTTTTCAAAAGACCTGAAATAAATGAGGTGCTGGTTGAAATTTGGTGTGACATCTTCTAATGCAGCCAGGCACCTTTGATAACCTCAGGCCTTAACATTATTGGGTCTGTGAGAGCTGCCATTTGTTCAGGACACTACTCTTTGTCAGATCCAGACTTTCTTCACTTCCTTTTCTTTTTTTTTTTTTTTTTCTTTCACTTTTGGCAGTGGGGAGATAGGTTCACTCCCTGTGTTTTGGGTTTTGTCAGATTTTTTCCTCAGGCAAGCAGGCAGGAGGCATTCCAGGTTGGTAGGCCTGAGCCAATGGCACGGGAAGCATCTCTGACTCAAAACTTTGCCATTTCTCAGGCAATTTCATCTTCACCACTGAACAGAGCCTTTGGTAAAAATCAATTCATGCCACCACCTTCCCAGTGATGCCACAAGGCAGAGACAAGCTGCAGAATACCAGCTGGAGCACAGTCAGGCTGTGGAAGAGTGAATTGAGTCATTCATGCCCAGCCATGGATGTGATTTTTGGCTGGGCTTGAGTCTGTTTAACACACTGATGGTGCCTATCCTGGGCTTGTGAAATGGATTGGCTAGGCAGGGACAGAAGTGGTTTGAAGTGCCCTTGTGCAACACAGACACAGTTGGAGATGAAAATCTTTGGGACAAGGGACATTGTTTGCTCTGTGTTTGTCCTGTACCTAACATCACAGAGCTGTGCCCCTTTGCTTGGGCTCCTTGAGCCTGCTTTCACACTGGAAATGGCAAACCCAGCCACAGTCATTTGGGAATGTGGTAAAAGACAACTCATTTTTTGACCTAGATGTAAAGGCTGCTGTCTGTATCAGTGTGAGTCCCTTCTCAGAGCTGGTCCCTTCTGACTGCACTCTCGGTTCAGCTCTGTGAGAAAGCTGAGAGCTCAGGAGAATTTGATCTATGTTTAAGGTGTGCTTGCACTGAGCAGCAGCATGAGCCTGTGGACAGCTGGTCACTGATCCTTCCCAGCTGCAGGAGTGGCTGGGAGAAGCTGCATGAACCATTGCACAGTGAGCACCAAGCCTCTGAGGAGAGCAGCTCGTCTGGCCTCCAGCTCTGCTCGGTGTTACAGCCATGGCTTACGGACGGGGTCAGGTGCAGCAGCCCCTGAAATCCCCCTCCGCTGCTCTAGCAGCAAGGCTGGTCTCCTGAGCTGGGGAGGGAGCAGGCTGGGACAGCACGCTGGGAGAGACACCTGCCAAAGGACCCAGAGGGGCTGGGCAGAGCTGCCCCACACAGCTGCTGCCTGAGGCTGCTGCCACTGGCACCCCCCGTAATGACAGGGTATTTTTTGTGGCTTTCCAAAAGAGGATCCTGCCCAGTGGGCCAGGGGATAGCTCAGGAAATGCCCCTCTGCCTGTGGCCCCTGATGAGGTGGGAAGAGGAGTGATTCCTGCCTGGTATCCTGCCTTCCTTTACCTGCAGGAGATTCATACAAGCATGGTTGGCTCACCTTGTGTGCTGTAATATATTTATTTGGTGGTTTCACTGTCCAGGGTTTATCATGCAATATGGCTTTGCAAGTGCGAGTGCAAGGGGTTGTTGCTCAGTGGTTGTTGCTGTTGGGATCACCAAAACTGCCAAAATTTGTCTGATCTACAGCTCAGCCAGCAAATGTTCCCCTTTGCTTTGTTTTCCCCTTCCTAGGAGGGAAGAGGTAAAACCCCACAGAATCATCTTTGATTCTTTGATCAAAGATAAATCTTGATCTTTTAAATCTGATCAAATCAGAATCTTGATCTGATTTATCTTTAGGATAAATTGCCCAGAGAGAGGTTTCCTGACAGCCCCACTAGGACTTGGCTGGTAGCCTCACCTTCGCCAGGGCTTTAGTAGAGAGCTGCTGAGATTGTTCCCTGGATGCCACATATTGGTAACATCTCCCTAAAAAACAAGATTTCAACATTGGTGATGTGTTCCAAGGAAAAGAGTCATTTTTGGTTTAGCAAGTCTTAATTTTCTTATGAAAGTAGAATAAAATAAGAGGTTTGTCAGCTTTTGAAAGCATGGAAAAGGCCCACTTTCTTAAAGCATTTATAAATTTTGCCTGATAATTATTTAAAAAAAATAAAGAGGTTTTTATGTGTCTTGCTTTTTGAACTTACTATGCAATCAGGGAGGAGTAATGGCACAGGAATGTGGGGGACTTGTGTGAAAGTATGCTTTTTTAAAAAAAAAATTTTTTAACAAATGAAATGATTTCACTCTGTAGTTAAGCATTTGTTGTCTGGGTTTTGGTTTTTTGGTTTGGTTTGGTTTGGTTTTTTGTTTTTTTTTTGGTGCAAATTAGTGCTTTGAAAGTCTTGTCCCCAAACACCAACACGTGTTTAATTAAAACGAATAATTATAAAATGTTACTTCTTTCAATCCAACTCTACACTTGCAACTTAAAGCTACTTCTTTACCGTAGCCGTGCCAGGTTCCGGCCAGGCTGGGAGCAGTGGGGAGTGCCCGGCTCACCCGGGGCCGTGGCACCGTGTTTGCCGTGTCGGAGAGGCAGGGCTGGAGGGGGCATTGCGCGGCTGCCAGGGCCACCGCCGTGCCTGGCGGAACGGCTCCTTCTCTGCTTGCCGAGCCCGGCTCCTCGCTGGATGTGCAGCCGCAGTCCCTGTCATCTGGCAGCTTTCATCGGCATTAAAGGAAACATTTCTAAAGGAAATAGAGTACATTTTACTCTCTCCCTTGCATTTCCTTGATCGATTAGCAAAGGGAGGAATGTTTCCTCTCTCCCACTCCTTTTCTCACCCTCTTTCTTTTTTCTTTTTTTTTTTTGTCTCCAGATGTAAGCGGGGCTCTGTTTCAAGCCGTTCGCACATGGTAAAACACGTGCCAAAAAGTTGACACAATGTAACAACAACAACAGGAGGAGAAAAGGAAAAAAAAAAAAAGCAAAGCATGCTGCAAAAAAGGTGTCTGGGACCTTAAATCTTGTAGAGCATCACTGACCCCCACTGGGCTGGCACGCTCACTGCACATCATCCAGCGAGGGGACCGCCACCTCGCTGCGTGGGGCTCAGGGGCACGCCAGCCTGCCGGGGGGCATCTTCCACTCGCTCCTTACAGCTGCTGGAGCCCACCCGAGCCTGTCTGCTTTCTTCATGGCCATCTTGAACCGAGTACAAAGGCATTGGCTCGGCTTGCTGCGAGGGGCATTGTGGCTGGATGGCAGAAAGGCTCACTAGCGGTACACTTAGGTACCCGCTGAGATTTTTTTGCCCGAGTGCTTGGTGAAATCTCTGTTGCTGGAGGTTTTTAGGAGCAGGTTAAACAAGTATCTATCAAGAATGCTCTAGAGAGAGTTGGTGCTGCCTTCAAAGCAGTAAGATAGTTTCCAGGTCTTCTCAAGATCCTGTTCAACCTGAATTTTTATATTTTTTTGGGAAAATCGGGAGTGGTCCTCTCCATTTTGTGGCAGTAATACATCGTGGCTGCAATAATTTCAGGAGGTACCTCTCATTGTAATCTCCTTTATGTCAAAAACAAGCTAAATTATCTCTTGTGTCCCAGAATGTTGAGGAGAGGGGGATATAGACGGGTAAAGGATCACCACCACACAGTTGTTGAAGGAAGCAGAGCCTTTCTTTCTCTGTCAATAAGCAGAGGACAGTAGCAGAGACACAGAACTCGATGTGCTCAATTGCTATGTGGCTCAGCCAGGATGCCAGAGAGTGATAGGCTGCCATGGTCCAAGGGGCCAGCAAATTCCTCCACCTGAGGAAGGGATTTTAGCAAGATTGGTGCTGGGAGCTCCCTCTGAAATTGAGTTTTTATGCCACAGGCCCTTCTTACCATCAAGCCTTTTCAGAGATGGCCTTGTGGTTAAAGAAACCAGGCTGTGATTGAGAGGATATGGTTTCATTTCCTGGCTCCATCATAAACTTCTTGTGTGACCCTTGGAGGGATATTTAACCTGTATGGGTCTCAAGTTCCCTGCCTGCATGTTGGGTGTCCTAACAGTCCTTTACCTTCCCTGGGGTGTTGGAAAGGTTCACTGTGGGGCCTGGAGATCAGCTGGGACAGTAATCTTGTGATAAGCAGCATGAAGAAATGTTTGAGAAGGTAAAGTGTTGGCAGAGTGAGCCTGCACAGTTGCAATGCATTTGCTCTGTGGTGTGGAATGGGACCTCTGGGGCACAGGAGAATGTGTCAGGTTTTTACAGCCAAGCAAAGTGAGAATATGAAGTTGTATTGTGGTCAGAGGAAAGGGATGAAAACAACACGAGAGTGCAGCTACTGCACAGTGCTGTACAGTACAAATGACAAGTAGGTCACTGCAGGGACCTGTACATCTGGAGTACAAGAGCAACACAGTTAAAGCAGAATAACCAGGACACGGTAATTAAATCGTGGCCTTGGATTTAATTTATGAAGTGTTTCAGGCACACATTGCAGCATGAATCTGTGTTTACTGTGAAAGATTGTGTTTTCTGACATCTGCTGAAGAAGAGGGAATTAAGATTGATCTGTCTCATGTCCAAAGGCTGTGTAAGACAATTGATGCATACAGCCTGCTACTGTCAAATGGTGACACTTCAAGCTTGGATCCTGGCACAATAAACCATTGCCAAGGGCTTCCCACTCAGTGAAAAGTCTTGAGTTCAAAAGCAAGAAAAGTGTAGGTTAGGAAGGCAAGGGTAAGATGAGCTAAATAATATAGTTTTCTACAAAATATACAAAATGCCTCTGGGTTTCCCTTTGTACCATTATTGTAGTGCCCTGAGCACCAAAATCCCAGAATCACTCTGGGACAAATACAATTAACACATTTGTGTCTAGCATAATCAGTTAGACACATACCTCCCATGCACTGTAGAAGGACATAAATCCTCCCTTGTGGATCAGAGATTCCTCTTCTATTCCCTTTGGATGAATCAAAGAACTCAGGACCTGTTGGGTACTTCTGAGTTGCAGAAGCTCTGACACTGGGACTTGATTAGGATGTACTAAGCCAAGGTCTGCTGTTACACTATTATCCTAATAATCAATTTCTGCTCCTGCATCCCCTTAAAATGGAGTAATCGTGCCTGTCTGACATAGGTGTCCTGAGGAATCCCATGTGCTTGGGAAATGCTTGAAAACCCTTGGATAAAAGTCACTAGGAAAGAGGAGGGAGAGAGGGGAAAGTCTTGTTACATTGTTGACTTATGGTCAGCGTTGTCCTCGAAATGCTGTTTTGTCATCAATATTTCTTCATTAGGAATAATGATTTTTCCACATTTACTGCCAGCTGATTCAAAGCCATCCAAAAGCAGAATGTGTCATGAATCTCTAAAATGCATTCGCTGGCGAACTCTAAACAGAGATGATTAGAAAAATAACACAGCGGAAGTACTGGGTGTCTTGAGGCTGCTAGGGGAACTTTGAGTGAGATATTTTGTTCAATGTATTTATCTATTTTAAAAGAGTTCCTGATGCTGTTTTGAAAAGGCAGCGTGCTGTATTTTTATAGTTCTTTCTTGCATTGTGTATCAGAGCTGCAGTGAGAGCCGGGGAATACACTTAGCTGATCAAGGGAAATTGTGTAATTGATAGGCACTGAGGATATGACCTTGTGGTGTATTCCCACAGTACAGTTAGGTGGGAAACAATTTTTTCCATCATGCAGAGTTTTTTGAGATACCAGTGTTTTTTCCCCATGTTTCAGCAAATGCAGAACATCCCTACTTTGATGCTTTTATCAGAAAATTATCCCCTATCTCTTCTCTACATAGAATGCATGCTTTGAATTCATGAATTTAAGCCTTTTATGGAGAGGTTTGCACATTTTCTCTCTGCTTTCTCTGCTCTTGGCATCTGTAGTTACTGCCTGAATTGTCTGTGTTAGGGACTGTACATCACAGTGGTGCTGCCAATGGCTTAATGTCTAAGTAGGTATGACAGAAAAATAATGCTGTAGCCTAGAAAAGGCTGTTGAAGTCCCTGGATGTGCAAACAGGAGCATCTAAAGCCACCAGTGTGGAGTTACATTGCCTTTATCCTTGGCTCCAGCATGATTGCTATCAGAATATTACTGCCATAAGGATTAGTATGACATGTACCTATTCTATCATCCATCTTCAGTGGTGGATGTTTGTCCCATTTTGCTCACGTTCCTAATCTGACATTTAAAAGTGATGCATGTCCCAGATAAAGTTGGACACCATGTGCCTAATTCCTCATCTCCAGATTGTGCCCGATTTCTGGCCAAATCTTAAGAACTTTGCTGAATAACAGCTCAGATTATGGTCTTCCCTGTTCATCTTCACAGTTAAAACCTGCATCCAAGCTCCAGTGACCTTGAATCTCTGCAACATCCTTTTCAAAAAATGCAGTTTCTCTCTATTCATGCTCAACTAGCTGCAGAAATAACTCTCTGGCTTTTAACTTAGGCCAGATCATTTCTGCCTCTTAGCCGTAGAGTCATAGAATATCCCGAGCTGGAAGGGGCCCACAAGGATAATCAAATCCAACTCCTAAACATCTCTCCTCTGGTTTCATTTCTGCCTCATATCAAACAGAAGCTTCATGTCTTTACCTGCATGACCTGTAATGACCTATTCCCACCCTTCTTCCTCTAGTATTCTCTAGTGACATATCAACTCATCCTTCCCATCTGAAGGTGTCTATGTTCAACCTTCAAGCACTTACATTCTCTTTTGTGTTGTCTTTGTCCTTTCTTCAGAAGCATTCCATTAAACTTCCTTTAAACTCCCTCTGGATCCTCTGTCAAATTCTTCTTTAACCTTTTCCTTTGCTGTGCTGTCTACAGACTCCTTGTCAAACGTAAAACATTTAGAGTGCTGAGACCACAGCTTCCCTTGCTGACAGGTTTTGTCTGATTGTTTCCTTCTATTTCCTATCACTACCTGCTTGTTATTGCTTGTACTAGGTTGTAAACTCCTGCAGTTGGGCCCTTCTTTGAATTCTGTGTTCTCCCAATACCCACCAGAATGGATCTGTTCTATAATCTGAGTAGCAAGGATCTGTGGTGGTATAGGCAAAAACCATGTAATAAGAGTAATGAGATAACAAGAAGTTAGAACGTGGCATTGTGTGCAATATGAGCTCCTCTTCTCCCTTCCCCCTCTTCCTTCAGATTCACAATATTTCAAATTTTTTACACAGCAGAAGACAGTAAGTGAGAAGGTTTCAGAATAGCGTATAGCAGCTGATGTATCCTTTCAGCTGCTGAAGTGTTTCTGTGCAATCCACTCACTAACGATGGCATTTTCAACAGGGAAGCCTCTGTGGGCACTTCTGTGCCCCCAAGGTAGGACCACCATGTGGCAGCCAGGCTGGGCTGAAGGAAGGTCACAGCACGGCCAAGGTTATGAACCTCTTTCATGCAAAAAGAGAGACTCCGGTCTCCCAGGCTTGCTGCCAACATATCGCCTTCTAGTTTTGCTGAAATGATCTTGAAAAAGGATCTAAAAAGGGCTGAAAGGGCAAAAGAAGAATGTTGAAATGACATAGTTTCTCATCTTCATGCAGTTTAGTGCTAATTTTGTCCTTTGTCTTTAAGCTGCCTTTTAAATGCTGTTTGTGGAAAGCAAATGGGTCACGTTGTTCTGTGTTTCTACTGTAATACGCTGCCTGCTATTTTTCCCTTAGATTATTTGTGTAATCTTTTTTGTGCAATCTGTTTGTTCTTGAGTCTTGCAAACTTTGCTACTTCTTTCCCAATAAGCAGTGCAACTTGTTCTGTGTTCACTCATGGGTATTCTGCACACAACAGACTGGGTTATTTGAGACAGTGTGAAAATATTAAAATGGGGAACATGTGTGGGCACTTAATTGTGGTGAGCCCAACCACAAATACCTTCGCCGTTGGTAACTGGCACAGAGGAAAAGCAGACCTTTGTTTTGTTTTTATCAGACATAATGATAGATACATTGTTTTTAGTGGGGTTTTTCTGGTTTTCTAAGGAAATGAGGCTTGTGCAATCACGCTGCCTGTGTGCATGTGCCTGTCTGCTTGTCAGTTCCTCCTTCACCAGCACTTGAAACTAATAGCCATTTTCAACTACATTTGAGTGAGTTGCAGGAGTTGGGAGAAGAGACAGGTTTTTGCAGAAGCCTTGCGAGTTCCCAGATTGCACCAAGGTCTGCAGAAGGTGCAGTTTCCAGTGATTGCATTGCTGCAAACCAAATCTGTTGTGTATTTGCCCATGTGCCTTTAAGTGGATCCAGCCACCCAACTGTAAGCTCCCAAATTTGAATATTTTGGCTTATTTGCTTTTACCTTTTGGGTGAGTGAATCAGTTGGGAGAGTTGCTAAGCACAGAGCTTGTGTTTTGATTCTCACTGGAGTGGCCATGTCTCATGAAAAACATGGTTTGCTCAAGGCCACAGTGTTATAATTTGCATATAAACTTATAAAAAAGGAAGCTTTCTTTAAGCTTTCCTGTGTGAGAGTTTATAGGAGTATTTCTGTCTGTGTACTTAATAGCAGAAACGGGACCTCTCATAAATGTAGACAGGTTAAATCTGTTGCTGCCTCAGTGGGAATCTTCTGTGGAAAAACCCAGAAAGAGGAAGGAAAGTCTCAGGAAACAAACTTAAAGGGGAGAAGTTGGCCAAGACTTGTGTTGTGCTACTCTTTGGTTTGTATCTGACCACCAGCAGTGTAGTTGGGGAACACCTCAGAGTCATGGGGGAATGTAGCCTCAGGGCACCTTTGGGAGGCAGAGACGATGTCTTTATGCCCTTTCCTCAAAGAGGAGACAGAGGTACAAAGGCACTGAGTGACTTGTCAGAGATTACAGGAGTATGTATTTGAGTTAGGAAACAGACCCAGGTCTCCTGGCACGAGTGCACCCAGAAGTATGGTCTCCATGTAGACAGCTTCTTCAGCAAATGGAGAGATGCCTTGGTCAAAGAGGAAGATAAATGCTGAAGCACACAAGAGCTGGCTAAATTATGAATGTGAGAAGAGAAGGAGGGGTTGAAAAGATTCCCACATGTTCTGCTCAGATGTTAACAAAGAAAGCTGAGAAGTGTTTGCATAGACACTACATTATTCCATGTCCAAATGCCTCATAAAAATAATACCGGATGATCACAGAATGGCACACTAGGGAAAATAAATTCTTCAGCGGAATATTCCCTCTGGAAAAACACTGTGTAAAGTAATACACTAATGGCTTTCAATTTCATGTTTTATATATAGAGATATTAACTGCTCCCCAGACGTCTCTTCGTATTACAGCCCAGCTACACGAGATGTTTGGAGAAGGCCCCGGAGCAGCTCTGTGCTGTCCACACACAGGGCTCAGCAGGGCTCTCCTGTGCTACACAGGAGGTGTCTTCTGCCTCCTTTTCAGTGCAGTGCTCGCTCCTGTGGTTCTCTCCAGTGGGTTTGGGTTTTTTCTTCCTAGCCCTCATGGTTTTTTCCATTCTTCCCCCATGCTCTGTAGCCTCACTACCATGCTGGGAAACCTGAATTCCTTTTCTGCTCATAAAAAAGGAGTCCCCTCTAGAAGTGTTACAGTGGAGTGATTAAAGCACAACAGTGACACTCAAAACGCTAATAGCAAATGCTAAGGAAAGTTAAGTTTAAATACATCATTATTAATTCCATTTGGGGGATTTCCAGACTTGTCTGGATTCATCTGGTGAGTTCTCCCTCCACATTGCTCAGGCAGGGAGCTGTTTGAGTCAGGAACTGTCTGTCCTGTATAAAGCCAACTACAGTTATGCCATTGTAGCAAATTGTAATGATCTGGATTCTTTTCCAAGCTTTCCTAATATATCTCAAATGTATATATATATCATCCTGCCACATCCTGAAGGATCCAAAAGTAGCTTACATGCTTTGTTCCCTGAATGTAGCTTGTTGGAGTGTGGGACAGGCAGGAAAGAAGTCATGAGTGCGGGGACATTGTCGATGCACAGTGAAGGGCAGCAGTCCTGCTCTTGAAATGACAAGACAGGTCTAACTTGTAGAAGTCTTGCAGTATTTGCATGAAAGGGCCAATAAAGAGGCCATGGTATGAGAGAGCATTGTATCATTACTGGATTATGTAATTATTATCAGGTACATATTATTTCTATATGCCTTTATAAATAATTCTGTATTGAACTCCATCTGCTTTCCTGCTTGTACCTCAGCTCTTGCTTCCCTTCCCACCCTCACTGACCACATCACTCCACCCATGAAGCCTTCAAGAAATGCAGGATCCCAAGGTGGGGTCACCACAGTTATTCTTAAACTGGAGAGTACCATTTTGAGTGGGGCAATGCCCCAGATCACAGTTGGTTTATTACCTTTGGTGGGGTCCTGCTGTGTAGTGTGGCTGACCTTGTCCTTAATGCCTTCCATTTTCAACATCAATTGTTATGTAAGGACATCAGAACTTCATGGGCTATCTCCATTTTCTATAACACACATGGCAGAGAAAAATGGCAAAGGTGTGCCTTCTACCCACCTCTTCCATCATCTCTGCACCACAGTCTTCCCTAGGGAAATGTTTTTCCCATGAGCTAAGGAAATCTTGTCTTCACTTTAAAACTATCTGCCACATAGCATCTTTAGCAACAATCTGAACAAGGCAGCAAGCCTTTTGTACGTGTGTGTCTACAGACTTTTTGTTATGCATTTGTATCTGACATTAAGGACCTTTTTCAGAAACAGACAGAGCTCTTAAGGCTTGTCTGTACTTAGAGTCTTTACCAGCAGTTTCTGATACACCTTTCTTGAAGGATGGTAAGAATAAAATATCTGCACATCAGTTTCTTTAGGAACAGCTTCTGTGCTTTAAATAGACAGAATATCTTAATCTGTATTAATCTTTGAACAGAAAAAAAAAAAAAAAGTAATGGGCTCCATTGAGAGAATTGGTTTAATCTATACAAGCAAAAACTTCTCTTTAAATTGAGCTGCCACCAGAGAGCTTTATGAGGCCTCCTATGACAAAATCCTTTCATGTGGAAGCAAGGCTTAAGTCACAGGTTTATCCCATCTAACTGAGGAGCTGAGAATGACTATATAGCTGGGTTAGATGATAGCTGAGCAGTTTGTATCTGGAGCTGAAGATCCTTACAGCAGCACAACTGACATGAGTGCTGTCTGAGCCAGTGTCAATCCTTTCTAGATCTTTTCATATGGACAGTGCCTTCCAGTGGCACTGGATCTTTGCCAGCAGTAGCACAACCTGTTCTTCTGTGGACTGAGCTGCTACAACCCCCTCACCAGCCACGGGCGAGTGGAGGGACCTCCTGTGCAGCTGGGACAGGGGGCTTGCTCTGACTCCTGTCCTTTCCCTCTGGTGACAGGACGCTGTGCCCGCTGTGGGGAGAATGTTGTTGGAGAAGGCACCGGTTGCACAGCCATGGACCAAGTCTTCCACGTGAAGTGTTTCACCTGCATAACGTGCAGCAGCAAGCTGAGGGGACAGCCTTTCTACGCCGTGGAAAAGAAAGCCTACTGTGAACCCTGCTACATTGTGAGTACCCATTCCTCTTTGTGCCCTGATTTTAATGCACAGACATGGGAAACATTCATTTCTTTCATTGCTGCAGAGTTGCCTTAAGTTAAAATCTGTCAACCCTCTGGCAGTACCATGAGCAACAGGTTTTTTTATGGTCTTCAGAAGAACTCTGGTCTTTTCAGCTTACTGGGTGAATTAAATTTCCTGGTCTGACCTCCCTCTGAAATGAAGTGGACACAGCAGGAGAAAGAGCTGGGTTTTGTGATTGTTTCATCTCTGCAAGGAGCAGACTATGCAGTCATTTTTAGCAGTAGTGTGGTACTCAGCTTTCTGTGTTGAGAAACCTGATACCAAAATGGTTACAGACTGTGTGCCCAATAAGATTAAGGAGGTGGGATGCAAGAAAGCACTAAAACTTCTAAAATCAAGACTTTTGCCTTGCTTGATGGAAGACTTTCTACTGAACTAAGGGTCTTTGGATTAGATATCTTTTGAAGCTTACATTACCCTAAAATTTCATTTCATGCCTCCAACCAGGTCTTAAAGCAAACAATTAACAGTTGCTCTGAGGAGCTGTACATTTTAAGAAACTCCCATAACAAGTAGCTGGAACCAGTTGCACAGGTACAAATTAAAGAAACATCCCATAATGTGCCTGAGGCTTTACCTTGGTCTGACCTTAGCATCCAGTATATAAGGATTATCCTTGTAACTTAGAGTAAGAAAAGCACTGGAACATTCTTAAAACACTGACAGATCTTTTTTCAAACTTCCAGTTTTGAGTTCTTACAAACACTAGATAATTGGATTTACACTTCTGAAAGTAAAAATTGATGTTTTTCATGACATTTCTGTCATTCCAGTGGCAATTAGAGCAATAATACTATAATATTTCTGAAAATGCCACCAATATTTCATTGTTCTCTCTGTTTCTACAGAGCCTTCACAGTGAGATTGTTACGGAAATACTGAATATAAAAAGGGAGGATTGTGTCTTACTTAAAATGGCAGTGATAGATGGGCCTTGTTAAATTGATTTTAAAAGCTAAATGGTCTTTTGGTAGAATATGTACCTTTTAAATAATTTCTATTTTTGTTTGCACTAAAATGATTGCGCCATAAAAAATTTAAGTTTCATTTTGTGACAAGTTTAACCACGTGTGAAGCACTGAAGACTTTAGGAAGGTGCATTCGTAATATAATTGGAGCAACTTTATGTAACTAGAATTAAACATTTCATTGACTTCAGGCTGGAATTGACTTCATCTGCTTGCAGATTGATACTTTCTTTTCTTCTTTTTTAAATCAAGCACGCATTCTACACCACTCATCTGCTTTAGTTTGGGAAAACATCTGCATTAGCCACTGTAGTAATGGTTTAAGTTTATTTAATCCCATTACTTATACACTTCATTAGCCTGAGTGAATTGTTGGCAAGGGTTCAGTAAACTTCCTACATTGGGAGATAAAAGGATAAAAAAGGAAAGGGAGAAGGATTCTGTTCCTCATTTTCTTTCAAATTTATCTTCTATCTATTTAAGGGATAAAGGAACGATAATTGCCTGGTTGCATCTGCGTTTGTATGTTCTGTGATACGGCTTTGCAGCTCTGAGTACAGAGGAAAGAGTAAACGTTTAATAGCTTCCTTTTATATAACCAGAAGGGGCCTTTAAATGTTTATCCATGCAGTCCACAAAAACATGGTTATGGAGTTAACCCAAAACACGTCTGCATCCATCTGCTGCTGCACATGCAGGGGAAAGGATGGCAATGCTGATGGGGCTACATACATGTAGCTGGGCAGCTGGTACTGTGAGTGAAAAATGGGAAGCAGGAATCTGGCAGTCTGATGCAGTAAAGAAAAAAAAGCAAAAACCCAAGCACATATCAATCTCTTAAATGTGGAAGAAATAAGTGTTAGGAGCCTATGTCTCAGTGTCTTTCAGAAAGCTCAGGACTCTGCTCTGTTGAAAGCCAGATCTATAAGGGATCTAGGTTTCTGCCATCCACTGGCTTTAGGCCTGAGGAATTTGTGTCCTAGAGCATATGTCTCATTGATTTTTCAGTGGAATGAAGCCTGCATTGGCTTCAGTAGGATAATGAATGCCTAAGTACACTGAGGCTTTGAGCTAGGCTTGCAAGTTGTTCTTGCAGATGAATGAGACCCTTAAATTGATGAGGCACAGTCTGACTGCTTTTGTCTTTAGATGCCTTTAGATGTGTGAGGCAGTTATCCTGAACTCTGAGACCTGCTGAAAATCTAGCCTGTCTAGCCACATTCTGCTGAATTGTGGCCTCTGATTATTTTTGTTTTGGTTTGGGGTTTTTTCCTCTTTCTTTTGGTTGGTTGGTTGATTGGTTTTGGGGGGTTTTTTGGTGTTTGGTTTTTGAAGGTGGGTAGGTTATTTTTTGTTTCCCAAGGTCCCTGTATCAGAAAATAGCTTGGACACCAGGAATCCTAGATCTGTAGAAAGTCAGTGGGGCTGAAGTATGTTGACTCAGATTCCTCTGGACCTGAATTCCCATGAAAGGTGCAGCAGATGTGACTGCACAGCTAATTCATGGCAGTGGCCAGCTGAGAAAACAGAGTTCTCAGCTGGTGTAAGTGTGAGTAATTCAGTGAAACTTGTTTCTGGTCTACCTAATTCACACTGATTTCTAGCACACATCCCTATTTTCCCAAGTAGAAAACTCTTGACCTCTTATGCAAGCCATAGAGGCTTAATTTATATAAAGAAAATAAACTAATACTTGTCTAGTAACACTGGCAGAGTTGTGATATATAAATTCTTGAAGCCTTTGATTATTTTTTAATAATTCACTGGTGTGACTTGTGGTCTTATGCACACAAAAACTATGCACAAAAATAAAAATAAATGTTTTTCAACAATTAGAATTGGCTAATCTTCTCAGTTTGTTGTGTGACTCTTCTTAGCTGTGGTGTAGTGAAGCCATAATTAAGATTTCTGTGAAGAGCTGTATTTAATTACTGGTTAGTCAGTACCAAGCCTAAATAGCCTGCAGAAGGGGTTTTCTTTGTTGTTTTTGTTTCTGGTTTTATTTATCAGTGATCCAATTAAGATGAATTTCCCCAAAAGTCTGAATTAACATCTAAGGAAATCAATCACCTGTTTGAAAAGAAATATTTTTCTTAACGGGAATTTGAGTACCAGAGTTAATTTCTTTCACACAAAAATCCTCCCATCCAAAAGCCCATCACTATCATTTCCTGTTAGATCTTCTGAGTGCAGCGAGTTCTGTTGCCAATGTGTTTGCTGGTTTTGCTCTGCATCCAAGGATTCTTTCATTATTGATGTTATTTCTAAAAGAGTACCAGTCTTCTCCATTAAGACTCTTCTGCTGAACTAAAAGCAACTGTAAAAACTAAAGTGTTAATAGGAGACAGATGTTTCCCAGTCATGATGACAGTCAAGTTAACATTTGTAACACCATGATAGAGTTTCCAGTGTAACCAGCGCGCTGCTGTGCACGTGATGAACACCGTGTCTGCAGTATGTTATCAGTATATTTCCCCCCTCCCTTACAGGGCAAATTACTGACAAAAGAACATTTGGTTTGCTTCCTCTAAGTAGTTGAAGAGATTTTAACACTGGACTGAGAGCAGGGAAAAGGCTAAGCGTAATATCAGTGGAACTGTTGTTATAAAAGACTGAAGAGCAAGATGCTGAGCAGTGCCAGCTGTCTGCTGTCCAAATACCCTGTTATCATAAGGGCTGAGCACAAGGTTAACCAGACACACCATTCTGGCAGGAGTGATGCTGCTGTTTTGTGAATGGGGTGTTCTTTGATGTCCAGATAACTTTCTCCAGGATGTGGAAATCTTCCTCCATTCTTTCTCCCCTCTCCTGACAGTCTGGTGGTTGGCAGCTGGAGATGTGCACTCTGAGGTGAGGGCTGGGAAGGCTGAGCTGCAGTTAATACAGAAAGCAGCAAGATCTTGCTGATGCTCCTGGACTCTCAGGATTTCTTCTGTTGTGTCCAAGTCAATGTGACCCACCTGAGGAGAGGACCATGGTGGGACTGGGAAGGGTACAAGAAAGCAGAAAGAGCCAGGGTCAGATGAAAGACTTCAGAGAAGTGGTGGGCTAGAAATAATGAAGGATTGATTGAAGGAGAAGAAAGAAACTCTCATTTCTGTCAAGCTAGATCAGGGGAGATGGTGGGTATGCCCTGCAGAGACTCAGGGGTTGAGGTTTCCTATTTCTGCTGAGCACTGTGAGATATTGAGGACAATATCTTAAACCCATCCCCAAAGACCACTTACAAGGATATTTTGCAGGTGAAGTTCATCTTTTCATAGTACTGAAGCTATGGAAGTGCTTGAAGGAGGAAGAATTATGCATGGAAGTCTTGCCCTGATTATTGCTGCTCCCCAGCTTTGAACTTAGGATCAGAGTGCTCCACCTTTTTTTTTTTCCTTCTCCCCCCTGCCCCCCCCACCCCAGTTACTTGTTTTGTGACCAGAAAAAAAGTATATCTTAGAGGGTTTATTTTCCTCTTACAATCTTCTAACTTCCTGGCCTATCAGTGGCTGTAGTTCAGTAGGAGAAGATAGTTCAGAACAGAACACAAGAGAAATGCTGATGTTTTAAGAAATGGTACAGTGAGAGCCACTGGTGCCATGGAGCATCCTGGGAAAGCTTAAATTTGCTAATCATTCTAAAATGTCAGTGTTAACTCAATTTGGGCTCATTGAAATCTCTGGTGAGACTGCTATTGGCTTCAATGTGACTGGTATTGTAAACCTCACCCTGTGTGCACGTGAGTGTGGTTGGTTGAAAGCTGTGCAAGAGCAGCTTCCTGCAGCACATAGGGTTTAAAGTGTAAGGTTGTTCCCTGCAGTAAAACTACATCTATTTTTAAAAATAATTCTGCAATTTGTAAGCAGGGATTACAGCACTAATTTAGCAACTATGTAACAATTTAAATTGGACCAGAAAAGAGAAACTATAATTTAAAGATTTTTTTTTTTTTATGATACAAGTTTTCTTCTTTTTAAAATAAAAAGCCCTTTATTCTTGTTTTTGTCAAGCAACGTATTGAATTTGAGAGTAATTTATGGAAAGTGCTGCCAGCATGGTATTGCAAGTGCTCCACAATTTGAATTTAAACTGCTCAATGGGATCATTAAGACTATTATGCCTGCTTTCCAAAGAGTTTGAATTCAAAATGACAACTGGAACAAAAATATAAAATAAACTAAAGAGAAGTCACGCACTCTTTGCGTGGTGGAATTTTTCTGCCCTCGAAATATTTCATTGAGATCAATGCTGCTCTTCAATCCTCTCCTAGAAAAAAGCTGCTGTTGCTAGTTTTAGTTCGGAGCTCCTGTGTGAGTCATCGGCAGCAGGGAGCTGAACCTGTGACCCGTGGATCGAAAAGCATTAAGGCTCAGCTCCTGTGGCACAGAGATGCAGCTGGCTCAGCCCTGGGTATTTCTTACCCTCAGCAGAAGTGGTCCATGGGCCTAGCAGCCACAAAACAGGTCCAGAGTTTTGGCTTGCTCACAGGCGTGTTTTATTGCTACTGATTATTAGCATTGATAGTTTTGCTAGTCTGCACCCAGTTGGTAATTCCATGGAAAAAACATAATGTCAAGGGAAATCTGTTCCATCTAATAAACTGATCATTTGTAAAAGTGAAAAATTAGTAAATCCCTTAACAGTGTAACAGCCCTTTCTATTGATACCACCCGGCAATAGCTGATATAAGAAACAGAGACAGAAGGTGGAGGAGTAGTGGCCATAAGCTCAACTCTACTACTTTGAGTAGTAAATGTTCTTGTGCAATCAGGGCACAGATAGAGGAGGACGGGATGCTATTACATAAGCTGCACCTGGAGCTTCCAAGAGTCCAGGTCTAAGAGGTACAAAAATGTATGAGAGAATATGTCGATGAAGCAGCTTCTGTCAGAACTGGGACAGCTGAACTTAGCTGACCCTCTGGAAGACTGCATCTGTTTTTAAAGTGGCCTACCAGCTGTTACAGGGGATGGGTCATGCCTCTTATTTTGTCATGAGGCAAGGGAAAAGGTTCCTTTGC